>VZQC01005840.1:378395-405192 GCA_009823505.1 Rhizomys pruinosus
TGGAGTCAAGGCACAGATTTCATCAAGTTCACCCATGCTGTTTTGGGTTACTGTATGTGATTAACTTGGGAAACAAACTTTATTTTTAAATTAAATCATCCTATAGGTGAAAGAGATTGCTGCCAGGTGATACTATAGGACAGCAAAATTATAGAGAACATTTGTTTATACCCATCCCAAAGGGTCCTGTGCCCCACTCTGACTGGCCAGAGTTTTCTCACATTCTTAAACTGTTGGCTAATTCAAAATGGTGCAGCTGATGAGCAAAACACAGCTTCGAGAGCAGAAAGCAACCCTGATGTGGAGAGGAGAGAGTTCTGCCAGAGTTCTTTAAAGATGGAAATATTTTGTCTCATCTAACCCTTTGATAGAAAAGGCAGTGCATTTTGTTTACATTTTCCATAGGACGTGGGCTGGAACCCCTGCATTATAAGGAGTGTAGCTTGAAATTGTCATATATTCTGGAAGACCCAAATTTTGTAAGATTGAAGATAGAAGATTTAAGACAGAGTAACACCGTTATGCAGACCGAGTCTAGAAATGGCTCATCCTCCTTTACCAACCCTTGTCTTGGCCACTTTAATACAGCCTGAGCTCTCTGTTCTCAGCTTCACCCGTTCTATATTCTCCTCTGCCAGACTCCTCAAGGGCAGTGGCTGCCTGGTCCAGCTTTGTATGCCTAGCTGTCTACAGAACTCTCATAAGTAAGCGTCAAGAAATGTTTGCTTTGTGAAAACCTGACAGGCTAATCTTCCTTCTGCAGCAATTTCAGCATGTCACTCCTTTGCAAGGAAGTCTTTAGGAAGCCTTGTGTTTACCTGTTAACCCCACTCTACTCAGGACCTTCTTCTCGGCTTCCCAGGCCCAGGGCCATGTGGATCCTGCGTGCTGCGACCCTGAACTTGTTGCTAGGCCTTTTGTAAAATGTCCTCCGTCCTGACATTTCTGAGAAAGCTCTGTGTGCAAATGATGGGCACAGTGGACCTACTACCTCACATGAGAAAGCAACAATGAAGGAACTGCTGGGACTTCAGGAACATGGGCAGAGGTGAGTCCTTCAACACCACAACTCTTGTCACAGAATCTTCCTGCAGGACATTTGAGGAGTGAAGTTTTAAAATGATTCTAGACAAGTTTCTTTAAGATAAGGAAACTGATGCACCCAGAGAGGCTGACTGGCCTAGGATGATAGCTGTTTAGCGATGGAAAAATCAGAGTCCACGGCCGCTGCTTCTTGGGCTGCTATCCTTTCCTGCCATCGGCCTCCTCTATCTTCTATCTTGCTTTGGTCTCTGGCACATCTGTGCAAGAGATAATAACTCTACCGAGCAAAAACTGCCCAGTGGCCTTCTCCATGTTTCAGAATTATATAACCACGAAGGCTCCTCTCAGACTTACTGACTTGAATTCAATTTCATATTGGAGGGTTTGAAATCTCATTAAATTAACCAGGATGAACACATTAGATATTCAAATAGACAAAGATGAGATGGGAGCACAGGAAAGAAAGAACTATGGTGAATCTCTCTCTCTTTCTCTCTCTCTCTCTCTCTCTCTGTGACTACAGTGAAATTATTTTGCATCCAAGGGTCTTGTATACTACTTAAAAGTATTGATTTATGGGGCTGGAGAGGTAGCCTAGCGGTTAAGAGCACTGACTGCTCTTGCAGAGGACCCAGGTTCCATCCCCAGCACCCACATGGTGGCCAAGAACTGTCTGTAACTCCAGGAGAACTCCAGTTCCAGGGGAATCCGAGACCCTCTTCTGACCTCTGTGGCATTGCACGACACGGGTGCACAAACCTACATGCAGACAGTACATTCATACACATACAAAAATAAAATTAGGGCTGGAGAGATGGCCTAGCGGTTAAGGGCGCCGACCGCTCTTACAGAGGACCCGGGTTCGATCCCCAGCACCCACATGGTGGCCGAGAGCCGTCTGAAACTCCAATTCCAGGAGAACTCCAGTTCCAGGGGAATCCGAGACCCTCTTCTGACCTCCGCGGCATTGCACGACACGGGTGCACAAACCTGCATGCAGACAGTACATTGATACACATACCGAAATAAATAAAATAAAAAAAAATAAAAATAAATAAATAAAATTAAATTAAAAATATATTTATTTATGTCTGTGTGCAGGTGCCTGCAAGTGGAGGTCGGAAGAGGGCATCACGCCCCCTGGAACTGGAGTTATAGGTAATTGTGAGCTGCCTGATGTGGCTGATGGGCTCTGAACTCTGGTCCTCTGCAGGAGCAACAAATGCTCTTAACGGCTGAGCCATCTCCCCAGCTCCTTTGTCTGCTACTTTTAATGTAACTGAGGAAAAGCCCTTTTTTCTTACTCTAATTCCAAAGTTTATTTTACCTTTTTTAAGTTACCTTAGAATCTTTTCTCTTTTTTGTTCCAAATTACCTCAGGTATTTGAGAGTCTCATTTGTACTGGGTATTTGTTTTTGAGTGTGTCAGTGAGATGAAACGTGTATCTATTTCACCATGATTTTTTTTTTTTTTTGTCTTTTCAAGACAGGGTCTCCCTGTAGCCCCAGCTGTCCTGGAATTAGCTCTGTAGACCAGGCTGGCCTTGAACTCACAAAGATCCACCTGCCTCTGCCTCCCAAGTGCTAGGATTAAAGGCGTGCGCCACCACGCCCGGCTCCTCACCATGATTTTTAACATGGCACATAAAACTTTGCAGGGTGGACTTTGCCTGAAGGGTTATCACATACACACACACACACACACACACACAGAGAGAGAGAGAGAGAGAGAGAGAGAGAGAGAGAGAGAGAGAGAGTCGATAGGCAGCATGAATAAATCCCTTTAGGTAAGATGACTCAGATCTCAAAGGCAGTCAGTTCTTCAATTATGTTCAAATATTATACAAATCAATTTTTCAAAAAAGACTGTCTCCAAAGACTGAGAACAAAGGCGATAAGGAGGTCGTATGAAGAGAGGCTGGAGAGGGTTGGAGGGACACAGCATGTGGCTAGAAGAGAAAGATGTGGCCTGGCGTCTGGAGGGGCCATGCAACGTCAGGGCCATGCAGATGTGGGTATTTTTGAGCTGCCACTTTTTGGCAGAGAGGATTCTGGGACAGGCACCTGGCATTGTGTGTGCATATGTGTATGTGTGTGTGTGTGTGTGTGTGTGTGTGTGTATGTTTACGTGTGTCTCTGAAATTGGTCTGATAGGTTTGACTTTCAGCACTTGAGGGGAAGATTTGAAAAGATATCATAAAATAAACTTCTTAGAGCACAGTCTGGTACAAAGAATGGAAAAAAACAGGCTTCTTTTAAAATTATTAAATCACTAGAAAATGGAGAAGTTATCGATAAGTACTCATTATAGGCTCTGTTTGGAATTTGCTGTGTAAACCTGGGCAGATAGAGAAAGGGGCTGATCAGTTTGTGCTCTGCACAGAGGCCCAGGCTAAGGCAGTGAACGTGACGGTGACCCAGCCTGGCGCTACTTACAGGACTCTACTCTGGCATGAGGCTGTCTAGCTTGAGGCATTTCCCCCAGTTTACCTAAAGTTGCCTCACTAAGCCAGATGTACCCTTTTTAGTTTGCATAAGCACACTAAGCAAGCTCATACTTGCTCAGAAAAGGGAAGGGAGTCAGCAAAGTGTCCTTAGGCTGGAGACCGAGGCTAGAGACCGACCGAGCTACTAAGACCTACATAGGGTCTCCGACGTTTGCCTGGTAGGCAGGTGTTCCTCCTTGGGAATCTGACATCCAAATACCGAAATTAGTTTAGCTGGTAGCAAGTGAAAAGACAGAATGATGCCAGTGGTCGTTCCGGGACCCGAGCCCGACAAGTCGTGGATCTGTGTAAGTTAGAAGCCAGCGGAGCTGGGAATCCACACTATAGACTCCCATAGGACATTCACAAAGCCCAAGAGCGGCATAGCAATAGAGTCAACCAAGGCTTTGAGAACGATCTAGACCTTTAAGGCAGAGGAAATGTATAAAGGGACGTAGACGGGGCCAGAGACTGGACACAGTCAACTGCACTGGGCCATGCAGAGGAAAAGGCTGATTGAGAGCCGTCTTTGGACTGCATGAGAGCACGAAGACATGAGAGGCCCCTCGCTCTTTTGCTGCTGCTAGTACATTGCCTCCCTCCTCTCCCCAAGTCAGCATTTAGATTCATCTTAACCCCAAACTTGAGAAAGACAAAGAATGACTACTAAAGAAATCACACTACACCACAGAAGATGGAAAGGTAAAATTGTGCTGTAATAATCTTCCCGACAGAATAAATGTTGTAGTGGATTATTATGTTGTCTAAAAACAGTCTTTGTGAACAGTGAATGACACTTGTGAGATTTTCGGCTATTTGCTTTGCTTCCACTTCCATTCCATTTGGAGTGATGGTTTCTCTTTTCCAACACCTCCCTTCTCTTCATCTTGGCAGTGGGAAATAACCTGACAGTGCCTTGAGGAACTCTCAAGGAACAGCCACTCAAAGTTCTCTAAGAGTCTGGAAAATTCCACTTCTTCAGTTCTCTCTCTCTCTCTCTCTCTCTCTCTCTCTCTCTCTCTCTCTCTTTCTGAATAGGAACCACAATGGGAGCCTGGCAGAACTGGCCAGCTGCCATGGAGACAGACATTTGCGAAGAAGCATTTGTGAAGAAGCAGCCCAAGGGTGGGGGCAATGCTGGAGGACAAAGCACATGCTTTTTCGAGCTTCAGTTTTGAACAACAAACATGAATGTGCTCACATACCTTTCTAAGCCTTAAATTTAATTTCTAATATTTCACAATAAAAATAGGTTTATGGTATGGCATTTAATTTTTACATGAGGGGCTGGAGAATTGGCTCAGCACTTGAGTACACACTGACTGCTCTTACAGAGGACCTGGGTTTCCAGTATTCACTTGAGTACACACTGACTGGTCTTACAGAGGACCTGGGTTTCCGGTATTCACTTGAGTACACACTGACTGGTCTTTCAGAGGACCTGGGTTTCCGGTATTCACTTGAGTACACACTGACTGGTCTTACAGAGGACCTGGGTTTCCAGTATTCATTTGAGTACACACTGACTGCTCTTCCAGAGGACCTGGGTTTCCAGTATTCACCTGGGCTGCCTCACATCCACCTGTAACTCAAGCTCCAGGGAATCCAATGCCTCTTCGACTTCTGTGGGCATCTGCACTCATATGTATATATATATACTCACACACTGACACATACACATGCACATGATTTAAAAAAAATTTACATGAGTAATAGTGAAAATTTAATCCCCTCCCCCTTTTTTACTTCTGTTCCCCAGTTTCCAGAATCTTTTTCTGGAGACGACGACCTTTCCTGTCCTTACCCATGGAAATCCAAAAATAGTCCATATATCAATTACTGGCATGTATTTTAAATTGTTATTTATTTCTCACATTGTGCCATCCTATACCCACATTTTTGATCATGTAATACATATCTTGGAGAAATTCCAGGATTTGTACTGCTGCCTTTTTTGTATTAAAATTGAATTTTTTGTGTGTATTTCATGCACCTTCATCGTCTTTCCAGCCCCCGTCCCATCCACACCCTCCCTTGACCCTCCCACTAGATTTCATGGATGCTGTCATTTATGTTAAGGCCCATAGTGTCAAGTTAGTGTACCTAGACGTCCTCCAGTGCAAGTTCGTCCACTGGAGCTCGGTCAGCCTGTTTAGATTCTCTCTCTTAAAGGAGATCAGCTCTCCCTCAGCCAGTAGTAATCAGTTGCCAATAGTTCTTAGGCTAAGGTTGGGGCCTGCTGCCCATCTCCCCAGTTCTCTGCTGGGTTTTTGTCTGCTGGACTTTGCGTGGGTCTTGTGCTGTAAGTTCATACGAGGAAGGACCAGGAGCCTGTAAGGCTCTGTTTCCATGTGGTCATGCACCTCGTCTTCTGGCTCTTACAATCTTTCCATGCCCTCTTCCTCAGTGGTCCCTGAGACCTGGGTGGGTGGAGTTTGATATAGGAGTCCTGTCCAGGGACCCACACTCTTTAGATTCTTATTCTCTACACTTTGGCCATTTGTGGCCTCCTGTGTTCATTGCCCTCTGTTGCACGAGGAAGCTTCATTGATGAGAGTTGAGAGATGCATTAGTGTTCTCTCTACCCCTTGTTCCACTATGTTCTGTGAACCTTAAGCATAGAGGTTCCATTGTAGACATGTCACTTAGGGGTGAGCATTTCACAGACACATTGTCTATCTGTGACCAGTTGTGGAACTCTGTAATAGTCTTCATCTGTTGCAAAAGAAGCTTGTTTGATGAGTTCAGCATATAGTAAGAAATTACATTTGTCTAAGGATTTGACAGCCGTAAAGTTTTCTCTAAGAACTATGACCTTTCCAGACATGTATATGAGTATCCTCCCATTCACTGGGCTCTAAGTGTAGCTGCTGATTACACTGAAAATAAAAGTGGCAGAATTGTCCCAATATACTTTGTTCTCCTGGTCATTATTGTGGTTATTAGGCTTCAAAGCTAGGGTTGGACCATTGATTGATGTTTTCCTTCGTAGCTTGCATAGTGCTCTCCAAAACTATGAGAGCTCACCTGCAGGGAGGTGTCTTCCAGGTCAGTTCCAGCTCCATCGCTCCAAGTCCTGTGTCCGAAGTAAGTATTGAGCAAAACAATTGCCTGTCTTGGGCAATAAGGTCTTACCATTGTGTTCTGGGAGGCAATAGCCTGTATAATTGTGGGAGTCTCTGGACTGCCCTGGCCAGCAACTCAAAGGCAGGTTTCTGTCTGACACCATTTCTTTTTTTTTTTTTTTTTGAGACAGGGTCTCCCTGTAGCCCCAGCTGGCCTGGAACTCGCCATGTAGACCAGGCTGGACTTGAACTCACAGAGATCCGCCTGCCTCTGCCTCCCGAGTGCTGAGATTAAAGGTGTGCACCACCACGCCCAGCTTCAAAATACCTTTTGTTTTTAATTAATTAATTAATTTTTTAAATGTGTATGAGTGTACTGTCTGCATGTAGGTTGGTGCACCCATGTTGTGCAGTGCCGCAGAGGTCAGAAGAGGGTGTCGGATTCCCCTGGAACTGGAGTTAAAGATGGTTCTCAGCTGCCATGTGGGTGCTGGGAATCAAACCTGGGTCCTCTGCAAGAGCAGTTGGCACTCTTAACTGCTGAGCCATTTCTCCAGTCCCACCATTTCTTTTTATATAGCCTTCAGCTATACACATGGGCACATGTAGACATACTATATGTGTAATTTTTCAGTAGGCTTTTAAATTAATAAATTTCTTTCAAGTTTTCCATACCAGCTAAGCACTATTTATATAAATCTCCTCTCTCTCTCTCTCTCTCTCTCTCTCTCCCTCCTTCCTCCCTCCCCAGTTAAAGTATCTTCATTTCCTCCATTTCTCCCTTGATGATACAGGTCTCCTACGGTGTCCTGTCCCTGTCGTCCGTCCCTGTCCCCTCCCATCCCCCTCCCCCGCTCTCCAGCTCCTTCTTCCCCTTCGCTCCCACGGTCCCTTCATTGTATAACTCTCCCTCTCCCCTATTTTACCTCTTTCTCCCTTGGTAACACCCATCTCCTACCGTTCTCTCTCAGGTTTCCTCTTTCCCTTCACCTCCCTGGTTCCTTTCCATTTTCCTGGCTCCTGCAGTTACATCCAGATACATACTTACATATAAGGATTTGCTGCTAAGATCCACAACTGAGGGAGAACATACATTGCTTTTCTTATCTGTGTTATCTCATTTAATATAACAGTTTCTAGTTCCATCCTTTTAACTGCAAATTTCACAATTCTGTCTTTACTTTTTTTTTTTTTTTTAATTTTATTTATTTTTGTATGTGTATGAGTGTACTGTCTGCATATAGGTTTGTGCACCCGTGTCGTGCAAGGCCATCCTGGTCTACAGAGTTCCAAGACAGCTGGGGCTACAAGGAGACCCTGTCTCAAAAAGACAAAAAAAAAAAAAGAACTCCATTGTATAAATGTACCAATCTTCATTATCCACTTGTCAGTTAAGGGACACTAAGGTTGTTTCCATTTCTTCACCCACAGAGGCTGAGTCAAGAATCTGCTGCTTTATTTTTAACTTTTATCTGGTATTCATGGTGTGACTATGTAATTTTTATTGGTGGTGTTACAGACTGAACCGTGTACCCTTTCATATGGTGAAGTCCTGTTCTAGTTTCATTTATGTTGCTGTGATAAAATACTCTGACAAAAAGCAACTTGGGGGAATAAAGTTTATTTCAGCTTACAATTCCATGTTTTAGTCCATCATTGTGGGGAAGTCAAGGCAGGAACTTCAAACAGCTACTCACGTCACATCCACAGTCAGGAGCAAAGAGAAAGGAATATACACGTGCTCACTTGCTTTGTTCAGCTTGATTTCTCTGCTCATAAAATACAGGACCCCCTGCCTAAGGAATAGTGTCACCCACAACAGGCTGGAAGTCTCCACATTATTATACAAGGGAAGAGACAAGCTGAGCTGCTTCAAAGGGAGAGACCAGTTGAACTGCTTAGAAGAGAAACTCTCCAACCTGTTGAAGCCTTTTAAGTTGTGCAGTGTGCTCCAAGTTTAAGTTGTTCAGTGTGCTCCAAGTTTAAATTGTACAATGTGCTCCAAGTTTAAGTTGTGCAGTGTGCTCCAAGTTTAAGTTGTGCAGTATGCTCCAAGTTTAAGTTGTGCAGTGTGCTCCAAGTTTAAGTTGTGCAGTGTGCTCCAAGTTTAAGTTGTGCAGTGTGCTCCAAGTTTAAGTTGTGCAGTGTGCTCCAAGTTTAAGTTGTGCAGTGTGCTCCAAGTTTAAGTTGTGCAGTGTGCTCCAAGTTTAAGTTGTGCAGTGTGCTCCAAGTTTAAGTTGTGCAGTGTGCTCCAAGTTTAAGTTGTGCAGTGTGCTCCAAGTTTAAGTTGTGCAGTGTGCTCCAAGTTTAAGTTGTGCAGTGTGCTCCAAGTTTAAGTTGTGCAGTGTGCTCCAAGTTTAAGTTGTGCAGTGTGCTCCAAGTTTAAGTTGTGCAGTGTGCTCCAAGTTTAAGTTGTGCAGTGTGCTCCAAGTTTAAGTTGTGCAGTGTGCTCCAAGTTTAAGTTGTGCAGTGTGCTCCAAGTTTAAGTTGTGCAGTGTGCTCCAAGTTTAAGTTGTGCAGTGTGCTCCAAGTTTAAGTTGTGCAGTGTGCTCCAAGTTTAAGTTGTGCAGTGTGCTCCAAGTTTAAGTTGTGCAGTGTGCTCCAAGTTTAAGTTGTGCAGTGTGCTCCAAGTTTAAGTTGTGCAGTGTGCTCCAAGTTTAAGTTGTGCAGTGTGCTCCAAGTTTAAGTTGTGCAGTGTGCTCCAAGTTTAAGTTGTGCAGTGTGCTCCAAGTTTAAGTTGTGCAGTGTGCTCCAAGTTTAAGTTGTGCAGTGTGCTCCAAGTTTAAGTTGTGCAGTGTGCTCCAAGTTTAAGTTGTGCAGTGTGCTCCAAGTTTAAGTTGTGCAGTGTGCTCCAAGTTTAAGTTGTGCAGTGTGCTCCAAGTTTAAGTTGTGCAGTGTGCTCCAAGTTTAAGTTGTGCAGTGTGCTCCAAGTTTAAGTTGTGCAGTGTGCTCCAAGTTTAAGTTGTGCAGTGTGCTCCAAGTTTAAGTTGTGCAGTGTGCTCCAAGTTTAAGTTGTGCAGTGTGCTCCAAGTTTAAGTTGTGCAGTGTGCTCCAAGTTTAAGTTGTGCAGTGTGCTCCAAGTTTAAGTTGTGCAGTGTGCTCCAAGTTTAAGTTGTGCAGTGTGCTCCAAGTTTAAGTTGTGCAGTGTGCTCCAAGTTTAAGTTGTGCAGTGTGCTCCAAGTTTAAGTTGTGCAGTGTGCTCCAAGTTTAAGTTGTGCAGTGTGCTCCAAGTTTAAGTTGTGCAGTGTGCTCCAAGTTTAAGTTGTGCAGTGTGCTCCAAGTTTAAGTTGTGCAGTGTGCTCCAAGTTTAAGTTGTGCAGTGTGCTCCAAGTTTAAGTTGTGCAGTGTGCTCCAAGTTTAAGTTGTGCAGTGTGCTCCAAGTTTAAGTTGTGCAGTGTGCTCCAAGTTTAAGCTGTGCAGTGTGCTCCAAGTTTAAGTTGTACAGTGTGCTCCAAGTTTAAGTTGTGCAGTATGCTCCAAGTTTAAGTTGTGCAGTATGCTCCAAGTTTAAGCTGTGCAGTGTGCTCCAAGTTGTTTAAGTTGTGCAGTGTGCTCCAAGTTATTTAAGTTGTGCAGTGTGCTCCAAGTTTAAGTTGTGCAGTGTGCCCCATTTTCAGCTCTGTGAGCTGTCACCATGTTGGGGTGGGATTTTGGTTCCGAATCATGTCTGTTTTTGTAAGTAAACTGTCACCCATACTCAGTACATAACCCCAATAAAGCTCATTTGTTCACCAAGGTGGACTTTGGTGGCATCTTTACTTTGATTTGTCATCAGTCCACTATGGGGGTAGGAGGGAAATAGGTGTTTGATGCACCCCCCAAATAGTGTCATACAATACCACTTATCAGCCAAGAAGAAAGTCTTAGTTAATGGCAGACTGTCCCTGAGTTCAAAAGACTGTATGACTCAACTGCAGAACTTTCACTTTGAGTGAAGCTTCAATGTAAAAGCCTTGTAGCTACACCTAGAGGCATTATCCACTCTAAGGAAACATTTATTTATTTTTAATTATGAATCTATGTATGGGTATGTGCACATGAGGGGGTCAGATCCTCTCAAGCTGTTGTGAGCCACCTGACATGGGAACTGAACTTGGGACCTCTACGAGAGCAGTGTTTGCTTTTAACCACTGGCCATCTCTACAGCCCCCATTGCTCACTTTTATATGAACAGACTGAGTGGCTGCTTCTTTCCATTCAACTTCCCAAGGATGACTGTGTGTCCATCTGAGGGTTGGTTTCATTGAGACATAATGCTATCTTAGGAAAAGGCAAAGCTTCCACTTGCCGTGAGAACGGCAGGCCACTGACATCCGCCTGCTTCACTTCAAAATATGCTTTTCTCGGCCTCCTCATTTCATAGAGGGCTGATAGAAATGGCTGAGACCATGTCTGATAACTCAGTACAAAGGATTTCCAGCTTCCATACTACAGGAGCTTTTGTACTTGAGTGTCATGGACTCTGAGGGAACCTGATGTGCTTCAGGAGCCCAGGAATCCCTGAGAATATGCAGCAATTTGAGCAGAGCCTATAAATTTCCCATCTTAGAGGGTCTATTTGCGACTCCTCTGCCTAGAAAGATGCAGTGCTGTTTTAAACCTTAAATTTGTATTTACTTTTTAATTTTACTTTATTTTTCTTATTTACTTATATTTTATGTGTATGAGTCTTTTGCCTGAATGTATGTAGTGCACTGCATGCATGTAGTACCAGTGAAGGCCACACGAGGGTGTCGGATCCACTAGAACTAGAGTTATGGATGGCTGTTACCTCCATGTGTGTGCTGGGAACCAAATCCAGGTCCTCTGCAAGAGCAGCCAGTGCTCTTAACCATTGAGCCATCTCTCAGCTCCTACTACTTGTAGGAATGAAACTTTGTCTGGCTCCAGGCAGGACCTGCAAGTCCTGTCCCGGAACTGTTATATCCATGGGCATTCAAGTTGCCTCTGTGAGTTATCTGTAGCTCTGTGAGGTCAGGATATTGCGGTATATCCTGCCTCGCCTATCTCTGCAAAGTTCTAGACCCTGATGCCTTTCCTTGGAGGTATTGAGCAAAATGTCACACCTCTAGTTTACTGGTTGCACAAACAGGAGCTCCGCAGCCCCCAGTAGGAGCCAGGATGGCCCACACTTCCCTTCCCCTCATTCACACCCTTCTGCCCCCACTTCCTTGCCCAGAGCACAGTGGCTTTTAGTATATAAACACATTGCTGGCATGAATAAAATGGAGTCACTTTTCCCCCAGACCCTCTCTCTGAGTCCATTTCCTTTGTCTCTGGGTGATTTCTCGTAGTTCCCTCCCCCCCTTGCCAGAAGCTCAGCCTAGGAACTGTTAGCCTGCTGGTAGGAGACAGCTTTGAGGCTTACAGCCTTGTGAAGCTGCCAGCCTGGTTCTAGGAGGGAAGAACATTGTGTGGATTGTGGCCACGCATGATTAAAGGACCAACAGACTATATATATATATATAATATATAATATATATATATATATATATATATGTATATATATATATATAGTCTGTTGGTCCTTAATCCTGCTGTGGCCAAAATCCACACAATGTTCTTCCCTCCTAGAACCAGGCTGGCAGCTTACAAGGCTGTAAGCCTCAAAGCTGTTTCCTCCAGCAGGCTAAAGTTCTAGGCTGAGCTTCTGGCAAGGGGGGGAGGGAACTACGAAAAGTCACCCAGAGACAAAGGAAATGGACTCAGAGAGAGGGTCTGGGGGAAAAGTGACTCCATTTTATTCTTCCGCAATGTGTTATATATCTAAAAGCCACTGTGCTCTGGGCAAGGAAAGTGGGGGCAGAAGGGTGTGAATGAGGGGAAGGGAAGTGGGGCCATCCTGGCTCCTACTGGGGGCTGGGAGCTCCTGTTTGTGCAACCAGTAAACTTGAGGTGTGACATTTTGCCTCAATACCTCCAAGGAAAGGCATCAGGGTCTAGAACTTTGCAGAGATAGGCGAGGCAGGATATACCGCAATATCCCGACCTCACAGAGCTACAGATAACTCACAGAGGCAACTGAATGCCCAGATATAAATACCAGAGTCACAGGACAGTTCTTCAAGTCTCTCGCTCAGCCAGACAAAGTTTCATTCCTACAAGTAGTAGGAGCTGAGGAGATGCTCAATGGTTTAAGAGCACTGGCTGCTCTTGCAGAGGACCTGGTTTGGTTCCAGCACACACATGGAGGTAACAGCCATCCATAACTCTATTCTGTGGATCCGACACCCTCGTGTGGCCTTCACTGGTACTACATGCATGCAGTGCACTACATACATTCAGGCAAAAGACTCATACACATAAAATATAAGTAAATAAGAAAATAAAGTAAAATTAAAAAGTAAATACAAATTTAAGGTTTAAAACAGCACTGCATCTTTCTAGGCAGAGGAGTCGCAAATAGACCCTCTAAGATGGGAAATTTATAGGCTCTGCTCAAATTGCTGCATATTCTCAGGGATTCCTGGGCTCCTGAAGCACATCAGGTTCCCTCAGAGTCCATGACACTCAAGTACAAAAGCTCCTGTAGTATGGAAGCTGGAAATCCTTTGTACTGAGTTATCAGACATGGTCTCAGCCATTTCTATCAGCCCTCTATGAAATGAGGAGGCCGAGAAAAGCATATTTTGAAGTGAAGCAGGCGGATGTCAGTGGCCTGCCGTTCTCACGGCAAGTGGAAGCTTTGCCTTTTCCTAAGATAGCATTATGTCTCAATGAAACCAACCCTCAGATGGACACACAGTCATCCTTGGGAAGTTGAATGGAAAGAAGCAGCCACTCAGTCTGTTCATATAAAAGTGAGCAATGGGGGCTGTAGAGTGGCCAGTGGTTAAAAGCAAACACTGCTCTCGTAGAGGTCCAATTCAGTTCCCATGTCAGGGGCTCCACACAGTTGAGAGGATCTGACCCCCTCATGTGCACATACCCATCATAGATTTATAATTAAAAATAAATAACATGTTTCCTTAGAGTGGATAATGCCTCTAGGTGTAGCTACAAGGCTTTTACATTGAAGCTTCACTCAAAGTGAAAGTTCTGCAGTTGAGTCATACAGTCTTTTGAACTCAGGGACAGTCTGCCATTAACTAAGACTTTCTTCTTGGCTGATAAGTGGTATTGTATGACACTATTTGGGGGGTGCATCAAACACCTATTTCCCTCCTACCCCCATAGTGGACTGATGACAAATCAAAGTAAAGATGCAACCAAAGTCCACCTTGGTGAACAAATGAGCTTTATTGGGGTTATGTACTGAGTATGGGTGACAGTTTACTTACAAAAACAGACACTGCATCACCAAAATCCCACCCCAACATGGGTGACAGCTCACAGAGCTGAAAATGGGGCACACTGCACAACTTAAACTTGGAGCACCCTGCACAACTTAAACTGGACACACTGCACAACTTAAACTTGAGCACACTGCACAACTTAAACTTGAAGCACACTGCACAACTTAAACAACTTGGAGCACACTGCACAACTTAAACTTGGAGCACATGTACAACTTAAACTTGGAGCACATGACAACTTAAACTTGAGCACATGTACAACTTAAACTTGGAGCACATGACAACTTAAACTTGGAGCACATTGACAACTTAAACTTGGAGCACATGACAACTTAAACTTGGAGCATTGACAACTTAAACTTGGAGCATTGACAACTTAAACTTGGAGCATTGACAACTTAAACTTGGAGCACATTGACAACTTAAACTTGGAGCACATGACATTAAACTGGAGCACACTGCACACTTAAACTTGGAGCACACTGACAACTTAAACTTGGAGCACACAGCACAACTTAAACTTGGAGCAAACTGCACAACTTAAACTTGAGCACACTGCACAACTTAAAATGGAGCACATGCACAACTTAAACAACTTGGAGCACACTGCACAACTTAAATTGGAGCATACTGCACAACTTTAACTTGGAGCACACTGCACAACTTAAATTGGAGCACACTGCACAACTTAAACTTGGAGCACACTGCACAACTTAAACTTGGAGCACACTGCACAGCTTAAACTTGGAGCACACTGCACAACTTAAACTTGAGCACACTGCACAACTTAAACTTGGAGCACACTGCACAACTTAAACTTGGAGCATACTGACAACTTAAACTTGGAGCACATGACAATTAAACTTGAGCACACTGCACACTTACACTGCGAGCAATGCACAACTTAAACTTGGAGCACGCACAACTTAAATTGAGCAACTGCACAACTTAAACTTGGAGCACATGACAACTTAAATTGGAGCACACTGCACAACTTAACTTGGGCACACTGCACAACTTACACTTGGAGCAACTGCACAGCTTAACTTGGAGCATACTGCACAGCTTAAACTTGGAGCACACTGCAAAACTTAAACTTGGAGCACACTGCACAACTTAAACTTGGAGCATACTGCACAACTTAAACTTGGAGCATACTGAACAACTTAAACTTGGAGCACACTGCACAATTTAACTTGGAGCACACTGCACAACTTAAACTGGAGCACACTGCACAACTTAAATTGGAGCACACTCACAGCTTAAACTTGGAGCAAACTGCACAACTTAAACTTGGACACACTGCACAACTTAAACTTTGAGCACACTGCACAACTTAAACTTGGGGCAACTTACAACTTAAACTTGGAGCACATGACAACTTAAACTTGGAGCACATGACAACTTAAACTTGGAGCACATGACAACTTAAACTTGGAGCACATGACAACTTAAACTTGGAGCACATTGACAACTTAAACTTGGAGCACATGACAACTTAAACTTGGAGCACATGACAACTTAAACTTGGAGCACACTTGTACAACTTAAACTTGGAGCACATGTACAACTTAAACTTGGAGCACATGTACAACTTAAACTTGGAGCACATGACAACTTAAACTTGGAGCACATTGTACAACTTAAACTTGGAGCACATGACAACTTAAACTTGGAGCACATGTACAACTTAAATTTGGAGCACACTACACAGCTTAAACTTGGAGCACACGCACAACTTAAACTTGGAGCAAACTGCACAGCTTAAACTTGGAGCACCCTGCACAACTTAAACTTGGAGCACACTGCACACTTAAACTTGGAGCACACTGCACAACTTAAACTTGGAGCATACTATGCACAACTTAAACTTGGAGCACATCTGACAACTTAAACTTGGAGCACACTGCACAACTTAAACTTGGAGCACATTGTCACAACTTAAACTTGGACACATTGTCACAACTTAAACTTGGAGCATGCACTAATTGGAGATGACAACTTAAACTTGGAGCACATTGTACAACTTAAACTTGGAGCACATTGTACAACTTAAATTTGGAGCACATTGACAGTTTAAACTTGGAGCATACTGAGCTACTGGAGCAACTGCAACATTAAACTTGGAGCACATCATGCACTAACTTTAAACCTGACACAATGCAAAAACAAAAAAAAAAAAACTAACTTGAGCACATTGTACAATTTAAATCTTGGAGCACATGCATCAACTTAAACGTTGGAGCACACTGCACACTTAAACAATGGAGCATACTGCACAGCTTAAACTTGGAGCAACTGCAACAACTTAAACTTGGAGCACACTTGAACAACTTTAAACTTGGAGCACACAGAACAACTTAAACTTGGAGCACACTGCACAACTTAAAAGGCTTCAAACAGGTTGAGGAGTTATTCTTCTAAGCAGTTCCAACTGGGTCTCTCCCTTTGAAGCAGCTCAGCTTTNAAAGCTGAGCTGCTTCAAAAAGGGAGAGACCCAGTTTGGAAACTGCTTAGAAGATACACTCCTCAACCTGTTTGAAGCCTTTTAAGTTGTGCAGTGTGCTCCCCGTTAAGTTGTGCTGTGTGCTCCAAGTTTAAGTTGTTCAGTGTGCTCCAAGTTTAAGTTGTGCAGTTTGCTCCAAGTTTAAGCTGTGCAGTATGCTCCTTGTTTAAGCTGTGCAGTGTGCTCCACGTTTAAGTTGTGCATGTGCTCCAAGATTTAAAATTGTACAATGTGGCTCCCAAGTTTAAGTTTGTGCAGTGGTGCTCCAAGGTTTAAAGATTGTGCAGATGTGCTCCAAGTTGTAAGTAAGTTGTTCAGTATGCTCCAAGTTTAAGCTGTGCAGTATGCTCCAAGTTTAAACTGTGCAGTGTGCTCCAAATTTAAGTTGTACAATGTGCTCCAAGTTTAAGTTGTACAATGTGCTCCAAGTTTAAGTTGTACAATGTGCTCCAAGTTTAAGTTGTACAATGTGCTCCAAGTTTAAGTTGTACAATGTGCTCCAAGTTTAAGTTGTACAATGTGCTCCAAGTTTAAGTTGTACAATGTGCTCCAAGTTTAAGTTGTTTAGTATGCTCCAAGTTTAAGTTGTGCAGTGTGCTCCAAGTTTAAGCTGTGCAGTGTGCTCCAAGTTTAAGTTGTGCAGGGTGCTCCAAGTTTAAGCTGTGCAGTTTGCTCCAAGTTTAAGTTGTGCTGTGTGCTCCAAGTTTAAGCTGTGTAGTGTGCTCCAAATTTAAGTTGTACAATGTGCTCCAAGTTTAAGTTGTACAATGTGCTCCAAGTTTAAGTTGTACAATGTGCTCCAAGTTTAAGTTGTACAATGTGCTCCAAGTTTAAGTTGTACAATGTGCTCCAAGTTTAAGTTGTACAATGTGCTCCAAGTTTAAGTTGTACAATGTGCTCCAAGTTTAAGTTGTACAATGTGCTCCAAGTTTAAGTTGTACAATGTGCTCCAAGTTTAAGTTGTACAATGTGCTCCAAGTTTAAGTTGTACAATGTGCTCCAAGTTTAAGTTGTACAATGTGCTCCAAGTTTAAGTTGTACAATGTGCTCCAAGTTTAAGTTGTACAATGTGCTCCAAGTTTAAGTTGTATAGTATGCCCCAAGTTTAAGTTGTGCAGTGTGCTCAAAGTTTAAGTTGTGCAGTGTGGTCCAAGTTTAAGTTGTGCAGTTTGCTCCAAGTTTAAGCTGTGTAGTGTGCTCCAAGTTTAAGTTGTGCAGTGTGCTCCAAGTTTAAGTTGTGCAGTGTGCTCCAAGTTAAATTGTGCAGTGTGCTCCAAGTTTAAGTTGTTCAGTATGCTCCAAGTTTAAGTTGTGCAGTATGCTCCAAGTTTAAGTTGTGCAGTGTGCTCCAAGTTTAAGTTGTGCAGTGTGCTCCAAGTTTAAGCTGTGCAGTATGCTCCAAGGTTAAGCTGTGCAGTAATGCTCCAAGTGTAAGTTGTGCAGTGTGCTCCAAGTGTAAGTTGTGCAGTGTGCTCCAAATTTAAGTTGTACAATGTGCTCCAAGTTTAAGTTGTGCAGTTTGCTCCTAATTTAAGTTGTGCGTGTCTCCTAAGTTTAAAAAGTTGTGCATTAGGCTCGCAAGTGTGAAGTGGTGCAGTGTGCTCCAAGTTTAAATTGTACAATGTGCTCCAAGTTTAAGTTGTACAGTATGCTCCAAGTTTAAGTTGTGCAGTGTGCTCCAAGTTGTTTAAGTTGTGCAGTGTGCTTCAAGTTTAAGTTGTGCAGTGTGCTCCAAGTTTAAGCTGTGCAGTGTGCTCAAAGTTTAAGTTGTGCAGTGTGCTCCAGTTTAAGTTGTGCAGTGTGCTCCAAATTTAAGTTGTGCAGTGTGCTCCAAGTTAAAGTTGTGCAGTATGCTCCAAATTTAAGTTGTGCAGTGTGCTCCAAGTTGTTTTTAAGAGAGTTGTGCATGTGCTCCAATTTTAAGTTGTGCAGTGTGCTCCAAGTTTAAGTTGTGCAGTTTGCTCCAAGTTTAAGTTGTGCTGTGTGCTCCAAGTTTAAGTTGTTCAGTGTGCTCCAAGTTTAAGGTGTGCAGTGTGCTCCAAGTTTAAATTGTACAATGTGCTCCAAGTTTAAGTTGTACAATGTGCTCCAAGTTTAAGTTGTACAATGTGCTCCAAGTTTAAGTTGTACAATGTGCTCCAAGTTTAAGTTGTACAATGTGCTCCAAGTTTAAGTTGTACAATGTGCTCCAAGTTTAAGTTGTACAATGTGCTCCAAGTTTAAGTTGTACAATGTGCTCCAAGTTTAAGTTGTACAATGTGCTCCAAGTTTAAGTTGTACAATGTGCTCCAAGTTTAAGTTGTACAATGTGCTCCAAGTTTAAGTTGTGCAGTGTGCTCCAAGTTGTTTAAGTTGTGCAGTGTGCTTCAAGTTTAAGTTGTGCAGTGTGCTCCAAGTTTAAGTTGTGCAGTGTGGTCCAAGTTTAAGTTGTGCAGGGTGCTCCAAGTTTAAGTTGTGCAGTGTGCCCCATTTTCAGCTCTGTGAGCTGTCACCATGTTGGGGTGGGATTTTGGTTCCGAATCATGTCTGTTTTTGTAAGTAAACTGTCACCCATACTCAGTACATAACCCCAATAAAGCTCATTTGTTCACCAAGGTGGACTTTGGTTGCATCTTTACTTTGATTTGTCATCAGTCCACTATGGGGGTAGGAGGGAAATAGGTGTTTGATGCACCCCCCAAATAGTGTCATACAATACCACTTATCAGCCAAGAAGAAACTCTTAGTTAATGGCAGACTGTCCCTGAGTTCAAAAGACTGTATGACTCAACTGCAGAACTTTCACTTTGAGTGAAGCTTCAATGTAAAAGCCTTGTAGCTACACCTAGAGGCATTATCCACTCTAAGGAAACAGTTATTTATTTTTAATTATAAATCTATGGATGGGTATGTGCACATGAGGGGGTCAGATCCTCTCAAACTGGTGTGGAGCCACCTGACAATGGGAAACTGAAATTGTACCAAAAAAAAAAAAAAAAAAAAAAAAAAAAAAAAAAAAAAAAAAAAAAACAAAAAAAAAAAAGAACCTCTACGAGAGCAGTGTTTGCTTTTAACCACTGGCCAGCTCTACAAGCCCCCCATTGCTCACTTTTATATGAACAGACTGAGTGGCTGCTTCTTTCCATTCAACTTCCCAAGGATGACTGTGTGTCCATCTGAGGGTTGGTTTCATTGAGACATAATGCTATCTTAGGAAAAGGCAAAGCTTCCACTTGCCGTGAGAACGGCAGGCCACTGACATCCGCCTGCTTCACTTCAAAATATGCTTTTCTCGGCCTCCTCATTTCATAGAGGGCTGATAGAAATGGCTGAGACCATGTCTGATAACTCAGTACAAAGGATTTCCAGCTTCCATACTACAGGAGCTTTTGTACTTGAGTGTCATGGACTCTGAGGGAACCTGATGTGCTTCAGGAGCCCAGGAATCCCTGAGAATATGCAGCAATTTGAGCAGAGCCTATAAATTTCCCATCTTAGAGGGTCTATTTGCGACTCCTCTGCCTAGAAAGATGCAGTGCTGTTTTAAACGCTTAAATTTGATTTCTTTTATTTTAACTTTATTTTCTTATTTACTTATATTTTATGTGTATGAGTCTTTTGCCTGAATGTATGTAGTGCACTGCATGCATGTAGTACCAGTGAAGGCCACACGAGGGTGTCGGATCCACGAGAAATAGAGTTATGGATGGCTGTTACCATCCATGTGTGGGTGCTGGAACCAAATCCAGGTCCTCTGCAAGAGCAGGCCAGTGCTCTTAAACCATTGAGACATTTCTCCTCAGCTCCTACTACTTGTAGGAATGAAACTTTGTGCATGGCTTGAAGCGAGAACTTGTAAGAACTGTCCTGTAAGATCTCTGGTTATTTGATATTTCTGTGGGCATTCAGTTGCCTTGGTGAGTTATCTGTAGCTCTGTGAGGTCGGGATATTGCGGTATATCCTGCCTCGCCTATCTCCTGCAAAGTTCTAGACCTGATGGCCTTTCCTTGGAGGTATTGAGCAAAATGTCACACCTCAAGTTTACTGGTTGCACAAACAGGAGCTCCCAGCCCCCAGTAGGAGCCAGGATGGCCCACACTTCCCTTCCCCTCATTCACGACCCTTCTGCCCCCATCTGGTTCCTTGCCCAGAGCACAGTGGCTTTTAGATATTAACACATTGCCGGAAGAATAAAATGGAGTCACTTTTCCCCCAGACCCTCTCTCTGAGTCCATTTCCTTTGTCTCTGGGTGATTTCTCGTAGTTCCCTCCCCCCCTTGCCAGAAGCTCAGCCTAAGAACTATTAGCCTGCTGGCAGGAAACAGCTTTGAGCTTACAAACAGCCTTGTTAACTGCCGCCCTGGTTCTAGGAGGGAAGAACATTGTGTGGATTTTGGCCACACGCAGGATTAGAGGACCAACAGACTATAAATATATATACATATATATATATATATATATATATTATATATAAATTAGATGACAACCAACACTACTGTTTTTTTGGGGGGGTCTTTTTGAGACAGGGTCTCCCTGTAGCCCCAGGTGTCCTGGAACTCACTCTGTAGACCAGGCTGGTCTTGAACTCCCAACACTACTGTTTTAGAAAACCAGTTTCTGATGTTTTCTTTGTACTTTATGGATATTTTCTTTGGCCATTAACATCAATTTATGAATTTTGTTTTTAAAAAGCAGGCGTGGGGGCTGGAGAGATAGTTCATCAGTTAAGAGCACTGACTGTTCAGGCAGAGGACTCAGGTTTGATTCCCAGCGCCCACATGGCAGCTAACAACCATTTGTAACCACAGTTCCAGGGGTATCCAATGTCCTCTTCTGACCTCCATGGGCATTGCATGACACGGGTCCTCTTACATACATGCAGGTAATATACTCTTACATATACAAAACTAAAAATAATAAATAAAATATTCCATTAAAAAGGAAGAGTGAAAGATCCAGTTAGAAGCAAGTGAACCGAGTCACCATTTTCTCTGCACTTTATAAGGAATGGAAGAGCAGAGAGGTTGAGGTGATTCTGGGCTGGCATCCTGATGTCTAGCCTTGACTCTGAAGCTGCTCTGGGAGAAACCCTTGGCCCGGGTCAATCGTCTCTGCTGTGCACCCTAATTTCTATTTGCTGGCCAGGCTTCTAATTTGCTTTCCACTTTGCCTCTGCTTCCTGCTCATGCCATTTGCTCTGCCTGGATCCTTTCCAATTCTACCCATCCTGCATGGGCTGATGTCTTAGGCAGCTCTGCTGACCACTCCAGTGGAAAGTGCTTTCTTACACTGTGTTGGGGCACTGCTTACCAGGTGAGCAATGTGGTAACCTCAAACTGGCTTTTATATTCTCATCGAGAACAACACCCATGCTTTGTGTATGCAGCCTGTGTTTACCAGGACACAATCAACTGACTCTCCTGGAATGCTAACTGTTGTAGATTTCTCGGATTCTGGCTTCACTTGTGTGGGCAGGTCCTTCTGTTCCTGGAGGTCACTCACTACTTGGAGAATCCTCAGAGTACCCTGTGTCTGGACTGATCGCAGTCCCCAAATCCTCAGCTGTGGCTCTGCTCCTGCAGAGGCCACCAATACTCCGAGCACTCCTGGAACTTGCTGCTACTGGGCTTGAGGGCCAGGCTGAGGTGAGACTTCTCTGACTGCTCTGATCCCATGAGGATTCTCAAGTCTGACCCCCAACTGGTCACTCCCTTGAGTTCAGGAGCCTCTAGTTTTCACTTACATGCCATTGTCTCAGGACTCTAGAGCAGAGGGGCTTTGTTCCCCAAAGTCAGTAGCTCCTCTCCTTTTATTTACTGTGCCTTTTCCTAGAACACATCCGAAGTCCTATGGCCATCGTCTTACACAGTTAGTAGATGAAGAAACTATAGACGGAAGCCTTTAGAGGCCTTTCAGTTTGGTTTTGTTTCTAAAGCTCAATATGTGTCTTTCAGCAAACAAAATCATTCACATTAAACAAATCTGGCTGGAGTAGGTCTGATGAACATAGAGTGACCCAAAGTCATGGATGCCTGGGACTCTTGTCTCACACCCAGTCACAGTCACGCCCCATACAGATGAGCTTCTTTTGGTTATAGCAAAAGGGGATGTTTTCCACTCAGGAGGGGCATATGTTTTACATGGGCCAGGATGAAACCCGGCTTTATCTGTTTTGTTACTATTGTTGTTTCTTCTTTCTTTCAGGACTGGGAACAAAACTTGGGGAAAGCCTCAGCTCCCTGCGAGAACTCCATCACTGAGCAATATCCCTAACCCATTTTTTCCTTTTATAAATTTGGCGACAGGATCTTACTAAGTTGCCCAGGCTGGTCTTGAACTCATTCTGTAGCCTAGGCAGGCTCTGAATTTGCAATCCTTCTGCCTCAGCTTCCTGAGTAGCTGGGATTACAGATCTGTGCCCTTAGGCCAGCTGCAACCTTTTTACTTCTTTTCCCCTGGCCACTTCTCTGAGCTACTTCTGGATCTGTGCATTTCATGTTACCCTTTCCCCAGCTACTTCCCTTCCTGGAGGCTCTTTTACCCTGGCAGGCCGGAAGCCTCTAAGAAGCAGACAGACAGGCTAGGAAGTACACAGAAGTTCAAAGCTGCTTCGGTGATGTTAGTTTGATCTCACTCACACTCCCTCTGAACTTCAGATTTTCCATTGAAGCCACACCCTGGGCATTCTAGCTGAGCTCTCTGTAGCTTAGCCAGGGTCTATAGACAATTGGAGAAAAAAAAAATGTGCTGAAGAAGCAAGATGTCCATGCTGTTGTCCATGCTGTCGTCCATGCTGTAGCCTCTGCTGGGCCCGGCATCTCCGGGTGCAGCACTGGTCATGAAAAGCATGAGCCGCAACCAAAGCCTGCCTCCTCCCCACTGCCCTTCCTACGGAGGTCAGAGTGACTGCAGAATGAGTAAGCACTGAGATACAGGATACATTTGCCAAAGGGAGAGGTATGTAGGGCCACTTAGACTGACTCAGGAGATTTCCACCTGATACAAGGATGTCTCTGCCCTTCCTGATACGAGTTAAGAGATGCCAACTTTAGAAAATCCTCTCCAAATGCCACAAATGGCAAACTCCAAATTGGTCATGTTCACCAAGTTGGGAAAATGAGGCTGTGAAGGGGAACTGGATTGCAAGGCAGCCCTCAGCAGGCCCTGCCATGTTGCAAATGCAGGCCCTGGGTTTAGGGTGTTTGAGATAAACAGGAGTCTGTGGGTTCGAGGCTGCCTCCCTATATTCAGTCCATATATAAGGAACTACAACCCAACTTAGAACTGCAACAAATTGAAAACCTAACCTGGAAGTACAACAGACAAGAGTTTAAGCCAATTGCAAACATCTGAGTATTAGCTAGTCACTGGCCACCAACTGATAGACCATGTCCAATAAGACAAATAGTCAACAGAAACCAATCTCTTCATACTTTATTTTCCTGTTCTTCATGTAAGTACTCACTGCCCACCTCAAAGAGTAGAGCTCCTGAATGTCTGGTTCTGATTATCACCCTGGGCTACTCACGAACCATTCTTTGCCTAAATAAGCCCCCAAATTTAACCTATCAAAACATTTTGGGTACTTTTCTTAGATTTTATTTTTATTTTTATTTATTTTATTTATTTATTTTTTATGTGTATGAATGTACTGTCTGCATGTAGGTTTATGCACCCGTGTCCTGTGTCATGCAGGACCACAGAGGTCAGAAGAGGGTGTTGGATGCCCCTGGAACTGGAGTTCTCCTGGAATTGGAGTTACAGATGGTTTTTGGCTGCCATGTGGGTGCTGGGGATTGAACCCGGATCCTCTGCAAGAGCAGTTTGTGCTCTTAACCGCTAGGCCATCTCTCCAGCACCGATTTTATTTTTATTTTTAAATCATGTGTATATATATGTCTGCATGTGAGTTTATGAATGTGAATGCAGGTGTCATAGGAGGCCACAAGAGGGCATTGGATTCCCCTGGAGCTGCAGTTACAGGTGGATTCCCCTGGAGCTGGAGTTACAGGCGGATTCGCCTGGAGCTGGAGTTACAGGCGGATTCCCCTGGAGCTGGAGTTACAGGCAGATTCCCCTGGAGCTGCAGTTACAGGCGGATTCCCCTGGAGCTGCAGTTACAGGCGGATTCCCCTGGAGCTGCAGTTACAGGCGGGTTCCCCTGGAGCTGGAGTTACAGGCGGATTCCCCTGGAGCTGGAGTTACAGGCGGATTCCCCTGGAGCTGCAGTTACAGGCGGATTCCCCTGGAGCTGCAGTTACAGGCGGATTCCCCTGGAGCTGGAGTTACAGGCGGATTCCCCTGGAGCTGCAGTTACAGGCGGATTCCCCTGGAGCTGGAGTTACAGGCGGATTCCCCTACAGCTGCAGTTACAGGTGGATTCCCCTGGAGCTGGAGTTACAGGTGGATTCCCCAGGAGCTGGAGTTACATGTGGATTCCGCTGGAGCTGCAGTTAGAGGTGTTTGTGAGCTGCCTAACACAAGTGCTGGGAACTGAATTCAAGTCATTTGTAGGAGCAGTACAAGATTGGAGGGCAGTGGTTAAGAGTGTGTGTGGGGTCTGGAGAGATGGCTCAGCAGGTAAGAGCACTGACTGCTCTTGCAGAGGACCCGGGTTTGATTCTCAGCACCCACATGGCAGCTAAAACCATCTTTAACTCCAGTTCCAGGGGAATCCGACGCCCTCTTCTGACCTCCGAGGCATTGCACGGCATGGGTGCACAAGCCTACATGCAGACAGTACATTCATACACAGACAAAAATAAATTAAATTAAAAAAAATAAACAAGTGTGTGTGTGTGTGTGTGTGTGTGTGTGTGATACCATACCTGGCTCGGTAAGTACTCTTAACTGCTTAGCCATCTATCCAGCCGCTAAAACTTTTTTTTTTTGTCTTTTTTGAGACAGGGTCTCCTTGTAGCCCCAGATGTCCTGGAACTGGCTCTGTAGACCAATCTGGCCTTGAACTCACAGAGATCTGCCTACCTCTGCCTCCCAAGTGCTAGGATTAAAGGTGTACACCACCACACCCGGCTTAAAACTTCTTTTAAAAACAGGTTATTGTCTCATGGGAGATGGTTTTAATAATGCAGCCACTGGTCTGCTATTTCTGAAACTGAATTCCATGGTGATGACCCTTCTCTGGCCTATCTGGATGGCAGATCTGGGGCCTTGACTGGCAACCATGAGTCACATTTCCAAACCAGTTTATAATTCCAAGGTACTTTCTTGAGTCTGTCTGGCAAAGTTCAGTGAAGATAACAGAAACCACCGGAGGCATTAAAGCACAAATAATTTAAATAGGGGATTAAGTACTTACAACATAGTGTCAATGAATGGAGGAGCAGCTACCACGCTGGGTGTCCCATACTGTTCTATTGTAGAAATGATCTACTAAGACAGTGTACACCCCTACACTTCCAGAAGGGCCAGCTTTAGGCCAGACACCAGTGCCGTTAACTAGAGACCCAATACACTGATCTGCTCTCACAGGATGCAAACCTCCTACCCATCCTTTCCCTCCCCAGTTATCTACATTCAGTTCTTGGTAGACACCTTTAATCCCAACACTTGGGAAGCAGAGGCAGGCAGATCTCTGCAAGTTCAAGGCCAGCCTGGTCTACATAGAGAGTTCCAGGACAGCTGGGGCTGCAAGGAGACCCTGTCTCAAAAAGACCAAAGAAGAAAAAATTGGTAGAATCCATATGCTGTCTGGAAACATAGCTACAAGGGAGTCTAGGAATTGTATTTTTTTTTTTTTTTTTCGTTTTGAGACAGGGTCTCCCTGTAGCCCCGGCTGTCCTGGAACTCACTATATAGACCAAGCTGGCCTTGAACTCACAGAGATCCACCTGACTCTGTTTCCCAAGTGCTGAGATTAAAGGCGTGCACCACCACGCCCAGCAGAATTGTAAATTTTTTTTAAAAAGTTCTATCCTTTTCAATATAGGAGGTAATTTGGAAAGTTGGACTATCTATCTCTTCTCCATCTGCCATTGTATAGACTGTCTCATTTAATGCCCACAGGAAATCTGGACAGTAACAGGAGAGGTGTTAACGTCAGTTGGCATATGAGGAAAGTTGGAATAATGATAAGGATGGAAGAGAATGATAGGGAGATGGGTGGATCAGGGACTGTGCCTTGAGCAGGTAGCATCTGTGTCAAAACTGAAGAGCCTTAGGGCTTGAACTAGATGGAGGGATAAGCAGGAACTATATTCTAAGAATGAGGACTAGATTGTGTAAAGGTTCTAAAAATGAAAGAAGAGTGATATAACCACAAAGCTGAATGAGAAGGGGGACGTGGCTTTGCTTCACAGGGGTAAGCAAAGTAAATCTAGGGAAGTATGAAGAGACATATAGGCACGCCTGACGGCCCTGTTAAGAATCTGCTTTAAAAAAAAAAAAAAAAAAGAATCTAC
>VZQC01005840.1:405791-431667 GCA_009823505.1 Rhizomys pruinosus
AAAAAAAAAAAAAAAAAAAAAAAAGAAAAAAAGATTTGCCAATGTATGCCTGTATCTTAAAGTGCTTTCTCTGTTTCTTTCTTTTTAAAAAAATTTTTTTTGTCTTTTTGAGAGAGGGTCTCCCTGTAGCCCCAGCTGTCCTGGAATTCACTCTGTAGACCAGGCTGGCCTTGAACTCACAAAGATCTGCCTGCCTCTGCCTCCCAAGTCCTAGGATTAAAGGCTTGCGCCACCATGCCCTGCTTATATGTACAATCATGTTGATCAAATGAGTGTCCAGTCTATATTGCTGTAGTTTCACCATTCACCCCAATCATAGCCCTTACATTCTGCCACGCCCCCTCTTCTGCAGATTGTTCCCTAGGCTTAGAAAAGGGCCACAGGTGGACGAGAAGCAAAACAGTCTACTTTCTCTGGAGATGACGTTTTGGACTCTGATCAGTTCTGGCTGTTGCCTTTCATGGGTTGACAGTTTGTCCAGGAATAACCTTTCAATCCTACTAATGAAGCACTAGCAATTAGATATATAGGTATTTAAACAGTACTAATTATTATTTTTTTTTGTCCTTTTGAGACAGGGTCTCCCTGTAGTCCCAGCTGTCCTGGAACTCACTCTGTAGACCAGGCTGGCCTTGAACTCACAAAGATCCGCCTGCCTCTGCCTCCCGAGTGCTAGGATTAAAGGCGTGCGCCACCACGCCCGGCAAGGCCTTCTTTCTTAAAGAACTCAGCTCTGCTAGTACCTTCTGTCACCAAGAATGACCATGGGGCCCAGGAGACTTGGTTGTGAAACCCTAGTTTCCTACGGGGATGAGGTCCTTGAAGTAAAGGAACATAACGTTTACGGGTTCTAACATTCCTTTCCTCTAACTTGGTTGGTTCCTAGTCTGCAAGACTGACATGCTGCCCACTTTGCCAAGAAAGAAGCTTCAAAATATCTATGCATCTTGAGATTGTTGTTTGATAATCACAGTTGGTATGGGATAGGGTGACCATGGACCCAAGGGTAAGAGCTAAATCCCCAACAGGGCCACCCAGAAGAAAACCTCTTTTTAAGTCTACATTGGGGGGAGGGGAGTGTCATGCATGCCCACCAGGCACAGGAAAGGTGCTCTGTTGTATGTTCCCTGCAAAACAGTGATTCCAAATGACCTTGCACATTATGCAAAAGTGTGCAGAATGGGATCTGGCCTGTGGATGCACAGTGAGAAATGGCAAGGCATGGAGGCCTTGGCTGGCTCTGCTGCTCTCTTTTTGTTTTCCCAGACTTGTTTAGGCAGGGAGACTCCAAGAGATGCCCTAGCTCAGTGTTGTCTGCCTTTCAAAGTTTGCCCGCCCACCTGTGGAAAACACTAGATTGGGGCAAAATAATGGCTCTTTGTGCATTGGATTTAGTGCTCTAAAGCAAGCCTCTTTGTTGAGTTGGAACAACCCTGTTCTCCATGTACAGCTAACTGATAGGAAGAGAAATCCCAGTCATTTCTGTGTACATACTGGGAATTCTGGGAGAAATATACACGAAGCCAAACCTCTGTCTATTATTTTTCTTGGAAAAAAGATAACAATCAGGTGAAAACCCAAATTATCAGTGATGTGTAACATCTGCAGGTGATGGTCAGACACAGAGACACAGTGGAGAAGTTTCCAGAGCTGAGGGGAGGGCAGGAGAGGGCTGAGTATTCATCAGTAGTTTCAGTTTGGGAAAATGCAAAAAGTCCTGTAGATCAATTGTGGAGGTGTTTGTGTTACAGCATGAAAATACTTAATACCACTGAACTGTACACTTAAAAATAGTTCAAATGCCAAATTTGATGTTATTCTCATTTTTCTACAATAACAACTTTTAAAAAATCATTATGAACAGAGCATCATCTCACGAGGAAACAGTAAACTTGGTGTTTTTTGGCTCAGGGGCTGTGTATGTATTTATATTAAAAGCAACCTGTTTCCTGAAAACACATAACTCACTCCAGACCAGCAGGCTCTTTTCCTGTTCTTTTGTGCATCCTGAGGCTGTCTCCATAGTGTGTGAGTCAGGAAGTGACTCATGGAACCTTTATGACAGACCCTTGAATCACACACACACACACACACACACACACACACACACACACACACACACACACTGAGTCACCCTACAGGCTTATAAAAGAGGCAATGATTTACTGCCAAAGACATATGCCTGGGGCAAGGAGAGGGCAGCCGCCTGTCCATGACCAGTGCATTCTGGAGCACCCTCTCACAGGGCTTTGTAAAGAACTAAAGCTTAGGCTACAGCTCCTGACCCAGCCCTGCAATGCCTCGCTCTGGCCCTCTTAGGTAGGAATCCTATCGTACTCACTTGGCCACTGTGGGTGGCACTTATTTCAGGGTTCTCTTTGTCCCCCTGGCATGAGAGCTGGTGGATATAGGCACATGAAAAGGCTGCTGTGTGGAGCAGTCAGGTAAGTCACCAGGCTGTTCGTATGTCTTCCTAGGGGTTGTGAGTTGACTTGGGAGCCACTCAGGTTCATTAACACATTGACCTAGGGGTAAAGAGAACTGAGGTACAACTTGGCTGATTCGTTTCACTATCATGGCAAATTACATAAGCTTTCTGGCCTCAGTTTCCTCATCGTTTAAATGTAGGAGTGCCAAGTATAGGAGCACATTCCTTTAGTTGAAGCACTTGGGAAGTAGAGGCAGAGACAGAGGCAGAGGCAGAGGCAGAGGCAGAGGAAGGTGGATTTCTTCTCTATGAGATCAAGCCTGGTCTAAAAAAAAGAAAGAACTGGGCTTATGGAGATTGGTTGGCTCACAGCTCATAGAATGCACACACCTTCTGTCCACCCTGTACCAGCTTGCTAAATATGAGACAGACACAGACATACTATCAGCACTATCCTTCTGAGACCCAAATACTTGTAAAATTGACATAAAAATTTTAGTTTATCCCTTGTAGTGATTTTGTGAAGATTCAAGAGCTATGATGGAGCCACACACGACAGCAGCAGAGTTCCTGGTGGGTAAGCAATAGGACCATGTGTGATTATTTTGGTGGAAACTACTGAACAGTCATTCACAAATAGAGTTCTATGTGTCTTCAAAGGAAGAGTACTTGTATGTATGAGTGGTTGTTTTTATTACAACTGCTCTTTTGAGTTTTTTTTAAAGTAAAAAAATGCATTCATTGGAAAACATCCAAATACTAAGAAAAACTAGCAAAATTAGAAAGCCTCCTGACCTCTCCCATTCCACAACTCCAGGAGTAGTCAGTGACAGTGACTGAAGTCTGTCTGTCCAAAGTCTTTCATGTACATTAAGAGCACACACACACACACACACACATACACACACACACACACACACACACACACACACCACACACAACTATTTTTCTCTAGTAATAAAGGAGGTCATTCTATGTATTCTACAAAGTTTTAGAGCTCTTTCTATGACCTCTGGCTACTTAACCCTTCATTCTGTACCTTCCCCACTTCTAAATGGGATAATATAAGCTCATTAAGATTGTATTAGCTGGGCGTGGCGGCACATGCCTTTAACCCTAGCACTTGGGAGGCAGAGGCAGGCGGATCTTTGTGAGTTCAAGGTCAGCCTGGTCTACAGAGCGAGTTCAGGACAGCTGGGAGGCTACAGGGAGATCCTGTCTCGACCAAAAAAAAAATTGTATTAGTATTTGCAGTGTTTAAAATAGTGTCTATCATTTTCACATGGTTAAGCTGACAGTAACTCTTTTTTCTTCAGTGCTGGAGATCAACCCAAGGCTTCATGCATGCTGGGCAATGCTCTACCACTGAACTGCACTCCCAGTCCTTCACAGTAGTTCATATAATTATGCATGTCTTTTATATAACAATAAAAACCTTCGTGTTCGTTTGTGCTGAAGGTGAGACACTACCTCTCCCCAAGTTGAAAAGTGGTAAAGAGGCTGTTTGGAAAATGTGTACATCTCTTACTGATGTTTTACAGGATGTGTGATGCACTCTGGGGTCCAAGCCTGGAGACCTTTAATCCGTTTCTGTGCCTCAGTTTCTCTTCCAGAAATCTAGGTCTAATGTTATCCTGCAGATGAGAGATGCTAAGCAGGATTAGATGGGGAATGTTCACTGGATCCTGGGTGGACAGCAGGTGACATGCCCAAGAGCTGGCGTGGGGGCTGAAGAGCATCTGCTCACAACCTGCCTCCAACCTTTCTCTTTTTTTCTGAAGAAGGATAGGCAAGAAGAGAGAGAGCAGGAGTTGGCATCCTGCTTCTGGAAGAATTTTGATTAAGGATAAACATATTCTAAGATGCCATGAAGTTGAAGTCACATGAATGTTAAGTGATTTCTTGGCATCAAAAAATCAATCTCTTTTATGTCAGTCCTAAAAAAATAAACACTTTTACCTTCTTTGGTACCAGAAATAGCCAAAGAGGCTTCAGCTATTACAGCAAAAGCTTTTAAAATAATTACTTCTAGAATACTATAATATTAATGATTAGCTTTGTGTGAAAATTGAAAAGATAAGTAGTTAAATACTGGGAATAATAAACCTTGGAAGTGTCATTGTGTAATAAGTTTGCCCTTTAAAAGTATCATTTTTCAATGATTTTGCTCAGAGAATCGTTCAGGAAAAGTTAAATTCCTCACTAAATTGTCCCTTTTCTGGCATGATTAAGGTGACTTCTTAAAATGATGTTTGATTTTCATATAGTAGAGTCAGATCATCCAAGAATAAGATGTTCAAAGAGCATGTGCACACTCGTTTGTGGGGTACTTCTTGTGTGCTGTCTACCATGCATGCACAGTCTTAACTCCATGAGGAACCCTAGGGAATGAGTGTGACTATTGTCACTCTGTTTTGGAAATGAAGAAACAGAGGCTCAAAGCAGTTAAGTCAGGGCTGGAAAGATAGCTCAGTCAGTAGGGAATCTGCTGTGCCAGCTTGAGTGGCTGAGCTTGGATTCCTGGTACCCACCTAAAAGCTGGGTAGGGGGACACAAGTCTGTAGTCCTAGTGCTGGAGAGGTGGAGACAGGTGGATCCATGGAGCTTGTGGCCCGGCAGCCTAGCTGAACCAGTGAGCTCCCGCTCAGTTAGAGATCCTGCCTCAAAGAATAAAGTGGAGAGCAACTGAAGGTATTTGACATGGACATCTGGCCTCCACATGCATGTACATATACATATATATATATATATATATAATCTCACATACACATGCAGAAAAATGGTTATGTCATTGGTTAATAGAATACAACTCAAAAGTGGCAGACCTGAGACTTAAGGTCCATTTGTTCATTTGGGAACCAAAGATTGTGATAAATTTTTTTTTATAAAAACTTTTTTTTGTATGTGTATGAATGTACTGTCTGCATGTAGGTCTGTGCACCTGTGTCATGCAATACCTCGGAGGTCAGAAGAGGGTGTCAGATTCCCCTGGAACTGGAGTCAAAGACAGTTTTTAGCCACCATGTGGATGCTGGGGATTGAACCAGGGTCCTCTGCAAGAGCAGTAGGCACTCTAGGCCATCTCTCCAGCCCTTATAATAATTTTTAAAAAATATTTTATTTATAGGGGCTGGAGAGATGGCTCAGTGGTTAAGAGCACTGATTACTCTTGCAGAAGACCCGGGTTCAATTCCCAGCACCCACATGGCAGCTAAGAACCATCTTTGACTCCAGTTCCAGGGGACTCTGACACCCTCTTCTGACCTCCGCAGCATTACATGACATGGGTGCACTGACCTACATGCAGACAGTACACTCATACACATAAAAATAAAAAAATTTAAAAAATTATTTATTTATTTATTTTTATTTTCGAGACAGGGTCTCCCCTTAGTCCCAGCTGGCCTGGAGCTTGCCTGGCACTAAAGACAGTTCTTAGCCAACATGTGGGTGCTAGGAATTGAACCTGGGTCCTCTGCAAGAGCAGTCAGTGCTCTTAACTGCTGAGCCATCTCTCCAGCCCCTTATTTATTATTTTTATTGTGCATGTATATATTTCATCTGTATGAGTGTATTACTTGCATGTATGTAAGTGCACCCATGTCATACAATGCCTGGAGAGGTCAAAAGAGGGTGTCGGATTCCCCTGGAACTGGAGTTACAGATGGTTGTTAACTGCTATGTGGATGCTAGGAACCAAACCCAGGTCTTCTGCAAGAGCAGTCTGTGTTCTTAACCACTGAGCCCCTTGTGATAAGTTTTTTTATGAGTCAGAGAGGCAAATTACTGGGCCAGGGGTTACAAGTCAAACCAACCCCCAAATCATCAGAAGCATGTAGAGCTCAAAAGTGTGTGCATGAGTGTGGAACATAATATGAAGGCCAGGTGATGTGGAGAGTGAGGACCCAGTAAACCCACAAAATGCAGTTCTCTCCAGATCAGATGCCTCTGCCTGGGCCCAGATTGGCTGGCAGAGGGTGGAGGCAGCTGGCAGCTCCTCTTGGCACACAGACAGAGCTGGCCTCAGGGGTGGGGGCAGGCAGGGCTCTGGAAAGTGCACTCCCTGTGAGTCGGGAAGGTGGGTTTTGTAATCAAATTAAGGATAAAAGAAGCTGCAGGAATTTTTTTTTTCTTCTTGTACTCTTGATCCTCCTGCCTCAGCCTCCTGGGTGCTGGAATTTCAGGTCAGCACCACCATACCCAGCTTAATCATGTCCTTTATACAACTAAAAAATAATTTCAGATCCAGGCTCCAGTCAAGTCTCATGCACTGTAGTTTTTGTCAGGCCTGTTTAGCTTCCTGTAATCTGGAACAATTCCTTAGCACTTAAAAAAATTTATCTGGGCATGGTGGTGCAGGCCTTTAATCCCAGCATTTGAGGGCAGAAGCCAGCCTGGTCTACATAACTAGTGAGTTCCAGGCCAGCGAGGGCTACTGGGAAGCCCTGTCTAAAAAAAAAAAAAANTGGGTGCTGGAATTCAGGTCAGCACCACCATACCCAGCTTAATCATGTCCTTTATACAACTAAAAAATAATTTCAGATCCAGGCTCCAGTCAAGTCTCATGCACTGTAGTTTTTGTCAGGCCTGTTTAGCTTCCTGTAATCTGGAACAATTCCTTAGCACTTAAAAAAATTTATCTGGGCATGGTGGTGCAGGCCTTTAATCCCAGCATTTGAGGGCAGAAGCCAGCCTGGTCTACATAACTAGTGAGTTCCAGGCCAGGGAGGGCTACTGGGAAGCCCTGTCCTAAAAAAAAAAAAAAAGAACCAAAACAAAGCAAAGCAACACACCCAAAATTGTTTAAAAATATTTATTTATTGTGTGTGTGTGTGTGTGTGTGTGTGTGTGTGTGTGTGTAGTGCTCTCTGAGAACAGAACAGAACCTATGGAGCTTCAGGAGGTTGTGAGTTGCTTCATCTGGGTGCTGGGAACTGAACTTGGGTCATCTGGAAGAGCAGGAAGTGCCCTTAATGCTAACCCATCTCGTCCAGCCCCCGTTTTTTTTTAAACTGACATTATGAAGTGTCCAAGTGAGAGATACTTTACAGATGGTTTCTCAATTTGGATTCAATTGATTACTTTATATTAAGACAAAGTTGAGAGATTCAAGTGACCTGCTGGTACTTCAAAGGTTTATGTGCTATCTATATGTATATTTGAGTACGAATATAGCAGCACATTTTATGTGATATATAGCCTCAGAATTACATGACTAAAATAAATGAAGTTCTGCTCCTGTCCCTTTCTCTAAGGGACACTATTTTTACAAAAATTCCAGTCTATCCATCTCTGCTTTAATGAAGGTGGTGGGCAATGAAAGGTACTTTGTATTTTGGGGTTCAGTGAAGGCGAACTCCCAGGGTGCACTGAGTCTCACAGCGCTCTAGTCTGAGGAACATCTCTGCCTTCCCCTGCCTTTGTGAGGAGCCTCCTTGGCCTTGCAGAAGACAGTGGCCTCACAACGATTTTTGGTCAGTATGCAGGGCCTAACCACTGGCCTACCTGATCAAATGATTGCTTTTTTGGGTTAAATGGGGGAAAATTGGTAGTTGATTAACTCTGGGACTCTTTTAACAAGTTATATTTCTATAATTTGGGGCCGAACTCAGGAATCAAGCCTTCTGCTAAAGATGAAGGTTAAGATCTTAACCCCTTCTTAGACTTGAGTTTTTTAAAAATTCGTATACTGTATAATCTGTCATTTGAGGATATTTAATCCATTCTCAGTGTTGTCCAACTATCAGTATTTAATTCCAAAATGTTTTCACCACTTTATTTTTATTTTTTATTTTATTTTATTTATTTCTGTATGTGTATGAATGTACTGTCTGCATGCAAGTCTGTGCACCCGTGTCGTGCAATGCCGTGGAGGTCAGAAGAGGGTGTCGGATTCCCCTGGAACTGGAGTTCTTCTGGAATTGGAGTTTCAGACGGTTCTCAGCCGCCATGTGGGTGCTGGGGATCGAACCCGGATCCTCTGTAAGAGCGGTCGGCGCTCCTAACCGCTAGGCCATCTCTCCAGCCCCTGTTTTCACCACTTTTTCGTAAAAAGGTATTTATTATTATGTGTATGATGGGGGATACATATGGAGGTCAGAGGACAAGTTTGTAGAGTCAGTTCTCTCCTTTGCTCTTTACATGGGTTCTGGGGAGAATTGAACTCAGGTCCTCAGGCTTATGCAGCAAGCTCTTTACCCACTGAGCCATCTCACTGGCCCTAGCATGATGTTTTTAAACCTCATCTATTCTACTGCATATATCAATGCTTCAGTGCTTTTTATGGTGGCATAATATTCATCGTATGAGTAATCACATTAAAAATCCACCTATAGGTAGATGGCCTATTTTCAAAAATTGCTGCAAACCTTGGATGAAGGGAGCCTCCTGTATGGAACTTTAAAAAACTGCAACAATTACCAACTATACTAGCAATTTCTTTCCATTCACAGTTTAGTATGTCAAATAAATTGTTAGTTAGGTCTCTGCTTGCAAACTCCAATAGCATTCTCAAAGCTAAAAGGCAGTATGACTTCTTGACCAGAAAATGGAGCCTCTAAGGTTTATGATGAGAGTGATCTGTCTTCTGCCACCTACCCTGATGCACAATGAGCCCCGAGATCTCCAAGCTCCCCAGATGACCCGGAGTTACGTGTCAGAGGGATGAAGGCAGCCACTCTTGTAGGGAAGCTTAGAGATGGACGCCCAGGCTCCTCACTGCCCCAGAGAGCCACTTCCCTTCATTTCTGATCTGCTCATCACTGAGAAGCCCCTGGATATTCCTTCTCTTTGAACAAATAATTTCAGAACTGCTGTCAATAAAACGCTGCCTGCTGCCTGCTTCAGCCTGATCCTCCTGTGGTCTTGTGCATGTGTGTGTCTGTAATCACCTAGACAGGGATTAGCAAGAAACTATTTAAGAATTCATTTGATGGCTAATGATGGAAAATCCCAGGATTTAAAAGGAGCAGAAAAAAGAAATGCCTGACTTGTTTTCCAGACAGATGCAAAATTCTTTACCTTCGTCTGTAATCAATGTCCTGAGCCCTATGGTGGGGCAGGGGGAGAAGGAAGTAGAGGCTGTGAGTGCAGGAAGGTAATGTCACAGGCCGGTCCCTTGGTGCCACCAGGCATTGTTTAAGAAGAGAAATCGGGTGAGGAACAAGTGATTTCCCTTTCCCCCTCCCCAACCTGTCTTTTCCATACTTAGCATTTTCTAGACCTCAACAAGAAATGCAGCCTGTAGGGAGCTGAAATTAGTTCAGATAGGGAAGACAGCTGCTTGCAGAAGGGACTCGGAGGCCAACTCTCCTGTTTCCTATAGTGAAAACCCAGATGTGTGTGGGGTCTGTTTCATGACTTCCCAGCCAAGCTCTGTCACGAATTTCTCTTTTCATTTACCCACCCTGTTCTCTTTGTTTTTACTTCTGATCCCTTTCAATGCCAGACAGTTGTATCTCTTCCGGGCCAAGGCATTTGCAGAAGGCTGAGCTTTCTTCTTTGTGCATGGACCCTGGCTGCCCTCAACCAGCCATCTTCTCAAGGCCCCTGTCAAGGCCAGCCAGTGCAGGAGTAGGGCAGCATCTTGCTGATCAGCCAGCTTGGGCTTTGAAGTTTCTGGCAGAGGAATAACAATCAACACATGTTTTTGAGACCCGCTTGAGGGTATGGGTAGGGCTAGGAGGAATCAAGTGTTTGGCCTATCCCATGGGGAGATTAGTCACCCAAATTATGTCTCAGGATTGAAAAAAAATATTAGACAAGTTCATACATGGGAGTATGGGAGTAGCTGTCAGACTGGCCACTCCTTGTTGAAGCTTGAGGTTTGGAATTCCAATCTGCCTTCTCAAAGAGTTTTCTTCCCCCATGTTAAAAGACCTTCAAGAAGGGTGCTGGGAACTTTTTGGACTGTAATTTCCATAATGAGAAGCTATAGCAATGGCATACATACATGCAAATATCATAAATCCATTATTTTCTTTGTTACTAAAAAAGGAATACAAAATCAAAATTGATTTTTTTTCAAAGCCAATTTTTACTGAAGCTTCATCCAAATTGATTTTTTTTAATTTAATTTTTATTGATGGTTTGTGCATTTCGTACATCATTTTCCAATTCAGATCAGGCATATTTCCCTTTTCCTTCCCCCCCACCCCCACCCCATCCCAGATCATGTATTCTGCCATAACTGTCCTGCATCTTTCAGGTTTTTTTTTTTTCATTTTTTAGCTATAAGTGATAATCCATGAGTATAAGCATCCTTCGTGCAAAACCAATCTACAGACTGTTGTGCCCAAACCCCCACAGTCCCACCATTCAGTGGGGGGTGACAGGTTGTTTGTTCAGTCAAGTTGATCAAATGAGTGTCCAGACTACATTGCTGTCCAAATTGATTTTTTAAAAAGAACAGGGGAACGTGAAAGGTAGGCATGATCAAAATAAGTCTGAACCAGGCCCTCCCTCACGTCGTCTCTACACTAAACTCGATTATCTACAGCTGGGCTGCTGAGAGGGACCCTGGTCCTTACATGTCAGGACAGACCATGAAAAACTGCAGATCAAAGGGGTCAAGGGCTCCAGAATGATTCTCCAGTTTCTGAAAGGTTAGATCTGTTCATACAATAGGTCAAGGGACTCATCAGATGTTATAGTAAGTCAGAGGCACCCAAGGTCCTAGGGAGGTAGGTGGATTATTCATCAAATTCCAGAATACTCAGGCAAGGAAATCCTTGAATCTTTTTGGGATGAGGTTCAGCCAAATACAAAACATTTCTGCACAAAGGAGTTACTAAAATATAAGTCATCTAAAATAATTGTGCAGGTTGTGAAGAAAGACATTCTATAAGGAAAGTCACTTCTATTAAAAAGAAAAAGGAAGAAAAATATCTTATATTCCTCAAAGTCACTTGGAGAGCTGATTTTGCCTATGGACCTCCATTGTGCAGCTAACCTGACCTTCATGTCCTCTAGAGCTGAGCCAGGCATGATGCAAGTAGGTTCATGTTGTCTTGAGCATCCCACCTCCAGAGAGGAGAGGGTGTAACGAAGAGCCACACACAGGGTTTCAAAACGTTAACACAAAAAAAGACTATAAAACAGTACTAACTATTACTGTTTTCTTATGTGGAATTGTTAAAGTAATAATATTTTAGGGCAGTGATGTAGCTCAGTTGGTAGAATGCTTGCCTAGCATGCATAAACCCTGGGTTCAATGCCTCACACTTTATAAACCAGCCATGGTAGTGAATGCCTAAAATCTCAGCACTCAGGAAATGGAGGAGGGAGGATCAGAAGTTATAAGTCATCCTCAGCTACATGGTAAAGTTTGAGGCCACCCTGTGCCACACGAGACTTTGTCTCTAAAAATTCCCAAATGCTGAGCATGGTGGTGCCTTCCTTTAATCTCCTCTGTCTTTAAAATTCCTTTATGATCTTCTATCTCCCACTTAGGAGGCAGAAGCAGGCAGATCTTTGTGAGTTTGTGGCCAGCCTGGTCACATAGCAAGCTCTAGGCCAGCCAGGAATACAAAGTGAGGCCCTATCTCACACACACACACACAAACACAAAAACAAAAAAAACACCCAACATTTTATTTTTTAATTTTAATTAAAATATTGTATTAATTTAATTAGCATTTTTAAATACTTATTTATTTTTACATATATGCATGTATGTAAGCGCACCCATGCAATGCCTGCAGAGCTCAGAAGAGGGTGTTAGATCTCCTAGAACTGGAGTGATGGACAGTTGTTAGCTGCCATGTGGGTCCTGGGAATCAAACTGGGTCTTCTGCAAGATCAGTCAGTGCTCTTAACTGCAGAACTATCTCTCTGGAGCCAAACAATATTTTAAATACATAGGTAAGTATAAGATTTTTATTATTTGCTTATTTTAATATGGATACTAGAAAATAATTTTAAAAATCCTTTGTGTTCCATTGATTTTTTTTTTTTATTGGACAGTATTGCTTTAGAGTCCTCTGCTAATCACTGCCATTATGCTTTCGGGGGTGTTTGTACTTGGATACCATCAGTCTGAGCACATACAGCACTGACCTATGGCATGGGCAGAGTGGCCCAGGGTCTGAAGGTCAGAGGCGTATTGTCAGTGGGGAAGTGCTGAGGACTTGGTACTGAGAACAAGAGTTTTGAACCCAGTCTTTCTGTAGCTGCTTGATTAAAACCCAGCCCCTCACCCCTGTAGACTTCCAATAAGAATGGATAGGGTGTCCAATAGTAGCATCGGGCTCATGTTCAAATTTGAACAGGGGCCAGAGTAAACACTTTATAAACAGTTACAGTCATTTGCATTTTGTTAACATGAACCTTCTAGAAATGAGTTTCCCTGACACTAATAGCAGGTCTCTACCTTGTTTTCTTTTTTGGTACTAGGGATCAAACCCAGAGCTTCCCGCATGCTTGGTCAAGCCACTTAGCTTGACCCTAGGTATCAATCAGTTTGGAATGTGGTGGGGACTGGCCCCTGCTTTGCTTATTTGCCTGCTGTTGATTGGCCTGCCCAGCTGCCGTGGAATACAGATCCTCCCTAGCAAGGTTGGCACATGGTCTGGTTCCCCTGTGCACCCTCTTGGTGTCTGGGACTGACTTTATTTCTTTGGCATCAACCTGAATGCTTGATACAGTCTCTTGTCTTATCTTGTGTCCAGCCTGGGATCCTCCTCTTTATCTACCCTGGACAACTATCTGGTCCATAGTGGCTGTCCGGCTTTATGTTTCCTTTTAGTAGAAAGTTCCTACTTCTTTCTACCTCATAGACTTTGCTCAATAAATGAAGTTACATTTAATAGCAATTGCATAAAAATGGAAAAGACATTTGTTTTCTAGCCAGCTCCTAGTATCTAGGCAAGGGGATCTCAGTTGTCCTGCCACTAAGATCATCGGAATCAGTGATTCTAAGCAAGGGGGCACTCCACAGTGGTCCACGAGGGTCTGGAAAGGATGCATTCTTAGGAGCCCTTGGGAATCTGGGGTGCTGCATTGAAATTTGTACTTTTCTCACTATGTAACCCTGGCCAGTCTGGTACTCACTATGTAGACGAATCTGGCCTTGAACTCGTGGAAATCTGCCTGCCTCCCCACTGCTAGGATTAAAGGCATGTACCACCACACTGCACCTGGAATTCGTACTCTTTTAAAAGCTCCTGAAGAGCTTCAGGTAACCAGGTTTGATTAAGTCACAAGCTGGAGAGATGGCTCAGTGGTTAAGAGCACTAGATGTTCTTACAGAGGAATTGGGTTTGGTTCTCAGTGCCCGCATGGCGGTTAACATCTGTAACTACAGTTCCAGGGGATCTGACGCCCTCTTCTGATCTCTCCAGACATTGTAGGACACAGGTATACTTACACACATTCAGGCAATACACTCATACACATAAATAAAAATAATAAAATATAAAAAACCCCCAACAAGCTAAACTGAGTATGGCAGCATACATCTTTAATTCCAACATTCTAGAAGCAGGCAGATCTCTGTGACATCAAGGCCAGCCTGGTCCACATAATAAATTCCAGGCCAGTCAGGGTTATAGGGAGATCCTGTCTCAACAACAACAACAACAACATCAAATACAAAGAAATAAAAATCACAAGCTAGACAAAAATGGAGCTAGATATTTTCTATCATTTTATTGTATATCAAGAATAGGTGACTAATATTTTGGCTTGGGCTTCACAGCATACCCACTAATAGAATAGATAATGTATGAGCACACACATAAATATATACAATTTTATGTTATATATATTTAAATTATATTGTATTCCCAGCAATTTAGCATAGTTCTTGGCTACAGCAAGCAGTAATTGAACAATTACTGAGCTGATGATAATCTTACTCCATTTGTGCTACTCGAAACAAAATACTGAGACTGGGTAATTTATAAAGAATAGATTTCTCAGAGTCCTGGAGATTGTAAAGTCTAAGATCTAGGTGACAACAGGTAGGGTATCTGTATCTGGTGAGGACTGTTCCCTTTTTTTTTTTTTTTAGTATTTTATTTATTACTTTTACTTTATGTGTATGAGTGTATTGCCTGTATATGTGTAAGTGCACCCATGTAGTGCACTGCCCAAGGAGGTCGGAGAAAGTGTTAGATCCCCTGGAACTGGGGTTACAAATGGTTATTAACTGCCACGTGAGTGCTGAGAATCAAACCCAGGTCCACTGCAAGAGCAATCAGTGTTCTTAACTGCTAAGCCATCTATCCAGCCCCAACTGCTCTGTTTTTAAGATGGCATTTTGGGAGATGGAGAGATGGCTCAATGGTTAAAAGCACTTGTTGCTCTTTTGTAGAACCTGAGTCCTATAACCCATATTGGGCATCTCACAGCTCTGTAACTCCAGCTCCATGGGATCTGATACTCTTTTCTGGACTCTGCAGGAACCTTGTTTGTCTACAAACACAAAAACACAGGCACACAGACACACAATTTTCAAATTTAAATAATAAGTATGACACCTTGGGAGGCTGAGGCAGGAGGATGGCAAAGTCAAGGCCAACCCGGGCTATGTAGACAGACCCTGGCTTAACATACAAAAACTACCAAACACTCCCCGAAACCAAGATCGTGCTTTTTCCCTTTGTCTTATATGGCAGAAACTGGAAGAACAAAGGAAGGCCTAAGCTGTGTCCCTCTAGCCCTTTCAAAAGGCACTGATCTACTCATTACGACTTCACAACCCCATTTCTCCAAAGGGTCTTATCTCTTGTTACAACCACAGTGGAGGTCAAAATTGCTGGGTTTTATTTTTCATTTCTATTTTTTTGTTTGTGTGTGTGTGTGTGTGTGTGTGTGTGTGTGTGTGTGTATGTGTGTGTGTGTTTGGGGGGCCAGAAGGGTATGTGCACATGCAAGCGAGTGTTCTCAGAAGCCAGAATCACAGGTTGTTGTGAGCTGAGGTGGGTACAGGAACCAACAGCATGTACTAAGTGCTGAGCCATCTCTCCAACACCTAGAGATCAAGTTTTAACATAAGAATTTGGGAGGATATTGAGAACATAGCAATGACTATGCATGTTGCACATGCACTTGTAGAGCAAATGTCTTTAACGTGTTTTATAAAATGTTTCTCCAAGAATTTTTAAAATATGGTTAAACTCCAGTTGCAGGGCATCTGATGCCCTCTTCTGGTCTCTGCAGGTGTTGCATGCATGTGGTGTACTTACATATACACAGGCAAAATACTCATACACGTAAAATATAAATAACAATTAAAAATGATCTGAGCATGGCAGCTCTAGTTAATACTGATCGTGTAATGCATATTTAAAAATTGATTGGAGGGAGAGCTGGGGAGATGGCTCAGTTGGGAAAGTACTTGCCACACAAGCTGAGGACCTGAGTTCTGATCCCAAGCACCCGTGTAAAAAGCCAGGTGTGGTTGCATATGCTTACATGCTGTCCTAGTTTGTCTTCCATTGCTGTGACAAAACACTCTGACTGACACCAACTTGGGGAGGAAAGGGTTTATTCAGCTTACATCTCCTGGTTCACAGTTCATCACTCAGGTAGCACAAGGCAGGAACTCAGGGCAGGACCCTGGAGGCAGGAGCTGAAGCACAGGCCATGGAGGAATACTGTTCACTGGCTTGCTCTCCCACTGGCTTGCTCTCTGGCTCATGCGCAGCCTGCCTTCTTATACTGTCACTGCTCAACAATCAAGATAATACACCACAGATGTGGCCACAGGCCAATCCAATGGAGCAAATTCCCCAATTGAGGCTCCCCCAACCCAGGTGTGTCAAGTTGACACTAAAGCTATCCAGCACACATGCCTAGCATTGAAGAGTCAGCCTTGGTGCTTGTGGGCCAGTTAGTCCAGTTGACTGAGTGAACTCAGCTCCATGACTGACCCTGTCTCAAAACAAACAGAAAAAGTAGAGAGTGATTTAGGAAGACATCCATCTTTGACTTCTGGCCGCCACATGCATGCACACACATATGAATACATACACATGCACTCACATGCACTCACAAGTACACACATACCACAGATATGTACACACAGGAACATACACACATGCATACACATGTGAAGGCAAATTTGAAACGTTCCCACAGTACACATACAAAGAAAACGCTAAGCATTTGAGGTACATGTGTGCCAGCTTGATGTATCCATTTAAAAATACATGCATGTATCAGAGCATCAGGCTGTACTCAGTAAGTATGTACAACTGTTTTTGGCTAATTAAGCCCCATATTAAAAGTGTCTTGAAGGTTTCCATGAAATTTCATGGGTTTTTTTTGGTCTTTTTTTTTTTTGTCTTTTCGAGACAGGGTCTCCTTGTAGCCCCAGCTGTCCTGGAACTCACTCTGTAGAGCAGGCTGGCCTTGAACTCACTCTGTAGACCAGGCTGGCCTTGAATTCACAAAGATCTGCCTGCCTCTGCCTCTGGAGTGCTAGGATTAAAAGCAAGTGCCACCATGCCCAGCTTTTTTTTTTTTTTTTATCTTTTTTAATTTTTTTTTTTTAGTCTTTTTGAGACAGGGTCTTCCTGTATCTCTAGCTGGCTTGGAACTCAGTATGTAGATCAGGCTGGCCTTGAACTTCAGAGATCCACCTGTCTCTGCCTCCCGAGTGCTGAGAATAAAGGCGTGTGCCAACATGCCCAGCTGAAATTTCATGTGTTTTAAATCAAGGAACCTGGAACAGAGAATAATGACCCATGCATATAGAAAATAGCCATAATGAAACCCATTACTTTGGATGCTAACTTAAAAAAATTAATAAAAATCATAAGAGGCCGGGTGTGGTGGTCCATGCCTTTAATCACAGCACTCAGGAGACATAGGCAGGTGGATCTCTGTGAGTTCAAGGCCAGCCTGGTCTACAAGGCTTTCAGCTCTGTCTCCTCAAGGAGACTCGGAAGCTGTAGCTCACTGGTTTTCTCATGGGAGAAGGGCGCCCGCTACAGGAGTGTCCTTCAGCAAGCAACCTGTCTCTGCAAGCTGTCCCTTCCTGCTCTTGTTGCCCAGGGCGCTGAGACTGTCTTCTGCTGGTGCCCTCAAGGGCCCCATAGACATTATTTAAGGAGGTTCAGGCCTGAGAAGCAACACCAGTGGTATGTCTGACAGTGGAGCCTGCTCTGTGAGTCACTGTCAGCCTCAGATCCTTTCACAGGCCAGGCTGACCCTGTGGCCTATCCAGCCAAAGGTCACACCGGTGCCTGCAAACACAGCTGCCGCCTCCTCACAGGGCCCCCCTCCCAGGAGGAACCTCAGCCTCCTGGCTGGTACATCCCACCAGCTACTTTGGGCTGACCCCACACCTACCCAGCTTTCAAGGCTTTATAAAGCAGAACAATCCACAAGTCTATCTAAAAACAGTTTGACTGATATAACAGTCTAAAAATGACTGCAAAGGGTAAGAGCTGTGCCCTTTCTAGGCCCAGTGGGAAACCCACACCCCGTGTTTGGTTTGTTGTGCCTTTCCACCCACACTGGACGGTGACTTTGTTCTTAACTTCATAAAAACCGGAGATATTCCACTCTCTTCACTTTGTTGCCCGAGAGGGAAGGGAGGCGGTGTTCTCAGACTGCCAGCCCCCTTCCCTCTGCAAGGAGCATTCTGCTGCCCACTCCCTTTTCTCTTCTGTCAGACATGCCCCGCCCCCTCCCCAACGCTCAGGGGTCTTTGTATCTGCAGAGAAAGGAGGAATTAGATTGCGTGGGAGGTCGGCAGAGAGAGAGAGAGCAGCCCCAGTGGGCGGCATTTCCATAAGTGCCTTTGCGAGCTCTGACTGCCCCTACCCCACAGACCTCGCGTCCGTACTCTGCTGTGACAGTAAGCCGGCAGGATGCTTCCGGGGCTGCTGCTGCCTATCCCGTTCGAGGCCAGAGGCTTGGAGTGGAGGAGCAATCCGCAGGGTGCTCCCAGGGCACTCCCAGCCCTCCCCTTGCTCAACTGGACCACTCCCTACTGGGAACGGACAGCCTAGAAGTCGGGATGAAAACACAATTTGAGGAGCAACGAAGGAGTCTTCACAGAAAAATATTGGGCATAGGGCAGCGTCAGCTTCCTTTCCCTCAGAGCTGGTGTTTCTTCATGAGTTGACATTGCAGTCAATGTACCCTGCCTGGGCATCTGCTGGGCATGCCCTGGAGAGCCAGAGGCCTTCCTTGCAGAGTGTGTTGCCCCGGGGAATGCTGGTCTCCAAATTTCAGTCACCATGCATTCAGGATTTTTTTTTTTTTTTTTTTTTTTTTTTTGTCTTCTTTTGAGACCGGGCCTCTCTGTGGTCCCAGCTGTCCTGAAACTCACTATGTAGACCAGGCTGGCCACGAACTCATAGAGATCTGCTTGAATCTGCCTCTAGAATGCTGGGATCAAAGGCATGGGCCACCATGCCCAGCACACTGTACATCTTTTTTTTTATCTTTGGTTTTTCGAGACAGGGTCTCCCGTAGCCCCAGCTGCCTGGAACTCACTGTAGATCGGCTGGTCTTGAACTCACAAAGACCGCTGTCTCTGCCTCCCAAGTGCTAGGATTAAAGGCGTGCACCACCACACTCAGGCAGAACTGTAATCTTATAGCGAAAGGGAGAAATTAAGCCCCCCTTCTCATTTTTACTTACTGATGTGTTGCTATGATATATGGTCAAATGAAATTATATACATTATCAAACAAACATACAGAATTAATCTAGATGTAAGGCTGGGCGTGGTGGAGCACGCCTTTAATCCTAGCACTTGGGAGGCAGAACCAGGCGGATCTCTGTGAGTTCAAGGCCAGCCTGGTCTACAGGTGAATTCCAGCCAGCAGAATTACAGGAACCCTGTCTCCAAAAGACCAAAAAAAAAAAAAAAAAAAAAGAATTAATCTAGATGAGATTTGAAAATTCAAGAACTGAACAAGCGGCGGACTCCCCTGATAGAGATCACATACATGGGAGCCGAGTACAAATATTAGTTCTGTTGGATGCAGCAATTCATATAAAGTGCTTAGAAGTCTAAGAATTTAGAAAGAACTCAATAAATGTTAGCTGTTAGTATTATAATTGTTATCACTTTGGGGATAAAAATATTAACTAGCCACGTGTTTCATTTTAATTGTGATAGGTATCATGCCAGGCAAGTATGAGATGCCAGGAGAGGATGCACTGGGGCACTTGCCCTAGTCGGCTTTAGAGCTAGGCTGAGTTTAGGAGGAGCCAGGGTCAGAGCAGTGACAGCTTTGGAGCTGAGGGAATACGATGGGAGGGGGCCTGAGGCAGGAGAGAACTTAGCTCAGTGGGGAGGAAACATGGTGCCACGAGAAGCTTGGTATGTATCTACCTATCTATGAAGGATCGTGTGTGTGTGTGTGTGTGTGTGTGTGTGTGTGGTGTGTAGTGTTTGAGACAGGATCTCCCTGTAGTCCCAGCTGGCCTTGAACTCACAGAGATCCGCTTGCCTCTGCCTCCAGAGTGCTGGGACTAAAAGCTGTTGCCCCCTGCCCGGCCTTCTACCAGGTCTTATTCCTAACCCAGACCAATTTGGGGCTTAAGCAGACAGAAGGACTTTTTTTTTTTTTTTTAATTTTTTATTTATTTCCGTATGTGTATCAATGTACTGTCTGCATGCAGGTCTGTGCACCACGTGTTGCAATCCGCGAGGTCAGAAGAGGGTCTCGGATTCCCCTGGAACTGAGTTCTCCTGAATTGGAGTTTCCGGGTTCTCAGCCGCCACTGGGGTGCTGGGGATTGAACCGGGTCCCTGTAAGAGCGGTCGGCGCTCTTAACCGCTAGGCCATCTCTCCAGCCCGAAGAAGGATTTTTTAAAGAGATATTATGACATTTTACTCTGGGAAGGCCAGAGAGTCAGACTGTGAGACCAACAGGCCAAAGCAAGGCTCAAGCAACCCCACCTGGGAGAATCAGCCAAGGCCCTGTTGCCGCCTCCAGACCCCACAGCACAGTTCACGTGTGGCTGCTCCTGAGAGCCACCAAGACCACCCTTTGTAGGAACCGGATTCTACATAGTTGGGTCACATGTGTAAGCTCTGGCTACAAAGAGGATGGGGAAAGGCTGACTTGTGGATTCTCTTCTAAGGTAGGCAACTCCCCAAGTGTAGGGAAAATGTCAGGGGTTTGGGGCACAGCAACTCTGGGGCATTCAATGGTCTGCCACAGCCAGGTAGTATCGGAGAAGGGCAGAGAGGTTACAAGATTGTCTTGGCAAAAATGAAAGAAAAAAAATGAGCCCCCCATAACCAAACCCCAAAGCCACTCATGTGGGAGATGACAAAAATGCTGCTTCCTCCAGGAAAAAGAGCAAACACAAGGCAGCAGGTGAGGAGTTCATACCATATGGGTGCACGGGACGGATGCAGGCCAGCGCTGGAGGGGTCTGACTCAGGTCTGTTTGTGAAGTGGTGGGTCAAGTCCTGGAAGGACCTGAAGGAACAGAAATTCCAGATGAAAATGTTTTGACTCAATAGAAGAAGATGAGTTGAGGAAAGCAGATGAAGGTTGACCACAGAAAGCTTTCTTTTCTTTTTTTTTTTTTTTAATGTTATATGAAGTACAGTCCAGCATCAGGTCTGTGCACCCCTGTTTGCAATGGCGCTGAGATCAGAAGGGGGTGTCGGATTCCCCTGGGAACTGGAATTAAATATGGTTTTTCAGCCGCCATGTGGGTTGCTGGGAATCGAACCCGGGTCTTCTTCAAAGAGCAGTTGGCGCTCTTAACCACTAGGGCCCATCTCTCCAGCCAGACGCTACTTTCTTAGGAAGGAAACAAACTTTCCCTCCTCTCCTCCTTCTCTCCTCCTCCTCTCCCCTCCCTCCTCCTCCTCTCCTCTTTTCTTCTTCTTGTTAAATCTAATGATACTGTGACTTTCATAATTCAGGAAGCTGGTTGAGTTGGCAGAACTCATGTGTATTAACAGAAAGAAATTACTGCTTTAGCTCACACAATGAATAAGCACTTTAATTTTTTTTTTTTTTGGCCTTTTCGAGACACGGATCCTTCCCTGCCAGTCCCACTGTCCTGAAACCTCACTCTGGTAGAGCCAGGCCTGGCCTTGAACTGCCAACGATCCTGACCTGCCTCTGCCTCCAAAGTGCTAGCATATAAAGGCGTGCGCCAACCACGCCCGCGGAATATGCACTTTTAATTTTTTATTTTTTTAAAAAGAAAAGGGTTTTGTATTAGTTAGGGTTCTCAAAGAAACGAAGCAACAGGATGAAAAACAATAATATAATATAAAAACTATATACAATTTATTGATTTGCTCAGTGACGGAGCTCAACAGTAGCGCCGAACTGGATGAGGCGGGAATCCAGGGAACCCGCTCAGTCCGCAAGGCTGGATGTCTCAGAGTCCCAGTCTAGTGCTGAAGGCCCGAATGGATTCCAGGAGATCTGCCAGTTCTCAGTACACGCTGGGATCCGAAGGGTTGATCACAGCAGCAAGACAAACCAAATCACCAGATGAGAGAAGCAAGCACGCAGGAGGAAAAAAGGGACCAGCTCCCTGCTGTGGCCTTAATACTGCTGCCGGCAGAAGGTAACCCACATTTGGTGGTGGGCCATCCGGGTTGAGGTGGTCCAATCTGAAAGACCCTTTTCTCTTATTTGTTCCTTAGTCCAGTCAAGTTGACACCCAGGATTAACCATCAAAGTCCACCCCTTGTCAACTTCACCCAATAATAGCCTCTCCTTATGCTTAAATGTCAGTTGCAAAATGGCAGGGTCATAATTCCACCTAAATGTTATAAGTATCTCATGTGCAATAGCAAAGCATTATATCTTAGAGTAGGTGGTAATGTCCTTGAGAAGAACTTAGTCCTTCAGTATCTAATAACCTAAATATGCACAACACTTAACACATTATCTCGTTGCACATTCAAAGGGAACAACACAAGTATCCAATATACATACATACACACATTAAATATATATATATATATATATATATATATATATACTATAACAGCACATTCTTACCAAATAGGAAAAGTTAATATCCTATTATAATCCAGTTTCTGCACTGGTCCCGTGGCTTCAGCGATATTATGACTACCTTCTTTACTACCCATTCTGTATTTCCTCCACCATCAGCAAGCACCTCTGCAGGTCTTGGCTCATCCCTGGAGGAGTGACACATACTTCATCCTGAAGGGTCTGGGCCATTTATTGTCCTGTCTTGGTTGGGTTGTTGGAGTTTCCATTGACCTTAATCATAGGACATGGTAGCACCAAGAAGGCGCCCTACAGCATCTCCTGCCTCCAGACATAATCTTCCTTGCCCCCATTGTGGAAAAAGTCCAATTCCCATGGTAGTCTGGATCATCACTCTCCTCTACTTGTTATTCCTTCACTTAGCCTGTTGCTTAAGGGCAGTGAAGCCCAAGTGCCAGGGGGAAGTCTTAGCTTCCAGTTCAATAGAGAAGTTTCTGTATCTCCTGGCAAAACACTCCCCCATTGGAGCCAAAACATCTAGACCAGCAGAAACGCAAGGTCTGGGTACAGAAGCAAAAATTTTCCTACTGGTCACTAGGGTGATATGGTGGTGGAATATCCCATTCCACCCCTTGACTCCCAATTCTGGCTATAGGAGAAACAAGTAACTATAGTAGGCGCTGATTCAAAGCATATACTGCTTGCTGGACCTTGCCCAGCCCTCCAGGGTATTGCTACCTAATTGGTGCTTAACTGTGTCTTCAAGAGGCCATTCCATCGTTCTATCAAGCCAGCTGCTTCTGGGTGGTGGGGAACATGGTAAGACCAGTGGATACCATGACCATGGGCCCACAGTCGCACTTCTTTGGCTGTGAAGTGAGTTCTTGTCAGAAGCAATGGCGTGAGGAATACCATGATGGTGGATAGGCATTCCGTAAGTCCCTGGATGGTATTTTGGCAGAAGCATTATGTGCAAGGAAAGGCAAATCCATAACCAGAATAAGTATCTATTCCTGTAAGAACAAAAGCTGTCCCCTCCATGATGGAAGTGGTTCAATGTAGTCACCTGCCACCAGGTTGCTGGTGGTCACCCCCGGGATAGCACCATATCGGGGCTCAAGTTGGTCTCTGCTGTTGGCAAATCTGGCACTCGGCAGCATCTGTAGCCAGATCAGCCTTAATGAGTGGGAGTCCATGTTGTCAGCCCATGTGTAACCTCCATCTCTGCCACCATGACCACTTTGTTCATGGCCCATTGTGGCAACAACAGGGATAGCTGGAGAATGAGGCTGACTATCCACAGAACGAGTCATCTCGATCTACTTGATTATTAAAATCATCCTCTGCTGAGTCACTTTTGATGAGCATTTACATGAACACAAGTATCTTCACATCCTTTGACCATTAGAGAGCTCTATCCACATACTCTTCTTCCAACATGTCTTTCTCACCAATTTTTCCAGTCAAGCTCCTTCCAATGTCCCTGACCATCCAGCCAAACCATTGGCTAAGCCCATGAATCAGTATAAAATCGAACCTCTGGCCATTTCTCCTTCCAGGCAAAATGCACAACCCTGTGCACTGCCCGAAGTTCTGCCCACTGTGAAGAATTTCCTTCACAGTGTCCTTTAGGGTTGTTTCAGAAATAGGCTGTAATGCTGCAGCTGTCCACCTCTGGGTGGTGCCTGCATAGGTGGAGACCATCAGTAAACCAGGCCCTAGTCTTCTCTTCCCAGTCAACAATGGTCATAGGGCAAACACCCCAGAAGCCATAGGTGCATGCTTAAGCCCAGGAGACATTGTCACAGGAGTGGGAACCATAGGCATTTTGGGCAACTTCTTCCATGTGCTTGCTTGTGCCCTCCAGGTCCCTCTGGGGAAGGACAGGAGGAAGGCAAACAGATAACTCTTGGTATTGTGACAAGGTACCTCCTCTACTGGAACCCGGCCCAACCCCTTCAGTCTAAGGGGTTTCTGGGTCTTGTGAACTGGCCAAGTCTGGAAACTGGGTCAACTGGGGCGGGTCGCTACCCAAAATCAATGTTGGCTTCCTGTTCATGGCGAGCTTCGCTTACAGAGCAAATAAAAACTTAGTAGTTTCTTATGTATTTGGTTCCTGGGAAGCCATGATTAATTACCAGTTCCAAAGATCATTTCGGGTCATGCATTATAGTATTGTTTTGCCTTTGCCACCCATTATGATAATTACGGTAAATACGCTCATCTGGCCTTCTGCGATCAGTGCTGCCACCTGACGCCTACCCTGAGGTCCTGTTAACCATTACCTGTACAAATTTAATTTATGCAAGCGAAGCCACAACTTCCAACGTAAGACTGGCATAAGAAATGAGCAAAAACAAAGCTTCAAAGTCGGTGTGTCTCGCTCAGAGACTGTGGAAATGCGGCAAATCAGGGTGATATGGAATGTGCGCTGGGTGCAGCATATTGGGGAGAAGTGGGTTACATCGAATCACTCGAGGCATGCCACCATCGCCTACCCCTCACAATCCCTTCATAACACTAAGCAAAGGAATATCAGGCACTCTCTAACTTGCTGTTAGTAGGCAATGTTTTAATAAATACCTGTCATGCCAAACTTTTCAAATAAAACTTTTAACACCTTTTTTAACTGACGCTTGAGCTTCCAGTATAAACCTAGAATCTCTACTCAGTGGGCTCATATCGATAACTAGTATGATCCAATTTTATTTCCTTCCACCATATCCCACACCCTTAAAATCCATCTTCCACACATATTCCTTGGCTTCTGCCGAGAATGAATCAGCAAACTATTAATTTCTTTAGTGGTATATCACACCTCCTCATGGACCACACTTTCTATCTCACCTTGAGGGGCTTTCTTAGACTTCAATCTTGGATTATAGGTCTAGAGGCAACAATTGTTGGGCCCGATGGGGACATTAGCTCCCACTGGAATGGGAGGGGGGATTAATTTCCTCAGGCAATGGTGGGGAGGAGGATCTGCAGTGTGGGGATTCTCTGTGAGGGTGGGGAGATTAATCCTCATATAAAGAAAATCCCTCAGAAACCGAGGGTTCAAAATCCTCATCATCGTAGTTTCCCACACATCTCCATCACAGTTTCAGGGTTCCACCCTTTCCCACCAGTGCTCTCACTTTAACTGCTGACACTTTTCGTGGCTGGGAATTAAATTTGCGTTGTTAATCAGCCCAACATATAATAAGGGCTCCAGCTTGTTTTCTGCCTGCTTTAGCTCTTTGGCTGCTGGAGAGAAGTTCTCTTCCAGAGCACACTTGGAACCTTTAAACTGTTGTTTCGAATCCGAGAGCTGGTCATTTTTATCACCGAAGCTCCATATTTTCCTCTATCAGTTGAATACCAGACATGCTAGGAGCCAACAGGCACCATCATTATTTTCTCTTTTTCCGCAATTTCTCGAATGTTTTATATATAGAGTCGCTAAATTCCTTGACCTCAGCAAGTGAGTTAGGTGAGTCAAATGGATCTATCTTCATAATTAATCAAAATAGTCTGAACCAAGGGTTATCATTCCTCTTC
>VZQC01005840.1:433024-536836 GCA_009823505.1 Rhizomys pruinosus
CCGGCAGAAGGTAACACCCACATTTGGGGTGGGCCATCTGGGTTGAGGTGGTCCAATCAGAAGACCCTTTTCTCTTATTTGTTCCTTAGTCCAGTCAAGTTGACACCCAGGATTAACCATCACAGGTTTATTTTAGCTCTTAGCTCAAGATACAGTCCATCTTGACAGATACACCAGGGTAGCAGGAGCTTGAAGCAGCTGGGCACATTAGGTCAGCAGTGAATAATACACTTTTAAACATAGAGAGAAATATGTTTAAAAATAGTTGTGGCCTAGCGGTTAAGAGCGCCGACCGCTCTTACAGAGGACCCGGGTTCGATCCCCAGCACCCACATGGCGGCCAAGAGCCGTCTGAAACTCCAATTCCAGGAGAACTCCAGTTCCAGGGGAGTCCGACACCCTCTTCTGACCTCCGTGGCATTGCACGTCACGGGTGCACAGACTTCCATGCAGACAATACATTCATACACATACGGAAATAAAAAAAATTTTTTTTAAATAGAAAATAGAAGGTCAAAATGGCACTGAGGTAAGATCATTTCTATGCAGCTCAATATTTTCTGTTTCATAGTCTAACTTAGGGCCCAAAATGGGATTTTTGCTCAATTGTGGGTTTTTTGTTTTGTTTTGTTTTGTTTTGTTTCAGGGAGGAAAGGGTTTAATCAGCTCACATCTCCTGGGTCACAGTTCATCGCTTGGGGAGCCCAAGATAGGAACTCAGGACAGGAACCTGGAGGTAGGAGCTGAAGCACAGTCCGTGGAGGAATGCTGCTCTGATTTCATAGATCAGAAATTCTTAACTGATTATTGCATGAGTTAAAAACATTAAAGACCAGTTAAATGAGTAAAAACCAAACAAACCTTTAAATCACACACATACGGGTGCCACAGTATCTGACCTTATCTGGCTGTGTTTGTGATAACAAAATGAGACATGTACTCTTTTTGTTTCAGAGCTTTTATTTGGAAGTGGTGATTCACAAGCATGGGTGTGGAGGGGCTCATGGCTTCCTTGTATCTGCCTCACTTAAAGGAAAATCAGTCTCACCTTACTCTTACAACAAAATCGGTATGTAGTTTTAAGGAGATTCAAGTTCTCTTGCTTTAAAGTCTGGCTTTCTCCCTACAAATCATGGTGTGTGGAAACAGGAAGCTCAGGCTGGTGCCTGTGATGGTGTTCATGATGGACAGTCTCGACTATGGTAGTGGAAGCAGACCTGCTTGTATCCAGCCCCTGAAATACTAGATTTGGCAGGGCTGGCTTAATAGCCAAGAGGAATTTAAAGCCAAAGAGGAATTTAGGTCACAATACGAATACTTGTTTAGATGAACAACTATAACAAATCACAATTTTCAAAAAAGGTTTACATAAATTGCAAACAGTGCAACATGCTCCTTCCCCACAAATACCTCAGGATTAAAAAAAAAATCAACTTTGTAGTATCTATGTAGTATCGGTAATATTGCTGTCCTCTTTTGCTTTGGTCAATAAGACAATGAATTTATAAATCATAAGCTGAAGATGCTAAAACCCATATGTGGCATGCATATATGCATATTTTGGAGTGATGCATATTAGAAGGAATAACAACAACAACAACAACAAAAAGACTGGGTCAAAGAACTGAGTGAAACAATGAACTTCTGATCGAAACAGTAAACTTCTGCATGGAGAACTTTAAGAGAGACTGAGAAAAAGATGAAAAACATGTTTGGCAGAATGCATGAGCTCTGGTGGGGTCAGGGGTCAGGGAGGGAGGCATGGGCCTAGATTTGATTTGGAATTTTGTATGAAATGCATAAAGCTTCAATAAAAATTGGCTTTGAAAAAAAAAGGCAATTAATTTATGATGTCATTTCCTATAAAAAGAACAGTTAGGCAAAGCCAGGCATGGTGGCACATGCCTTTAATCCCAGTACTTGGGAGGCAGAGGCAGGTGGATCTTTGTGAGTTCAAGGCCAGCCTGGACGAGGTCCAGGCCAGCTGGGACTAAAGGGAGACAAAAAAAGAAAAAACAAAAACGAACAGTTAGACAACACAGCTCTCCCCATGATGGATGGGGAGTTATATTTTATTATTGATAGTTTATAGAAGTGTTCCAACTTCATAATTTATTTTTGGCAATGTCACATACATTACTGAGGTTGTTGCTAAATTTTGGGAAACCACTATGAACTGTCTTTCATATTGTGAGTCATAAGCTTTGGGAGAAAGTTTTCCACAGACTGACTTTAGGCTCAAACCTTGTTCCTTTTTTTTGTACCTGTGACATATTCTTCCCATGAGCTCTGTGGGACATGTTTGTATTGGATGCATCCTCCAGCCCCACAGCAGAGGGTCTGGCTGCAGGGAAGCTAGTGCAGTAGAGGGTGGAAAGGATGAAGCCATTTCTAAACTTAAGTGCAGAGAGGACTGTGACCACATAAACATACCCCAAAGGCAGACTAAATGTGTCTCTCAGTCAACTTCCCCTTAATAGGAGCTGCAGTTTGCCTATGGTCACTCCAGTGCCACCAAACACAAGGGGGAAGTGTGACAGAGCAGAAGTGTGAGAGTCTGAGGGGAAAGACGCAGCTGTCTAATGGACTGCCATTAAAATATCTTACTCTTACAAATGTCACAAAACGATGACAAGCATGTGAGCACACTGCAGGGCTGGCTCTCCTGGGACGTAGGAAGGCCCCAGTCAAGCAAGGGGTCTTGAGGCGTGGGCTCACTCAGCTCACCTTCCCAGGCAATACACTGTGGGTGGCCCCTTCCGTTAGCTGGCAGTGTGTTTGTTTTTATGGCACATAAAATAAGGAATGTGGGGGCTGGAGAGATGGCTCAGCAGTTAAGAGCACCGACTGCTCTTGCAGAGGACCCGGGTTCGATTCCCAGCACCCACGTGGTGACTAGAAAAAAAAAGTCTTTAACTCCAGTTCCAGGGGAATCTGATACCCTCTTCTGACCTCCATGGCAGAACATAGGTGCACCAACCTACATGCAGACAGTACACTCATACACATAAAAAATAAATAAATTTAAAAATTAAGGAATGTGTTACAGCTGATGGCAACTTAGGTGTGATAGAAGTCACTGAAAATGCCACACAATAAAATGTTCCTGTCTTCTGCCTAAAATCCAGAGCTCCGGCTGCAGGGAGTTCACCCTTCAAGTGTGTCATTGAAGAATCAGCCTGCTATAAGTTGATACCCCATTAGTTTTCCTATAAAAATTTTACACTATTGTTTTTAAGTTTTGTAGATCTTGGTTCAAGGTCAATAGACAGTGATTGATGAGTAATCAGTGAACACTCAGGGACAGAAGATTTCCCACTGCTTGGTCAATGGTCGATGATAATGTACTCATTTTCAGCCCATCATGGACAAGGCAGGCTAGGAAACTGGAAAGAAAGCAAAAAGGAAGAACAAAGTGAGCAACAATGTACTAAGGTCACCTGAGTTCTGCAAGGCAAAGGAGAATTTGCCAGAATCAGCCCTTTGTTGCCGTCAATGTCAATGTCCTGAAGGGACTATGTAACCTGAGCTCCTGCGCAGCCACAGGCCCTGGTGAAAGTCACCTTCTCACCTCCTTTCCACCGCACTCCTTTTCGTTTTCACCTCTCCTTTCACTACTCTGCCTTGCCACACTGTCTGGATTACTTACCTGTCACTTTCTGCAAAAGAGAAAGGATTCTATATCTCACTGGTTGTTAATGGTGTCTAGCGTCCTACCTTTCAGGTTACTCCTTTGTGTAAAGGATATCAGGGCCTGGGTGCTCAAATACGACTCCAGGAAGCTTGTTTCCGACCAGCTAAAGAGGGACATGCATTTCCTTCCTCTGTCCCCAATTTAGATTTTTCTGCCATCCAAAGGCTGTTACTTGTTTTACTTGGGACTGTGTGTAAATCCTACTAGTAAATAGTATAGCTCCTTTTGTCCTACATATGAGTCAAGCAGTATTTCAGAGTAGGGTTCAGTATGATGGTGTCATTTTGTGAAAAAGATATAGGGATTGTGAATCGTTAAGATGCATTCTAGAAGAAGCAGGGACTTCACCAGAATAATAAGGTGTTAATAAAAAAGGAAGCCGGTTTCGATAGCTGATGAGGGGATTGCTCTGTGTGTGTGTGTGTGTGTGTGTGTGTGTGTGTGTGTAATCTGATTTTGTAACATTTATCTTCCCTAAAGTAATTTGGATGCTATGTTAGTTTGATTATAATGATTTCCTGTTTAGAACGCAGATACCTTCTCGATATGTCCCCAACAGTTTATTTCTGGAAATGACTTCAACCAATTACATTAGCTGTTATTCCTTTGGTCTCTATGTGGTTCACCAGACAGGAACCGGGCTGCTGTGGTGTGCGCCCCAGATAGCGCAGGCATTGGGGAGAAAGCATTTAAAATGACCTTGTGACGCTGTACAGGGAGGAAGCAAGCTTGGTGAGGGCCGCTGGGGATTTGGCTCAGGTCCACTTTCCAAGCTGTCAATGTCTTGGGCAGGCAGGGCCTTCAGCCCCTTCTCTGAGTACCTTTGCTCCCTGTGGATCTGCCAGGGAAGCCACAGACCATGAGATGGTGCCTAAAGCGTGTGTAAGCTTTCCAGGTCCCAGGCAGGCTGGCTGTCAAAGGACTGGGGAAATTCCCCAGAGACAGGGGATTTCCCAGCACCTGCCCTGAGCTAGAAGTATTGTCCAGCTGCACAAGGTGAGCTGGAATTTAAGGCAGTTCCCAAGGAGAAACACCTGCTTCTCTAGAGTCAAGTTCAATCATCCTACCTGAATTTGTTTTAAAAAGGCAAGAGAGCTGGGCATGGTAGTGCACGCCTTTAATCCTAGCACCCGGGAGGCAGAGGCAGATGGATCTTTGTGAGTTCAAGGCCAGCCTGGTCTACAGAGTGAGTTCCAAGATAGCTGGGGCTACAGGGAGAACCTGTCTCAAAAAGACCAAAAATAAATAAATAAATAACCTCACTATGTAGCCCTGGCTGGCTAGAAATCTGTATGTAGACCAGGCTGGCTTGGAACTCACATAGATTGCCTGCTTCTGCCTCCCAAGGGCTGGGATTAAAGGTGTGTACTACCAAGCCTGGGTCATTCTTATTTTTTATTTTTTGGTCTTTCTGAGCAGGGTCTCCCTGTAGCCCCAGCTGGCCTAAAACTCACTATGTAGACCAGGCTGGCCTGGATCTTATAGAGATCCCTCTGCCCTGGCTCCTTGTGTGAGAGCTGGGATTACAGGCGTGTGTCACCATGCCCAGTTCTTGATTTTTTTTTTTAAATCTTACATTAAAATAGTCTTTTGTTTTGTTTTGTTTTGTTTTGAGACAGGCCCATTTGGCTGGCCTATAATTANTTTTTTTTTAGTGCCACCACGCCTGGCACTAAAGAGGGTTCTTAGCCGCCATGTGGGTACTGGAGATTGAACGGGGGTCCTCTTTGAGAGCAGTGTTCTTAACTGCCGAGCCATCTCTCCAGCCCCCTGTCCCTCTTCTTAAGTAGAATTTAGTGTCCTTTGGCCAGCTGACCATTGAAAAACAAATGCAATGAGAGACTGAGAACAAGAGACAGCTCTTAACTGTGTCTTGTCCCCCAGATACACTAAAGAATTATAAGAGAAACTTGCTGAAGATCGGCCTCCAAGAGTTCAGAGCCTCAGGGAACAGGGTCTTCAGGGGGTAGAGACACATATTAATTTTGCAAACAAGTCCTTTAGTTACTCCCCGACCCCACGTTCAAGAGAGAGGTACCAGAGCCCCCGAGAAATAGAGATTATTTGCAGCACAGACAATAGACCTTGTCTATTAATTAATTAATAGGTTTAATCCCTGCCCCCAGCCCATACAAGCATGTAACATGAAGCTAGTTTAATGTAATAACTCCTGGATTTCAGATACTCTCCCTGTTGGCCAGAAAGCCCAGGTGACTAAGGATGTGGTAGAGAGGAGCCTGGCTACCCACGAGGCTGTGCTAGCTATCAGCTGACAGCTGTGTTCTTTATCCCTGGGATGATGCTCCTCAAGCCTGAAGCAGAAAGGCCAGTAGGGCTGCCAGGAGTCACAGCTTCAAGGACCTTGTGTGCTAGTGTGGGGAACTCTGTGCTACAGGATGCCCCGTCTTTGGGGGGGCGGCGGGGGGCGCCCTAGAGAGGTAGAATGGATCAGCTGAGATTTGAAGTCAATGGTTTTGGAGTAGGTAAGACTTAAATGTCTCTGGATCTGGCTAAGTCCCAAGTATCCCCATGTGGGCAGTCACTGTAGTCCTCAGGATTTGTTATGCATGTCAAGATAACAAACAGGGAGTGTCAGGAGGCTCCCAACACAGGAAGGATCAATGTTTGATGAGGTAGATATGCCAATTACCCTGATTTGATCAAATGCATGTATGGAATTAGCATACTGTACTTTATAAATATGTATAAATATTATGTACTAATTAAAAATAAAGAGCTCTCACCCCTTAACTAAGTGGAACGCTTGCTGTGCCCTTCTCCTTCCTCTCCAGAGAGGTTCAGATGGCAGCTAGTGTGTGTACTACCTGAGGTTAAGACCCAGGAGTGTGGAATTAGATCAGCTGGTCCCCAACCTGCTGCCTTTACTTCTAGGGTTCCAAGAAATCATTATTATTATTATTATTATTATTATTGAGCTATCATTTCTTCAGCTGAAAAGTGGGAGTAACAATACTGATTTTGGAGACTTGCTAGAAAGATTAAATAAGATATACAACATGCCCCTTCCACTCCTGGCCAAAATGAGGCACACGGTCATCTGGGCTGTGGGAAAAGATTACCAGCCCAGCTGGCTGAAGTTTTTCAGAAAAGAGCTTGGCACACAAAACTTTGCTAGGGGTAACTGGGGAGCATAGCACCAACCTCAGATTTTAAATCACTTCAGTTCTCCTGATGTGTACCAAGGGCCTTATATGCAGATCCAGGATGAATAATGTAGACCTTTGCCCTTGCCTTAATTTACAATAGGTTTTAACCTTTTCACCATTACCCATGGAAGGAAATATTGCAACACAGTTCATTCTCCCATATGCTTGATACTTATTTTAAAAATCTAGAACAGGGGCTGGAAAGATGGCTCAGCAGATAAGAGTAACTGCTACTCTGGCAGAGGACCTGGGTTCAATTTCTAGCACCCATATGGGGGCTCATAACTGTCTGTAACTCTAGTTCCAAGGGATCCAATGGCCTCCATGGGTTCCTACATGGTCATGGTGCACATAAACTCATGCAGGCACACACACACACAATAAATAAATATAAAAATCTAGAGCAAAAGTTTCTCACCCTTACATGTGAAGCACTCTGTTACTTTCTGCTCTATTTCATTAGAAAACTGAGGATGACTATGATGGTTTCTTGACTGACCACTTGTTTGGGTAGAGAGAGAAGCCTGGGATATTAGCAAAGCACAGCTGTGGGTGTGCCCACCAGGTGTTCCAGAGATGACTGCATGTGTGACAGCACCTGGGGACGGGTCTGTTGTGAATATGGGGAGCACTGTTCAATAGGGTGGGACCTGGATAGAACAAGAGCAACAGAAAGAGAGTGCTCACTAGGCAGCTCTCTCTGTTCTCCCTGCCTTCTGGCTATCACGAGGTAAGCAGCTTTGCTCTGCCTTGTACTTTCCTAATCATGTTCTGTCTCATCTTGGCTCAGAAACAATGGAGCCAGCTGATCACACACTTAGTCTTCTCTGTCAATGCAAAAGCACAACTCTCATCTCAAGAGGGGATAAGAGAATTTATTCTGGAGCTAAATATGAGAGACTGTGGCCTGGAAACACAGATTTAGGTTAGCCCAAATTCCATGTTCCAGTGTGGAAACAGTGTCATGAAGTTTTTATAGTAAACAGAACAAAGAAAAGTCATAAATCAAGATGCTTTTCAAATACACTGGAAACATTAAGTAAGCAGATACAGAAAAAGAGAAATCTCAGTTATAGGCCTTAGATGCTGTCTGATGGCATTCTTAGCTTTTTGGTTGGTGGGAGCTAGGGCTTTGTTAATACGTTCTTCAAGGTTTGTGTTTTTTTTTTTTTTTAATCCGTTAGTCACATGATGTTAACTCAAAAATGGAGGTGAGCAAGGAGTGGCTATTTAGGGGCTAAAGATGGCCAAAGATCATTTGTGAATAGGCTCTGGATCTGCAACATTCCAAACTCTCCACAGTCACTGAAGTGCTAATCAGTTGGTCAGCCTTGCAGAAGTTTAGTCCAACATGCAGGATTTTTCCGAGAACTTTCATTCACATCTGAAACCATGAATCAAAGTAAATCTTTCTTCCTGTAAGTTGACTTTCTGAGGTATTTGGTTACAGCAACAAAAAGCTAATATGAAACTGATTTTAATGGCTGCTTATTTATCTCAACCTCCAGCTTAACAATGATTCTGACTAGCCCTATGAGGCTGGCAGGAGACCTTAGGAAGCCTGCATGGGGGCGTAGGGAGGGAGCCACTCCGATGATAGAATGAGCCTGAATCACTATTATTTTCAGCCAATCCCCAAGTCCATCTCCCTTACTTTTGATTAGTTAGGAATGAATGTAGATATAGTTGTTCTTGTTGAACAAAAATGAGACATGTTTAGTAGGGGCTTCTGGGAATAGTTTTCCTGCTGTTTTATGACCCTAGATACTGCTGTCAACATGTGCTGTCTGAATGCTGAGCAGCCTCTTGGGATAGCCATTAATATTGTAACATAATCTGCCAACCTCCAACCCAGACATCACAGGCTGTGGGGGAGAGAAGAGCCCAAGATCCTGAAACCATGGAGCCACTGAATTCACTAAAACTGGCTTATCTCTGGGCTTCTTACAGGACACTGGACACCTTTTACTTTTTGGAGCTTCCCTTAGCTGACATGCCATTAATGACAGCCCAAGTGACAGGCTGCTTTAACCATCCCTTACCTCTGGAATGTATGCTGAGTTTTAACTTTAATTACTGTGGAATCAATGGAATCAAACTAAATTCACTTAATCGCATCCTTAAAGATAAGGTTTAATTGGGTGCACATTCCACGATTGAACCTAGGGCCTCATGTATGCTGACAAGTGCTCTACCCTTGAGCTACACCCTAACCCTCTTTTTATATTTTATTTTGATATAGGATCTCACTAAGTTGCCCAAGCTGCACTTGAACTCACTCTGTAGCTCAAATAGGCCTTAAATTTGGGATCCTCCTACCTCAGTCTTAGAAGCTGGGATCACAGGCCTATACCACCACCAGGTTGAGCTGATTGAACTGATTAACTGATCCAACAAGCAATTTTAGCTGTGTGATTTGAGACAAGTTACCTAGAGTCTCCGTATCTCATTTTCTTCATCTTTTTTTTTTTTTGGTCTTTTCGAGACAGGGTCTCCCTGTAGCTCCAGCTGTCCTGGAACTCACTCTGTAGACCAGGCTGGCCTTGAACTCACAAAGATCTGCCTGCCTCTGCCTCTGCCTCCCGAGTGCTAGGATTCAAGGCATGCACCACCATGCCTGGCTCCTATCTAAATTTTATAATGCTGTAGGTTAATGTCTGAGTAAAATTGTAGAGAATGTTTCTTTACAAGGTGATTATGGTTATTATTGTAGTTATCATGTTTGAATAGAAAGTTTCAACTGGGGGATCTGGAGAGATGGCTCAGCAGTTAAGAGCACTGGCTGCTCTTGTAGAGACCTGAATTCTGTTCCCAGCACCTATATGGTGGCTCACGACCATCTGTAACTCCAGTTCCAGGGGATCCAGTGCCTTCTTCTGACCTCCAACGGCACTGCAAACCATGGGTATACTTAGATATATGCAGGCAATAGACTCATACACATAAAATAAAAAAATACCTATATAAAAAAAAGAAAGTTTCAATTGGAAGGTGGGGTGAGCTGATCATGTTCTGAGGTTTGACAAAATAGGGCTACCAACCAGAGGACATGGATTTAGGCCCTGACTTTACTATTTGGCTGCCACAAAACCTCACAGGCTTTTTCATTCCTAGAGGGAAAGCTGTCTTGGATACATTTCATTCTCTATGATGGTATCTGTACTTCCATGAGGTAGAGACACTATCAACTGCCTTATCTGTTGGCTTTTCTTATTTTTTTTCTTTGTTTATTTTTTAAGGGATTCTACAATATAAGAGCACAGTTGTTTTCAGATCATATTGACGTTGCTCAGTTTGCCATACAATTAGGTAACTGATGCTAGCAACCACAGATGAGGGATACCATTCATCATATTCTGAGACTGTGTTATTTCACTCAGCAGGATATCTTCTAGCTCCAACCATTTACCTGCAAAGTTCATGATGTCATCTTTCTTTACCTTCTTTACCGCTGCAGAGAACTCCATTGTGTAGATGTACCACATTTTCTCTATCCACTGTCAGTTGAGGGGCATTTCTCCATTGTGTCTTCTTGGCCCCCTTGTCAAATATGAGGTGGCTGAAATTGTATGTGCTCAAGTTTGGATCTTTGGTTTTGTTCCATTGGTCAACGGGTCTGTTTTTGTGCCAGTACCAGGCTGTTTTTATGACTATAGCCCTGTAGTATAGTTTGAAGTTTGGTATAGAGATCCCCCCCTGTATTGCTCTTTTCACTCAGGGTTGTTTTGGCTATTTGGGGTCTTTTGTTTATCCAAATGAAATTAAGAACTTTTTTCTCCAAGCCTGTGAAGAAACTCTTGGGGATTTTAATTGGAATTGCATTAAATCTATACAAGAGTTTGGGTAGAATGGACATTTTTACTATATTAATTTTCCCAATCCATGAGCATGGGAGGGTTTTCCATCTTCTGATGTCTTCTTCAATTTCCTTCTTCAGGGGTTTAAAATTTTTTGTTGTAGAGATCTTTATCTGTTGGCTTTTCAAGGTGGTGTGAAAATCAAATTTAGCAGTATAGATTCCAGGAGCTATGCAGGAGACTTTCCTGATCTTGGTGATGCTTGTTAGTCACTTTTCTTGTTGCTGTGGCAAAACACCTAATGAAAGCAGCTTAAGGAAGGAGGGAAGGGTTTATTGTGGATCACAGTTGAGAGTATAGTCCATCACGGTAGGGAAGACATGGTGGCGGTGGCGGCAAGAGTGTGAGGCAGTGGTGAGTGCTGATGCTTGGCACCTTCTCCTTTATCTAGTCCAGGACGCTCCATCCATGAAATGATGTCACACACATTTAGGGTTGGTTTTTCCTCTTTATAAACCGAAGTATACATTGTACAGTTATAAAATTGTGTTTGTAGTTCTAAGAAACCTAAAAACTCTTCAGGTGACATTCTTTTTTTTTAAACTTTCTTTTTTTTTATTTGATTTTTTAACAATAAGTAATAAGTAATGAATACAAGCATCCTTCATGTAAAACCAATTTGCAAGCAGCTATGCCCAAACCCACACAGCCCAAGGCTCCCACCATCCAGCTGGAGGGGCTTGGCTATGTACAATCATGTTGATCAAATAATTGTCCAGTCTATATTGCTGTAGTTTCACAGTTCACCCCAATTGCAGCCCAGGTGACATTCTATGCTAGGGAAGTAAGTCTGCTCCTTGACTGAGCTCTCTGACTCTCCCTTTCCTCCTCATCCTCTAGTTTCTAAGGAACTATTTTTGGTGAAGTTGAAGGCACAGCCACTAATTTTATCCCAGAACTTTTCTCCCTTGCAAAATTATAACTTCCATTGTCTCGATAAGTTAGAGTACCAGGAAATGACTTGTAGGGCCCAATGATGAGTTTAGGATTAGAGACAGAGCTGTCTGATACTGGCTTTCTCTTAGCAAAATCTATATTTTCATTCAAATACCATATTGGTTTAGAAATCAAAATACCTAGTGATCTTTTTCAGGAACCATGAATTAAACATATATAAATATGCTGACATCATTCATCTCTGAAAATGTCGTTTGCTTTTAAAATGAGAGCAGAATAATGAGTATTGCAAATTAATTTATGCAGACTCTTTCTGCTTCTTCCCTCATAAGAAATTCTACAGTTCTTACTCATGTTCGTTTGTGATCTAATCTGAGGTAACAAAAGATCAAATGATTTCTTTAAACTGGCCAGTGTCTTCCTGTCATAGAGTTGGGAATCATAGGATTCCCGGGCCCTCCTCCTAATGAGTATCCCATATTTCTCTAAAAATAGACCATTATCAACTGTTTTCTATCAAACTCCAATTGAACAACAACCATGAGCCTCAACTTTACTTCCTTCCGTCTCATCTGATTTTAAATGCTCTCTGACATTCAGGATGTGGTAAGTCTACTGTGTTCTGAGTTCAGAGATCTGAACACAATTTTTCCAACATAAGATGGGCTAGAAATACCTTTTTCAGACAAAACATGGAAATCCTACCAACTGATGTGAATTCCCTCTGAGTTTTCCTCTTCCCATTCAGGAAATGCACCTTGGGTCTCACACACCAGCCTTGCAGGGGTCGTGCTGAACCGTCACCATGGCGACGAACTTCCCCAGGTCCGCAGGACAGTGGCCAGCCTTTGTTGCACAGAAGTGACCACCAGGGCCCAGAAGCCGGTGACCCTGCTCATCCCTGCTTTGTTTTGCTCAAGGTCTTTTGTGCGAGGAGGAAACCAAGCGTTTGAATGCATGCTTCGTGCTGAGCTGACTCGGCAGCTTGCAGAATAAACCACCGCTCCTTTCTCTTGAAGCTGGAAAAGAGAAGTCTGGCCAATACAGAGCTGGGATGAGACAGGATCATCATTTTTGCATCCTGGTTTGGGGGAGACAGTGCCTCTTGTCTGCTTTCATATGTGTTGAGTTGTCGTCCCTGGCAGCAGCTGCTCATTTGGAAGTGCTCCCATGGAACACAGCCCGTGCTCAGGGTGTGCTGCCCCCACAGACTGACGAAGCCAGCCCGTCTTTCCAGTCCACATGCACACAGGCTGGTTTGTCATTCATTCTGCAAGAATCCTGAGAGGGAGTTTCATTAAATAATGTGAATTAAAATAGAACCCCCAATGCAAGTGTCTTTATCAGTCCTCTGCTGTCAATGGTATGATACTCCAGACTGGCCGTTTTGACAATAAGAGGTTTGTTTTGGCTTATGGTTCTGGAAGTGCAAATTCTAGGGCCTGCAGCTGGTGTGGCCTTCTTGCTGACAAGAGTACCAAGCTGGTATAGGGCATTATGTGGCCAGAGACAAGGAGATGAGAGAGAGAGAGAGAGAGAGAGAGAGAGAGAGAGAGAGAGAGAGAGAGAGAGAGAAATACATCCAGCTGACATGAATCTCTCTATATAGACCAGGCTGGCTTCAAACTAACAGAGATCCACCTTGCTCTTGCCTCTTCAAAGGCGGGATAAAGGTGTGTGCCACCACACCTGGTTGTCTCCCTCTTCTATAAATCCAGCAGGAGTCAATTGTTGGGAAGCTCCAGTCTAGTGACTGTACCTATTCCTAGTAACCTCCTAGAGGCCCCACTTCTAATTATTATAGTACGATAGTTTCCAACCTCATGTGTATGTGGTGTGTGTTGCTGGATCAAACCCCTGGTGCTCATGCATTCTAGGCACGTGCTCTACTGCTGAGTTACATCCCCTGCGCTTCTTTTTAAAATTTAATTCAATTTAATAATTTTCTTTTTTTTTTTTTTTTTTTTTGGTTCTTTTCGAGGACAGGGTCTCCCTGTAGCCCCAGCTGTCCTGTAGACCAGGCTGGCTTGAACTCACAAAAATACCCCACCACCACCAAAAAAAAAAAAAATTTAAAGGCGTGCACCACCACGCCGGCTTTCAATTTAACTTTTAGACATCCTGGCTGGCCTGGAACTTGCGATATAAGTACTACCAAAGCTGGCTCAACATGAAAAGATGCCACCTGACCTCACAGAGTGCTGAATACTAAACACATGATGCACCATCATGCCCAGGCCTAATCACTTCTTTATTGACTGATACCAATAAGTACATGAATTCAACAGGAGTTTAATGGAGGTGGCATTCAACCAACAGCACTAGTTATTAACAATTAGAGAATGTAACAAGTAACCCTATCAAGTTGACGGATTGGTTTTAAGATTATGGAATAAAATTTCAATGTAAAATTTCAGGTGCCAGGTTTTCTTCCTTCTGTAAATTGGAGACCATCCCTAACCACTGCCTCCATAACAGCTAGGCTACAAAGACACCACTGTTTTGGCTTCTGAGCAGGTTGGTTTGCACATCACCTAGTCACTTCTTCCTGTCCCTCCAGCGAGATGTAAACTCTAGACACACAAAACATGCTGCAACACCAGCATCCCTGACATTACCTGGAAGATTCTAGAAGAGCAGGGCCTCAGACACTCTGTAGACCTCCTGAGTCAAATTCTGCAGTGTTACAAGGTCTCTAGGTGGTTCTCAGACTCATCATGGACTCACAAAGCACTGACAAGGAATGGAGAGCTGTAGGCTTTCCCATGGGCAATTATGAATGCAAACATTTGCCTCCATATCTACTTACTAAATGTATTATTTTTTTGAGAAGAAACCAAATTGAGAAAAAGAGCGAGCGGCGATCAGAGGACTGAAGTGACTTTTGTCTGTAACAGTCTCGATGGCTGTTCTGCAGTGCAGCCTGCAGATGTCAACTACGTGTCAATCCGATCACTGACTGATCTGTAGCAGAAGGAACCAGACAGGAACTGATAGGAATTGCCATGCTTAACTTTCCTTTTAAAGAATCCCTGGAAAAATGACCCAAATTAGTGAGTGCACTTAAGCCTCCAAGAGGCTTTAGCAAACCTGATAAGCTTGGCATTTTCGGGTCCGTGTAATTGGCCAGTTTGGCTAACAGACTCCCCAAAGCATGGTTGTCTAAACAACTATTTTAGTTTGAGGATATAATCTAGGTTTACAAGGCAACACGTGACTCACTTTAGATTGTTAAAAGCTCAGGGAAGAGAGCTATTGCACTCACAGTCTTTATTGTTCGTAGTTTAGACACCTGAAAGAATAACAGGGCCATTTGTCTCTGTGAGCACAGACTTATGTTGTGGAAAACACCAAACAACTTCATCTGACATTTTAAACAAGATTCCTCCTATACCAGTTCTTCAAAGCCATCCAGATTCATCAACAGGTTTTAGACTTGAATTGGCTTCAGGATGTAGTGGCCATAGCTCGGACCACCTCACATCCAACCGTTCCACCCCAGAGGCTGGGAAACATTGTGCCCTTCTCGAGGGCTGTTGTGGTGATGTGCCCAGGAGGGCAGTGGCACACTGTAGCATCATATGGAAAGTTCTGGGTAGCATTTAGTATTCCCGTGTCTGCCTTCAACACCCAACACATGACTTTTATTTTACAGCAGAGGACACGGAGACAGAGGGTCAAGGACTGTCTGCTGTTGGTCCTGCTGGTCCATTTTTGCCCGCTGTCCTGGGCAGTCCTGTGCAGACAGCACGCATGGACCCAGGTAGCAAGAACTGAACTGGCTAAGATTTTTCCTTGTACCTTGATCTCCTCTGCTCCCAGCCCCCTAAGTGGCATTTCATTCTGGCATGCTTCTAGGAGTCAACCTGATCCATGACAGGCTGACAAGATTACCACCAGAACACACCTCAACTTCCAGGTGGGCTGAGCCTTTTCTACTCTGAGTACCATCTTCAAGTTCAAAACTGTGAAGCCAGGCGTGGTGGTGCACACCTTTAATCCTAGCACTTGGGAGGCAGAGGCAGGTGGATCTTTGTGAGTTTAAGGCCAGCCTGGTCTACAGAGTGAGTTCCAGGACAGCTGGGGCTACAGGGAGAACCTGTCTTGAAAAGACCAAAAACAAAACAAAACAAAACAAAAAACCTGTGAGTGTGAGAGATGAACCCACAGGGACAAGAGATGGCTCATGGGTACTGACTGCCATAGAACGTCTCCTCCTGCTTCACCTGACATCTCCACCATGCTGCTCTCTCTCTATCTGCCCGGCTCTGCTTGGGATCTAGATGAAATACACCTTTATACTTTGTCAGGTTCTACGTAGGAGTGTACGATGGGCTCACCAGTGCCCAGCTTCCCACTGAGGTTCCAGGACAAGCAGGTGAGGCTGGCAGAGCACAGACACCCCTGCCAGTCCATATCCCTTCCCTTTGGACACTGGCTTTCCATAACCTTTGCATTCAGGTGGGGCCACTAATCAAGGACTGTGCCGTTTCTGGTTCCTTCCCTACCGTACTCACAAGGTTGGACACGTGGCTCCAGGCAAGCCACCAGGCTCTTTAGTGTGGATTTAAATCTTATCAGGGAGGAGGAACTCTTCACAGATTCTGGAATCTACTTTGGCCAGTTACATATGTGGCCAACATATTTTTTTCTTGTCTGATTCTCATCTTTAAAATTTTTTTTGTTGTTGTCCTTGTTGAATGGCATTTTAAAGATAAATTGATCTGTCTTCATGGCTTAATTTGATAAACTATAATGTCTGCTAAAACCCACTACTAATTTTCATAGTAGAATGTGGCTACTTCAGTAGAATGTATAGCCCAGAAATGGTGTCTTTATCAAGGCCACACAGCTGGTTAGTGAATTAGAGGTTTCCCAAAGACCTAGTGAAAGCCAAAGCAAGAGCTACCATTAGCACCTCAGTTTTACATGTAAGAAAACCAGGGTTGGGCTGGAGAGATGGCCTAGCAGTTAAGAGCGCCGACCGCTCTTACAGAGGACCCGGGTTCAATTCCCAGCACCCACATGGTGGCTGAGAACCGTCTGAAACTCCAATTGCAGGAGAACTCCAGTTCCAGGGGAATCCCAGACCCTCTTCTGACCTCCACTGCATTGCACGACACGGGTGCACAGACCTGCATGCAGACAGTACATTCATACACATACAGAAATAAATAAAATAAAAAAAATTAAAAAAAAGAAAACCAGGATTAGCAAGTCATTGCTACATCCTGGCTCTTCTGCTGCGAAGCCAAGTCATAAGAGATATGGCTCTGGTGGGGCGTGGAGGCACATGCCTTTAATCCTAGCACTTGGGAGGCAAGGCAGGTGGATCTTTGTGAGTTCAAGGCCAGCCTGGTCTACAGAGTGAGTTCCAGGACAGCTGGGGCTACAGGGAGACCCTGTCTCAAAAAGACCAAAAAAAAAAAAAAAAGAGAGAGAGAGATGGCTCCTGCTGAGGACCAGGACGTCCTTGTGATATTTGAGATGTCATCAGTCTGAAGGATGGTTTTTCCAGTTACCACCAGGCAGAGTGACTGAGCATGTCTGGGGAAGATGCTGGGCATGAAGCTGGCCTGAGCCAGGCTTGATCTGATATCCTCTGCTTTCAGGCTGGCGAGCCGGAGACTGGCAGCCACAGGCTGACAGGCTTACAGAAGGAAGACTTGGGAGTCAGTTAAATTGATGCTAGAGAACTGGCTCAGCAGTTAAGAATACTGGCTGCTTTTGCAGAGGACCTGGTTTAGTTCCCAGCACCCACATGTCAGCTAACAACCCCAGTTCCAGGGGATCCAATGCCCTCCTCTGGCCTCTTCAAGCTTTGTGTGGTATGGTTTTATTTACATAATTCTGGCAAAACACTCATATATGTAAAAATATTTTTAATTAAAATAAATTCAAATTAATTAAAATTAAAAATATTCTTGGTCTTTTTGAGACAGAGTCTCCCTTTATTAAGGACAGCCTAGGCTATAGAATAAGACCCTCTTCCATGAGGGGAGGAGCTGGTGGAATTAGAAAAGAGACTTGATGTTCGTTAACTTGCCATTTGTGCCACATAATGATTTTATATAATGTAGTACACATTTGACCACTAAGTTGGTCTTCTCCTTCCTAGAAGATGATGACTACCTTCTCGTTTCTCTTGCGGGTAAGTGGTGATATGGCTAAGTTTTTCCACTGGGATCTGAGCAGGGTGTTCATCCCCAGGCTAACCTGAAGGTCAAGGGTGTTCTGTTAGTATTCTTTCCCCCTTTGTTCTATTAGTCACGTGGGCATATCCACCTCTTTCTACAGTGTAGACAATAGCCATGCCTGAAGGGGTGGTGGACCAACACTCTGGAGGACACCTGGGTCTCTGACTTGGAGACCACAGCTGCTTAGGCTGGCATGTGCATCCACGATTGTGACACGAGCATCCACGATTGTGACATGAGCATCCACGATTGTGACAGGAGAAAGGAACTTCTCTGTTTTCTACTCCACTGAATAGTAATATATTTTTGTTATAGCAGTCTAGCCATTTATGATAGCAAATGCACACATTTAAAAATTTTTATTTATATTTATTTTGAAATATTGGGGCTTGAACACAGGACAAGCACTAACACTGAACCACATTCTCATCCTTTTAATTACTTTTTGTTTCAAGGTAAGCTCTCACTAAATTGCCTATGCTGGCCCTGGTTTCAATCTATAGCCAAGGCTGGCTTTGAAGTTTTGATCCTCCTTCTTCAGACTCTAAAGTAGCTGAGATTACAGGTGTATGCCATTATGGCTTACCATGTAGACCAGGATGGCCTAGAACTCACAACCCTCCTTCCTCAGTCTCCCAAATGCTGGGATTATAGGTGTGAGACACCATGCTTAGCAATAATTAGATTAAAAAAATTTTTTTTTGGTATTTTTGAGACAGGGTCTCCCTTTTAGTACCAGCTGGCCTGGAACTGGCTCTGTAGACCAGGCTGGCCTTGAACTCACAGAGATCCGCCTGCCTCTGCCTAGCAATAATTAGATTTTTGAAGTCAACTTAAAAGGGGAAAAAGCTTATTCGTTGCACAAAGTTTCACAGCTTTGGAGCTTTCAGCTCAAGGTCAGTTGGCCTGCTGCTCTTTGGCCCGTGGTGGGGCAGCTCGTCACAGTCAAAGTGCGGGGCAGCTCATCACAGTCAAAGCGCATGGCAGAGGCAGTCTGCACCCTCGTGGCAGCTGGGAGGCAAAGTAAGAAACAGGAAGGGGCTGGTGTCCCAACATCCTCTTCAAAGGCACACCCTATTGGCCTAACTTCCTCTACCAGGCCTGGCCTCTTACAGGCTCCACGAATCCTCAACAACCCAGGGGCTGTGGACCAGTCCTTTAACACATGGACCTCTGGGATACATTTCATCTCTTAAACTACAGCAGGAGGAAAATATAACATAATAGTAATGACACAGGACAGGATAGAGTGTGATCCACAGCCGCTCCATGAGCCTCCTACCCCTGCCCCATGCCCGGCCACTCTGCCCCTTCCTCTCTTCTTCCACCTGCCTCATGTTCTCAGCCCCAGGGCTGTGAACTTACCAGTCCTTCTGTGCGTAGCTGCATCTCCCCCTCCTTCAAAACTCTAGTTGACTCTCACAGTGTCAGCCAGACCATCCCTGGCCGTGCCACATCAAAAGCATACCTGCTCTGCGCCCCACGCTCTGCCTCCCCACACTCCCACTTCCCTTATGCTGCCTTGTTTTATTTTTATTTAATTTTTTTTTGGTCTTTTTGAGACAGGGTCTCCCTTTAGTCCTAGCTGGCCTGGTGCTCACTATGTAGACCAGGCTGGCCTTGAACTAACAGAGATCCGCCTGCCTCTGCCTCCCAAGTGCTGAGATTAAAGGCGTGAGCCACCAAGCCGGGCATGCTGCCTTATTTTATCTAAAGTAGTTAATGATGTTTGTCACCTGACATATTTGTTACCTATCTCCCTGAGGAGTACTGCCCCTGGAGGATTAGGAACTTGTGTGAATTAGTTCATTGTTACATCCTCAACATATGACAGGCCATCAATTAATATCCCTGAGATAAGTGAGTTAGACATATAATTAACAATATTATGTGATATTGGTACAGAAATCTTATGCAAAGCCACATATAACAGTACTGTATCTACTTATAATCCTAGCACTTGGGAGGTTGAGGCAGGCAGGAGGATTGTTCAAGGCAAGCCTGGGCTACAAAGTAAGACTGTTTCAAAATCAAACCAAAACAAAACACCCTTAGGTGACAGAGACAAGAAGTCAAAAGGGTGATGAGGAGGCAGCCAGAGTAAATGTGGCTGTCCTTGGGTGGGTAGATGGTTAGCACTAATTTTTTCATTAATACTCTTCTGTAGTTTTGAAACATTTTGCAGTTATGTTAATAATAGGGGAGAAGTCAGTGTGTTGCTATTATTTTTAAATTTATTTATTTATTTATTTATTTATAGACAGGGTCTCCTTGTAGTCCAGCTGGCCTGGAACTCTCAATGCAGACCAGGCTGGCCTTGAACTCACAGAGATCTGCCTGCCTCTTCGTCCTGAGTGCTGGGATTAAAGGCATGCCCCACCACGCCCGACCAATTCTGTTATTTATAAAAACCACTCCATACCTGTGCTGGCCAGCTGTTTCGAGTTGTACAACGCTTGTGCTGTTTGTGAAAGCCTTGTTGTTCCCATTTTACAGAGGGGACTCGTCCACAGGCAATGTGCTTCCTTCCTCTGCCTGGCGGGCTTCAGCAAGCGCTCCAGGTTGGGGGGCTTCCTTTGGGTGCTGTTCAGTTTCCAAAAGTGGCTTCTTACTGTGTATTTAGTGTTCATAGCTTGGTTGTCTGCTTGGGTTGCCAAAGTTTGCTCATCCCTTCAGCTCAGCCTTTTCCCATAGTTCTTTCCTGGGACTTTGGTGACAGGGGTCTGGAAGAATGAGAGAGCATTTCGTACAGCCCCTCAGGCCTCTAAGACAGAAGGGTAGGGCTTCTTGAGGGAAATGAGATGGAACAACTGGCCTTAATCCCCTTCAGTGAGTTCATGGCAGGGGCTTCATGTCTTGCATAGGGCAGAAGGCATACATCACAGCCACCATATTTACCTGTAGGGGCTGAGCTAGTAGATTCTGTCCTTAGCTTCCGTCTAACACCCTGGGACTCTCTTATTCATCTCCCAGGCTTCTTTCTAGTCTGGTGGCACCAGGCACTCAGGGGACAAAAAAGGTTGTTACCCACAACATACACCCTGTCCCACTTGCCGCTGTACCTCATTTATTATAAAACAATGATATAAGTACACAGTGGCTCCCTTGTAATGGCAAGAAGCATATCCACAGTGACAGAGTGAGCCCAAGCCTGAGCAGGAAGGAAAGAAATCACCAAACATACCAGGATAATGTCCCTCCCCCAGGCACCAGGGGTACTGAGCATGTACAAGGTGAGTACTTATTAATAGAATCTCTAGTTAGGACTTGTGGGCAGTCAGGGACAGCACTGGCTCTGTCTCAGCAGAGGACTGCATGCTGGCAATGGAGGGAATACCTCACCCCTCTGCCCACCCTGGATGGCATCCTCTTACAAGAGCACTGGTTGTACCTTCTTAGACTGTGTAGCCAAATGTGTGGCCATCCTTGGTATTTATAAACAAGCTGCCCAAGAAAGAACTTCAAAACACATCTATGATTCACAGGTCAATCCCCATGGCTAATTATAAAAACCCTCACACCCCCAAATTGGGCCCCTTTTCTGCTGTGAAAATGTGCTTGGTATGCTTCCACAGACCACTCCATGGGTCATAGATGAATTGTCTGTCCATGCCTCTCCAAGAGAGCAAAGTCCAAGCCAAAATGTCTAAACTCCTACTTGTAGGTCCAGTGGCTGACATACAGTATGTGCTTGATTAATATTCTGAGTGCTGATTTTGGGGGGGGTCTGTCCTTGAAATGTTTATTTTGAACATTCTGAACAGTGGGGAGACCTTGGCAACTTTTCATTTAGGGCAACATTTGTGGGTTTACTTCTTGCTTATTTCCAAGTCTTCAAATTCTGAAGGGTGGTGGGGTCATTAGTGCACTAGGGACACTCAGCACTCCAGATAGGATTTGTTCTTGTCACAATGGAATGCTTTTACATGCATCTAGCATGTCACAATTTAGAGCCCTTTCATCTTTATTATCATGCATTATGTGCTTATTTCTCATCTCTAAGCCATGCATGAGCTGGGGAGGGGAATATATGTTTCCAAATCTTTAATTTTTTTAAAGAAGGTTGGTGCACCTGTGTCGTGCAATGCCATGGAGGTCAGAAGAGGGCATCAGATTCCCCTGGAACTGGGGTTAAAGATGGTTCTCGGCCACCATGTGGGTGCTGGGAATCGAACCCGGGTCCTCTGCAAGAGCAGTCGGTGCTCTTATCCGCTGAGCCATCTCTCCAGCTCCCAAGTTTCCAAATCTTATAAAAATCAGATAATCTTTGTGACTGACCTGAAAGTCTTGTTCTTAGAACTAAGCACCATTCTGTAGTTGTTTGTCACATATTGATTGCTTGCCTTCCACGTGACACGCCCTGTATAAGGCCCTGAAGACTCAATCATGAGAAGCCACAATTCCTACCCATCTTAGAGGCAAATAATAAGGACTGTAATAAGGGTATCCTTAAAGGTTCTGGGAGCAATGAGAGAAAGATATGGGGAGGTGTCAGATGCAGGCAGGAAAGCTATAGTGATATCATCAGTAATGCCCAGGGCTCACCACCATGGAGATGTTTGTGCATATTAATTCAGCTAATCTGAACCATGTAGGGGCTCTTATTATGCCCATTTTACAGACAAGAAAATTGAGGCATGCAGAAATTGACTAAATTGCTTAAGGCTGAACTCATCAGTGGGAGAGTCCCCCTACTAAGTCTTAGGTTGCTGGACTAAAATTTGCAATATAATACTGTCAAAGACTGTCAAATTTGTTTCCTTGATTCCCCTCTAAAGCAAAGCTCATGTATTTCTTAAGCTAGTTCTTGAACCTGGCAGTACATGAAAGACCTTGGCTGTCCAAATAGTAAGCCTAGTTTGTGTCCCAGTCCCATGAACCTCAATATGGTAGAAGCTGAAGACCGAGTATCAGTTCTTAGCTGTGTGACCTCCAAGCCTTTGCCTCTCCATCTAACGAAGAAATGAAGAGGATGCTAGCCATGTCTGCCATGTCTGCCATGTCTGCCATTCTGCCCCAGGGTCTCTCCTGACAGCTCCCTCTTCCTCTACATCCCTCACACAAGATGAGGCTCTGAATAGCAGAGATACTGAAAAGGATCCAACCTGGAAGTCTGTGAAGGGCTCTGGCATGATTGGAGCCATTGTTCTGCTGGGAAGGGCCTCTGGTAGGGAGGGCAGAGGGCTCGGGGCCTTTGGCGGACATCTGCCTCAGAGTTCCTCTGCTTCACTGTTTGGAGACATAAACTTTTCCCTCAAGGATTGAAGTAAATGTAGTGGAAAGAAACTACTTCAGGGAAACAGCACTTGTGCTTGTCTGGAGGTGGCACTAGGGATGGAAGTGGGCCTGGCCCTGGGGTGTCCCTGGGGTATGGCTCAGAGAGACCTCAGGGCCAACATTTCAATCTTTTGTTTATTCAGGGGTTTCCTCATTGAAGCTGCCGAGGAAACAGCTTTGTGTGGAAAGGAAAAATGTGGGTTAGGTGAGGTGCTGTTAGGCCACCCAGCAGAACCCATGCGGCTGCCTGCACTTGAGCTCCTGCCTCAAGCCACAGAGGGGTGGAGTGCAGTCCAGACCCTGCTATACATAGGCAGCAGGCCAACCTCATGGGCCAATTAGAGGGAGTGGTCTCATGGTCACCCCCTCCTGGCCGACCTGTTACATTCAGGAAAGGGACCATTTAGCTGCATAGTCCCTCAGCCTGTGTTAGTGGTCTTGTCACCATGGAGACAAAATATCTTGGATAAACAACTTTAGGGAGGATGTTGGTTCATGGTTTCAGAGTCTTAAGTCCATGAATGGCTGGCTCCATTGCTCTTACATCTATGGCAAGACAACAATATCAGTGGCAGAGCAAAGATGCTCACCTCATGATAGGCAGGAAGCAGAGAGAGTGTGTGAGTGTAAAAAGCCAGGGACACACCCAAAACTCTGAAGATGAGACAAGAAAAAATCAGACAGCTGCTGCACAGGAAGGAAGGTCAACAATTGACAAGTAGGACCTCATTAAACTCAAAAGCTTCTGTACAAAAGAAGCAATCAGTGAAGTGAAGAGAAAACCCACAGAGTAGGAGGAGACCTTCACCAGTGATACATCTGACAGAGCATTGACTTCCAGAATATATAAACTACTCAAAAAGCAAACAAATGACTCACTCAAAAGATGGAGTAAAGAGCTGAATAGAGACTTCACAAATGAGGAAACAAAGATGGCTGAGAAACGTCTTAAAAATGTTCAACATCACTAATAATTAAGGAAATGCAAATTAAAACAACTTTAAGATATCATCTCACCCCAATAAGACTGGCTAGGATCAAGAAAACAAATGATATCAAATGCTGGAGAGGTTGTGGGGAAACGGAAACACTCATCCACTGCTGGTGGGAATGTAAACTCGTACAGCCACTATGGAAAGCAGTATGGAGAACTCTGAAGAGACTCAAGATGAGCCTACCACCTGACCCACCCATACCACTTCTGGGTATATACCCACAAGACTCATCCTACCACAGAGATACATGCATAGCCATGTTCAGTGCAGCTCTCTTCACAATAGTGAGGAGCTGGAACCAACCCAAATGCACCTCAAGCAATGAGTAGATAGAGAAAATGTGGTACATCTACACAATGGAATTCTATGCAGCAGTAAAGAAAGATGGCATCATGAACTTTGCAGGTAAATAGATGGAACTAGAGGATATTATGCTAAGTGAAATAACACAGTCCCAGAAAAGCAAAGGATGAATGGTATCCCTAATTTGTGGATGTTAGCACCAAGCACCGAGTTGTAAGGCAAACTGAGCAACATTGTTATATACCCCTTTCCCTGAAAGCAACTGTGCTCTTATAATATAAATCCCTTAATAGGCTCTAGAATTAGCCCACCACTTATTTTTAGACTTTGTAATCTTGGTATATTGGTGAGAATACGTAGGCATATTTTGGAGTAATGTACATTTAAAAAGGAAAGATGTGAACCCTGAAATATGATATGGAAATGACAGGTTGTGTACAGATGATATAATTTTAGTATAGTGACGTATGTACATGCATATGTTGAAGCGGTACAGATTGGAGGGAACAACAGCAGAACAGGGACAGGGAATTGACTGAAACAGTAAAGTTCCCCAAGGACAATAATCCTCTGCTTTGAAAAAACTTTGAAAAGAATCAAAGAGAGATACAGGGCAGGGATAGCAGGGTGTATGAACTCAGGTGGGGTGGGGGACACGGAAGACAAGATGAGTCTAAATTGGACTGAGAAACAATGTATGAAACGCATATAACTTCAATACAAATGTAAAAAAAAAAAAAAGCCAGGGACACGATCTACTCGTTCATGGCGTAGCTCTGGTGGGCTACTCCCTCCGACCAAACCCCATTCCTGACAGCCCATTCAGCCCCGCTGTACCAGTGTCTTGGAGGGAACACTGAAATCAGTCTTGTGCTCTTCCCCACCATGGGGTTTACTGGCTGCAGATCAGTCAGTGTAGAGTGGATCAGGAATAAAGGCCTCAGCTATCCTGGGCCAATGGACTTAATCCATTGATGAGGTTAATACCCTGGTGATCCTGTTACTTTCAAATATTGCCATGGAGTAGGGAATGAGGCCTTAACACTTGAGCCTTCTGAGGGTATATATATATATGGTATTTTTTGAGACAGGGTCTCCCTTTTAGTCCCAGCTGGCCTGAAGCTTGCTCTGTAGACCTGGCTGGCCTTGAACTCACAGAGATACGCCTGCCTCTGCCTCCCAGGTGCTGGGATTAAAGACCTGAGCAACCATGCTTGGCATCTGAGGGGATGTTTTTAAGTCCAAACCATGGCAAGACTCCTCAGATAAATTCCGAGAAGGATTAATTTGCTCAGTCATAACAGAGATATCTGTCTCTTCACTTTTGTTCCATAAATTCCTTACCTGTGTTGGGAAGATTCTTTTTTTAAATTTTATGTGTATGAGTGTATTGCCTGCATGTGTGTAAGTGCCCCTGTGTTGTGCAATGTCCACAGAGGTCAGAAGAGGGTGTCAGATCTCCTGGAACTAGAGTTACAGATGGTTGTTAGCTGCCATGTGGGGGCTGAGACAGAACCTGGGTCCTCTGGAAGAGCAGCCAGTACTCTTAACTGCTGAGCTATTTGTCCATGAAAAGTAATACTATTTGAAAGAGACAGGTTTGGTTTTCTAATGAGGGCTATGCTTGGAAGAAAGAATCCATGCAGCACCCCTGCAATGAAGGGTGGCTCAGAGCCTCCATGCTGTGAGGTCTTGGTGATGCTGCTGCTGTTGGGGTGGGTACGTGGAGACCAGGAAGAGGGTGAAAGGCAGGGAGGGGGAGTCTGCAAGTAGGAGTGACTGTGCGTGGACTCTGCCAGGTTCATACTCAGCTTCTGGAAGGTTATACTTCCCGGAAATGAATGAATGATTTACCTGCAGTCATCTGTAAGAAACATCGGGCTGGAGAGATGGCCTAGTGGTTAAGAGCGCCGACCGCTCTTCAGAGGACCCGGGTTCGATCTCCAGCACCCACATGGCTGCCGAGAACCGTCTGAAACTCCAATTCCAGGAGAACTCCAGTTCCAGGGGAATCCGACACCCTCTTCTGACCTCCGCGGCATTGCACGACACGGGTGCACAAACTTGCATGCAGACAGTACATTGATACACATACAGAAATAAATAAATGCCGGGCATGGTGGCACACGCCTTTAAAAAAAAAAGAAACATCAAAAATCTTTCTAGAGTTGGACTGTAGTTTCTGCGAGAGGTTAAAATGGTGTGCTCTGTCTTGATTAGATAGCCTGCTGAACTCCCCACTGTGCCGGACCCTTGCTTCACCAGGAGAGAGGGAAGTCCAGTGTCTATGGAGGGGCTCAGGCTCCCGCTGGGTAAGCTTCTACAGACACCACTGCAATGGTAACGGTCAAGGAACAAATGGGAACCTCGTGGGTGTCATTGCCTGAGGTTTCAGGAAGGAGGCAGGTCTTCCTCCAGCCTCCAGAGAAAGCAGGACAGAAACAGTGATTGGGACCTGGGGTGGTACCAGGGAGATCAGAGAACACAGTATTGCAGAGCAGGCCTTTCAACCCAGCAGTACCAAGGTCTCTGAGGGAGCATTGAACTCTGCCGTGAGATCTGCCCACCCCCACCATGAGTAACTGACCCCAGACCAGTCAGAGTGCAAGGGACCCAGGACTCAGGGCCAACCTGAAGGCCCGGCTCCCCTGGGTGTGACGGCTCTGGAGACTCTCGGCACTCTGGACTTTTTGGTGCCCTGACAACGAAGCTCCGATTATATATCTATCTTAGTAAGAGTAGCTCAGGGAATATGCTAATGTCCTCAACAGCAGCTGAGGAAATGAGCACTGCGCATGCTTCAGATGTCAGTCCTGCCCAGGCCCTTTGCCAGAGAGTACTCAGAGGAGCAGAGCACACAGAGTAGGCTAACTGACTGCGCTGGGATGAGGCACGTGGCAGTACTCCCAGACAGTAGCTTTTTCAGGTGCCGGATGGCTTCACAATGACCAAGTGACCTCTCCCTATTTGATCTTCAGCCCTGCAAACCTCCAGGCCTTCAAGCCCTTCCACCAGGGGAGGCGGAATGAGACTGGACCATTCTGACCCGGACCTCCGGACCCACCTGCCTTGTTTACTGCCTCTTTCTCATCAGAATGTTAGATGAAACTAGTTTGAGGCTTTTTTCTTCTTTTTAGCTTTTCAAAAAAAAATACTCTATTTGTCCTCTCCAAAACTTTATAGAAAAGAAGGAGCTTAGAGAGGTTAGTGCAGATAATGTGGAAAACAGGACTGGTAGTTATGACATAGGGGATTTGGAAGAAGAAATGTTTCTTTTGCTCTGTCATTGGATAAATCATTTCAGGGAATTTGGAGAAATGTGAGTAATGCAGAGGGACTTACACAGCTCAGTAGAAACAATGAAAATGGGTATCATATACAGTCCCATCTATAGAAGATTTTATAAGTAATCAAGAATATATATTATATGTTATTTATATATATATATATGTTTTGTTTTGAAACAGGGTCTCCCTGTGGCCCCAGGTAGCCTGGAACTCATGATGGAGACCAGGCAGGCCTTGGTCTTACAGAGATAGGCCTACCTCTGCCTTCTGAGTGCTGGGATTAAAGGCATGTGCCACCACACCCAGTCTAGGTTAAGTTTTGATATTTGGCATGCTTATTTTCTGTTTCCAACTGGAAAGTATTTATAGCAGACGCTCTCCCTTACTTCCTCCTTCCTTCCTTCCTTCCTTCCCTTCTTTCTTAAATAAAGCCCTCAATGCCAATTTTTCAGCAACACAGCTGTGTCTTCCATGCCACGTCGCACTGAGAACACCTGTGCCTTGACCTGCCCTGCCTTGCAAACGTACAGCAGCTCCCTCCTTGGACTTTATGTCTTCCCTTAATGATCTTCATTTCATAATTGCCTTTCTTCGATCTCCATCCCTATTCCTGTTTATCGGCTACATTGAGCTTTGTGATAGCAAACTGAACTCTGATGGTACAAATCCGAGCTAGTTGACAGCACACAGACGAGATTGCAAAAGCATAAACTATGGACGCTGTAGGTATGAACAACCTTGGTAATGTCAGTCAAGGTCGAAAGTACAGGTGTGCTTTGACTCCAAGTCCCACTTCTGCAGTTGGCCTCACAGATATTCTTGCACATGCAAGAATGTAGGTGTAAAGGTGTTCATCGGGGCATTGTTTATATGACAAGATACTGGAAACCAAGCAGAGGACATTGGTAAGTGCCATCCAATGAAGTGGTGGCACCTTGCTACCCTGGTCTCTATTCCTTCCCAGTGGTTGCCTGGGACTGATGACCACACTCCCTTTTCCAGAGATGGACCTTTAACTGGGGGAAATCAGTCCATCATTTTTCCCTGGCCAAAGTAATAGTTTCATATAGAATGAAATCTTGTCTCATCAGAAGGATTCAGGATGAGCAGGAAGCTGGAACAGCTGTGGCCACGAGGGGAGCCTAGAACTTCCAGGACCTGAGTCTGGAAAGTAACCTAGAGAAGCATGGCTCAAGAAAGGGGCCCACCGAAATCAAATGGCATCCTGCTGCAGCGAGGTGAAATTCTTTGGGCTCTGGTTGGTTTGGGTTTCAGTTGATTGGATGCAAGTTGATTTCCCCTTGTAACAATAAGGATCCTAGTTGCTAAATGATGCCAAGTAAATAGAAAAGAAAATCAGATGGATGTATTGTGCCCTTGTGAAATAATTTCTGTGATAACTTTGGAAAGTAAAGCTCCTACACAATTACTATAGAATTCTCCTGTATATGAATGAAAAGCTGTGAGAATGAGTGCTCATGCCCGTATATGTATATGTATATGTATATGTATATGTAAATGGCCTTGCTAACAATGTGATGCCCTTGAAAAAATTAGAAAAAAGATGTCTTCCTTTGAAATACGCACCCTCGCAGGAAGCAATCTGGCAAGCCAGCATGCAATGGATTTTAATCTGCTTAGCCTCTTTGGCTGGGTGGTATTGTGCAATAGGAAGCCTACTCAGCATTGTGTTGTGCCCCTTTATTATACATATGTATATGTGTCTGTGCTATTTCTGCTAGGTTGTCTGTAAAATTAGAAAGATAAGTTGCTTTGGGGAAGAGAATACTGGAAGTGGGGTGGTCTGAGGACAGATGGGCTCACCCTCTGAACTGTACTTGAAGAGTTTGAAAGTTAAAATTTTTTTTGGTCATTTTATAAAATTTCTGAATTTGTTTTATTTATTTAATTTTTATATATTTTTATTATTATTAGACTTTTTCATACATCATTTCTCAGTTCAATTTAGACTCATTTCCCTTTCCATGCCCCCCACCCCACCCGAGTTCATGTGTATATATATGTCTCACCTATACTAAAACTCTGTCATCTGAAAACAAGCTGTATGTTATTTCTAAATCATATTTCAGGATTCACATTTTTCCCTTTTTATTTTATATTACTCTAAAATATTCATACATACCCTCCACCCATATACCAAAATTCCAAAGTTTGAAAATAAATGGTAGGTTAATTCTAGAACCTGTTAAGGGACTCATATTATAAGAGCACAGTTGCTTTTCAGATAATGAGGAATATAACATTAATGTTGCTCAGTTTGCCTTACAACTAGGTACTTGGTGCTAGCATCCACAGATGAGGGATGCCATTCCTCATTTGTTTTTCTGGAACTGTGTTACTTCACTTAACATAATATCTTCTAGTTCCATCTATTTACCTGCAAATCTCATGTGTCATCTTTCTTTACCGATGCATAGAACTCCATTGTGTAGAACTCCATATATATATACATACATATACATATATATACATATATATATATATATGTATATATATGAGGGGGTATTTTGTGTGCCATGTATATATGTGGAGGTAGAGGACAATTTATGGGAGTCAACTCCCTCCTTCCACCATGTCCTGGGACAGAACTCAGGTTACCAGGCTTCACAGCAAGCGTCTTTACTGGCTGTGCCATCTTGCCAACTGCTCTTTTAATCCAGTTTTTATATAAATAAAAAGCAAACTTTCAGGTTTGACCTCAATGCATTCTTAAGCTTTTACTGCTTTCTCATGGAGATATTCCTGATCTTTATTGCATCCTTCTGGCTTCAGCCTGCCTTCCCTGGCTACCTCTGGCCACTGTCTTCCTACATGGTGTCTTCTGGCAGGGGGTGTGCTTTATTATCTGTACAGGCTCTCTCTGCTCTATGCTAAACCGCACCCTGGAAACTTCCCATCATCCTTCAGGGTCTTCCCTTTCTGGTGAACACAGAGTCCTTTACTTCCCTCTGTTTCATACTGCTTGCCGTGTCTGATTGTCATTTTGTTGTTATTGTTGTTGTTTGCAATTACAATTCTTTTTTTTTTTTTTTTTTTTTTTTTGGTCTTTTCGAGACAGGGTCTCCCTGTAGTCCCCGGCTGTCCTGGAACCCACTCTGTAGACCAGGCTGGCCTTGAACTACAAGATCCGCCTGCCTCTGCCTCCCAAGTGCTAGGATTAAAGGCGTGCGCCACCACGCCTGGCCTGCAATTACAATTCTAAACAAATTCTGTGAATGGCTCTTTCAGGGACCAGAGTCTCTGCGGGATTCATGACAGTCAGTGCTTGCCACTTGATGGGAACAGGTGCCTCGTGGCTGTCCCATCAGCAGGTTCAGATTCCAGCTTTTTACTAGATATCTTTTTTTCTTACAGCTGTGAATCCTCATCTATTCTTTGCCTCTCCACTCAGTAGCAATTAGCTAGGCTAAGTACATCTAGAGTTTCCAGCCAGCCCAGATTGGATTTCCTTGCCCTCAGCAGCTGAGAGGGGCCTTCTTTCACTTCCCTAAGATCATCTGAGATTAGGAGGGGGGTCTAATGATCCTTTTAGTAGCTCTTTGTCCTGACACACATAACCTGTTGGAAGAGTTCATTGAACTCAGAACATGGAAAAGTCTGGGAGGAGGCGTGTTTGTGAGAACAAGTTCAAGCAGTTGGGCGTCTGTGCCACCCAGCCATCCTCCAGCCCCCTAGTGAGCCTTTCAGCCGGGAGAGCTGCTCAGGAGCTGCTCCCATAGAGCCAGCTTTCTAAATTATCATCAATAGTGAGGAAAATCTGCCATCTGCCTGTTACAGCACCAAGGCAGTCTTTCCAGAAAAAGAGATGTGGCGGGGGGGGGGGGGGGGGGGGAAGCACAGCTTGTAACTTATTTCAGAGAAGCTAGTCCGGCTGGTCCAGGGAGACCCCGACTCCCACTGGGCCAGCCACTGCTGAGAGCATGGTTAGAGTTCTGGAAAGATGCAGATGTCTGCCTGATGATGGATTGAGGAATGACGAACCCATTTCTGGCCTTCACTTTCCATAGCAACGACCTGTTGCAAAAGCTGTCATCACCACTGGGTTCTGCAAAAAAGCTACGCCATTGGCATTGGACAACAGATTCAAGCCTCCTTCTGGCTCATTAAGAAAGCGCCCCTCGGGCCGGGCGCAGTGGCGCACGCCTTTTATCTCTGCATTGTCCAATGTGGTTGGAGGCAGAAACAAGCTGATTTCTGAGTTCAAGGCCAGCCTGGTCTACATAGTGAGTTCCAGGACAGCTGGAGCTACAGGGAAACCCTATCTCAAAGAAAAAAAAAAAAAAAGCACCCCTCTGGGTTGATAGCAGGACAGAAGGCTTGTGAGGCAGAGGCACTTCTGTACAAGGAGTGCTCTTACCCTGGATGGACTCAGCCCTACGCCGGGCACCTGCATTTCAGTACCTGCTTGCCTTCTGGAAGGAACCATTGTGCAGTGCTCAGGTGTCCTCTAGACCTTCCTGAAGGTTATTTACTGTTTGGGGCTGTCCTGACACCAGGGCTTAGCTGTTTCTTAAAAAGGAACAACATTTAGGATTAATAACTCTAGGAATATTGAAACAAAGAAAGAGAACAATGCATAACTACATGTGTCTTTCCTACTTGGCTCCCCCTCCCTCTTGGTCTGAGATAGAGAAAGTTTCAAGTGGATCTATTTCGTGGAAGCCTTTGGAGCCACCAAAGAAGGTTTTGTGACATTCCGTTACACCCAAGGGAGTTTCCATATTGCTTTGTCCCTCTAGTTATCGATGTCATTTTGAGTAATGCTTAAAAAAAGAATGGACCATAAACATCATTCTTTTTTAAAATTTCGAATTTCCCCAGAACTGAAATTTAACTGAACACACATGCACAAGTTATACTGAAGACCCCCTGTTGCTCTTGGGTCGCAGTCTGGTTCTAAAGTACTCAGCTGCTTTCCCTTGGGGCTTCAAGTCATTCATAAATAGTCTTCACCTTGTTGCTGATGCGATAAACATCACAAGATACAGTAGTATATGTGGCTGAGCTTACACCTTATCCTGCTTTCATAGAGCCTAATCTAACCCTGCGTTGTCCAATGTGGTTGGTAAGCATCAGCTCCAAGGCTCTGGAACCACCTGAAATATGGTTCATCCCAATGGAGATGAGAGGTGAGGCTAAAATACACTCTGAACTTTGAAAGTAAATATAAAACATATAACCAAATTTGAAAACATGTTAAGAAGAGGAAAAACAAAACCAAACCATGTCCAGCAATCTCATTGACAACTGTTTTATATTGATTCCATGTTAAAATCACTACATTTTAGATATGATTAGTACAGTAAATGAAACAAATTATTGAAATTGTTTTCTCCTATTTTCTCTCTTTGCTTATTTTATATTATTATTATTTTTCATTTTTCATTTTTTTGAGTCTTTTTGAGACAAGGTCTCCTTGTAGCCCCAGCTGGCCTTGAACTCATTATGTAGACCAGGCTGGCCTTGAACTAACAGAGATCCACCTGCCTCTGCCTCCTGAGTGCTGGGATCGAAGGCGTGTGCCACCATGCCTGGCTTGAAGTCTTATACAGCCCAAATTGGTCTCAAATTCTCTGTGAAGCTGAGAATGACCTTGAACTCCTGACCCTCTTTCTTCTACCTCTTACCCTTTTTTTTTTTTTTTTTTTTTTTTGTAAGATGAGTCCTCAAATAATCCTTCTGCCTCAAGTGGTGTGATGACCTGTATGTGTTACCATGCCTAACCACTCCTTTTCCTCTTTATGAGGCTATGAGAAAATATTTAAATGACATAAATGGCTAGAATTATATTAATACTGGACCATGCTGCTCTAGAGGTTGAGAACATGAGTCTTTGATGATCTAAGGCATGTGATTGTCATTGGGATAAGAGAAGGGAAGGGCCACCAGTAATTTGAAAGAGCCTTGGAACAGGGAAAAGCTTTAGGGAGGAGGTGCTATCTGAAAGATGAGTAGATTCAACATGCAAACTGAGATGGCAGGGGTGCAGGGGTGCCAGTGTGCAGTGCATTTGGAGAGCTGTAAGCAGTTTGCAGTATCTACAGTGCTGAGGGAGGTGGAGAGAAATAGGGTATAGAGAGAGGACCCTGCTTCTTCCGACAGGGACACCACGGCCTGACATCCTTTTCCAGGGAATGCTAGAGGTGAATGAGTCTTTGGTTTCCTTTCCCCTGAGTGGGCAACAGGGGCGGAGGAGATGCTCAGCAGAAATGGGCTGAAGGAAAGTGTTGCAGCTTTTGGCCTTTATGACAAGGGTAGAACTGAGGAATTAGAGCATTTCTTACCAATAAGATTATTTATATGAAGATTTATAGATGCCTCATTCTATAGAAATATTTATTATGCTCTATTGCACTTGAATTTTTAAAATTTCTTTTCTTTTAATTTTTACATGTGTGTTTTGCCTGCATGTATAAATATGTACCTATGCATGCAATGCCACAGAGACCAGAAGAAGGCATGGACTCCTCCCAAACTTGAGTTACAGACAGTTGTTAGCTGTCAAGTGGGTGCTGGAAACCAAATCTGGGTCCTCTGCAAAAGCAGCCAGTGCTCCTATCTATTGCGCCATCTCTCCAGCCCCTGGACTTGAATCGTATTATAATAATACTGAAACTATAACTTCTCTCTTTGGGAAAGTTGAAATATTTCCCTCAGTGTTTAGCCCATTTTATTTTCAGAGGAAGTTCAAAATTATATTTTCAGAGGTTGTTCCATAGCAACAGTCTTAATAAGGATAATAAAATTTATCACAATAATAGTCCTTTTTAAGGTAAAAGAACCTAAAAAACATAAGGTAATACTTATGGTTATAGATTTTACAGGGACAGTGCAGCCGAGGTTGTGATTTTGTCTTCTTGTGGGGTACAATGCATCCGGAAGTTAAAGACAAAAGACTCGTCCATAAGAGAACCATTAAAATCTCAACTCAGAGGGCTTTTGTCATCAAGATTCCAGCACAGCAGTCAAAGAAATGCCCAGCGTGGGCTGTTCAGGAAGTTTCACTTCTGTGTGTGGTTTGGCTGTGCTCTCAACCCATACTAACTTGGTTAGCATCTGAGAGTTTACTTATCTGGAAGCGGTTAATTTGCACGTTGCTCTCATTACAGCCTTGGGGTTGCTGTAGGGAGGAATGATGGAATTGCAGAGCCAAGTTTCCTGCAGATAAATGTCCCTTTGCCTCCAGAAGGCTTAAGAATTGCATGACTTCATGTAGGGAAAAGGAGGGGGTGCCACTGAACATTTACTAATGCCCTCAGCTCATTTATTGAGTACCAGCGCTTTGTCATTGAGAACAGATGGATGAATTAAAAAAAAGGAGCCCTTGGTCTGGGGAGATGGTTGAGTAGGTCAAGTGTTTGCCATGTAAGCACAGGGGACCTGAGCTTGGAACTCCAGCACCCATGTAAAAAGCAACAACAACAAAACAAAAAACAAAAAACAACAGGACAAGCTGTGTGCCTGTAATCCCAGCACTGAGGAGGCAGACACAAGAGGATCCTCAGGCCAGCCACTCTAACCCAAATGGTGAGCTCTGGGTAGAGAACAATTGAGAGAGACACCCAGGGTCAATCTCTGCCCTTCACACGCATGTGCAAATATGTGGACAAGCACACCTGTGTGTACAGATGCACTTAAACACACAAGTATGTGCATACATACACCGCGCGCGTGCGCGCACACACAAACACACACACACACACACACACGTCTATTCAATAAACTTCATTATCAGGTCTTAGTAAGGGCATATATATCATATCATCATATGCCAGTAAATCAGCTATGATTTGATTTAATGTGCCATAAACGTGTGTACACAGAACTACTAAGTCGCAGGTAGGAAGACACTCAGGTCTTCTGGATGACAGTAGAAAGGCAGGGGAGCCTTCACCTCAGAGACACCTCTCAGTCATGTATCATAAACAGTGGAGACGCTAGGAAGGGCATTCTGGTTAGAAAAGCACAAAGCATGCCTGGAGCTGTGGGCTGATGTGTAAAGCAGGTGGAGGGGTGGGGCTGACAGATTGGAACAAGAAAAACCAGGAAGAACCTGGAATAGCAGCCAGGGGGGTATGGCATCTTCTAGGAGGAGGGCTCCCGCTAAGGATGTGGAAGTCCAGGCTATGCTTAAAAGCGTTCCAGCAGCAGCGAAGCATGGTTTGGAGCCACTGGTCTCCCCACAGCCCAGAGCCTGTGAGCTGCAAAATTATCATGATCTGCAGCAACTTCCTTATTTCCGGAAATGACCAGCCAGTCCCTTGGGCCACTGGGCAAAGGTGGAGCTGTCTTTAGAGCAGAAAACTCTCCCGTTGGTTAATCAGAGAGCCCAAGGGCTGTGCGTGCATCCTAGATTCGCAGACTAATCCTTACTTGCCTGCTGCTCATGATCGAGTCCTCCACTGGCCCTCACTCCAGGCAGGACTAGGAAGAGCTTTGTCATCAAGTGAGAATGGCTCACCGGGTCCCAACGTCCTGCGCCCAGCGGCTTGGTTGGCTGTTAGTTTCGGGGTCCAGCCCTGGCCTGGCGCTTGTGGCCAGGAGGCAAGACTCTCTCTCTCCTAGGTGTGGTGCTGCCCTTCAGTCTGGCCGCAGGGTGGCGGGAACCTTGGTGCAAGGCAAAGTTCCTGCTGGCAGCTGGCCCCAGTTCCCACAGCACACCGACGCCCCACCCTGCAGCAGGATGCCCTGCCCTGTGGAACGGTTGGAAGTGATAAATACTTTTGTTTTTGCGTTTGAACCTTTCCTGGCACGGGAGGAAACGCATCTGCAGCGGCCTGGTCTTGCCGCTCCCCTCTGCAGAGAAGCCAGCTCCGGCTTTCTTCACTCAGTCTGGGGCTGTGGGTAATGATTACACTTGCTTTCTGGATCCCAGGCCTCCAAGGGCAGGGCGGCTGAGATGTAGGGCTCCCCAGCTGCTTATCAACATCAAAGGTCAGCTAATCACACCACTCCAGATAATCAAAGCCCAGCCCCATCCCCACGGACTTCATTTCCCTTATTTTTGGCAATGTGCCTGTGTATTGCCACCGGTGAGTGGGAGGTCAGGTGCTCCTGAAGGCCGGAGTCTAGGTGGTTACCAGGTGGAAGCCGGCTCGCACTCCTCCTTCCCTACTAGTCAGAGGAGAGATCAAGGCCATTAGGCACTGCAGAGGCTTCTGGGAACTCCAGCCACCAGCTGCAGCCCTGCTTCAGGACAGCCTCTGACAGGAATAGATTATACAGAGATGAATGGGGTGAGGCCAAGGGCAGGCAGGGTAAGGTGGCACCCCTACATTACTAATGTCTTTGTGCCTCTTGTCCATGCACAGATATTTGTAAAACACCTATGTGTGTCAGGTGCCCAGCTCCTTGTGTGCATAGGAAAATGCAGTTCTAAGTAAAGCCGTCGTGTGTGGTAGTAACCACAAAGAGCACTTGGTTGATACATGTGAATTCCCAAGGAGCAAAAAATTAAGGTGCTAAAAACCGTTTTGCCATTTATTGTCCCAACCTGGGAAAATATGTTATGCTTCATTGACCAACAAAACTAATAAAGTTCCTCCTTCATTGTTCTGTTTAAGTGGAAGTTAGAGAGGGCTAGAGGGTTGAGGCTTTGCTGACTTAAGCAGTATGATACTGTAGTTAAAAGTGCTCAGTTTGCAGGGCTGGTGAGATGGCTCTGCAGTGAGGGTGCTTGCTGTGTAAGCCTGACGACCTGAGTTCGATCCCCAGAATCCACATAAAGGTGGAGAGACCTTATTCCACAAAATTGTTCTCTGACTGCTACATGTACAGCATGATGCATCCATATATCCTTCATACACCCACATTCACACAGTAATTAGTGTGAATTGTTTAATTAACAGAGTCTTCTGTTTGTAGAAGACTGGTAGCTCAGATCCTCCCAAAGCATTGTGCCCTTGGGCAAATTTTCTGCTGTAATTTTTCTGAGCCACACTATGAACAATGTCAGCCTGACTCTTAGCAGTCATATGGCTAAGAGCACACAATGGCATTGTGCTCCCCGACAAGGCTTGACTCATTCTTTTATTCAAACAGTATCTCTAGCATGAAATGGGGAATTAGAAGTTAGGACCCATTCTCCCTTGTCAGAGAATGAATCTTGCCCTTTGATCCCTGTGCCTAGAAGATGACACATACAACAGCAAACAGTTTTGTCAATGTTTGCAATGAGAAAAGCACGCTGCTTTCAGGGCTTTGACGTGTTAATCATGCACACCCACATTAATACACTGTCTTGGGTGGAAGGCATTGGGGGGGGTCCTGAGGGATTAAGGTCCCAAGAGGTACACATAGCTCAGTAAACTTGTTTACATTATAAACAGTAACATTTTAGTTGCAAGGTTAGGTAAAAGTCTTTAGGGCAAATTAGGCCCAGATTGTAAAAGTCATTCCTACATTCTGCCATCTCGAAGTTCCATTTCTTCATTTGTAAAGAAAATATGACCAGTTTATAGAGTAAATGAGAAAAGTGGTGGTCAGTCTTGATTGTCAAATTGATTGGATTGGAAAGTGCTCCAGAGATTCATAAAACACATTTTTGGGAGTGTCTGTGGGGGTGTTTCCACGGATGGGGAAGATCTTCCCCAAATATGGCTGGCACCTTCCAGTAATCTGGGGCCTCCAATAGAACAAAAGGAGAAGGAAGCCAGCTGGTGTGACATTCACTCTCTTCCTCCTGGCCATCAGCGTGTGAACTGCTGGCCTCCACTACACCCTCTTCACCATGATGGGTTGAAATCTCCAAAACCATGAGCCAAAATAAATCTTCCCTCCCTTAAGTTGTTTTTCACAGGTATTTTGTCCCAATGGCAAAAAAATGTATTGAGGTAATGTATTGAGCAAATATTCATAGTACAAGGTGTTTCAAGGTAACCAGGTAGAAGCAGGTCAGATGTGGTGTGCTAAGCATAGAAACAGAGGCATGTGCAAAGTGCTGCTCAGCTCAGGGCTGTCTAACTCCTTGAGGGAAATCAGAAGAGGCTCCACAGAGGAGGCACTCTGGCTGCACACTAAAGAACAGTTAGGAGTTCTCCAGTTAGAAAAAGGATGAGGAGGAACATTCTGGATAATGCCAAGAGCTTGTGCACAGGCAGAAAGACAGACAAGACCATGGCCCAAACTGAGAACCACTGGAGCTGTTTAAAGATAAGATTTTTCAAAAGGACAAAAATCAGGGCTGGAGAGATGGCTCAACAGGTAAGAGTACCGGCTGCCTTTGCAGAGGACCCAGGTTCGAATCCCAGCACCCACATGGCAGCTAACAACCATCCATAACTCCAGTTCCAGGGGATCTGATGCTCTCTTCTGTTTTTGAGGGCACTGCACAACACAGATGCACTGACATACATGCAGGCATAATAACATGCACATAAAATAAAATAAATAAAAATTAAAACAAAAGGATAAAAATCATGGCTCCAATAGAGTTATAAACTAAGGGTCTGTCAATGGTATCATTCAGCTTACTGATAAATGATGAAACGAGTACAATGTTATGAATTGTTGAAAGGAGAATTCAAAGAGCACTGACATATAGGGGATCAGGAACGATGAAAAGAGAGCTAGGGCTACAGCTCAGTGGTAGAGGGTCACTGTAGCATGCTCACGGCCCTGAGTTTGAGTCCTACCACTCCACAATAAAAGAAGTGCTAAAAGCAATTTGCCAGTAGGTGTAAAAGTGCCCTGCATCTACAGGGTAATACTTTCTTATATCTCCAGGTCTCACTTTCACTATTCTACAACTTGCCTCTAACCCAGTCAGAGCCCAGCTACTCTTCACTGTGTTCTCCCCACCCCAGCTATCCTACGCCTGGATGCACACATTCGTGCACATGCCCCATTTGGGATCCTCCTTTCTCTGTCCTGTCTTGAGGGTAGGGCTGACTCCCCCAGAAATCAACCAGATTCCCTTGTCCTGTCTTATTACTGGTGCCTGGAGAGTGGGATGAGAAAGAGGCTGGGTTAGTCATTTCCCTACACATGCCCAGCTTTGGCGTAATTCCGGTACTGCTGTGTCCCACTGACAACTATCTTTGTGAACTCCAAGGCACACTCTCACCACATTGCCTGTTCATGGGGAGAGGTACTACTGATTCAGTTCTGTGCCACAAAATCCTGTGTTCTAATCCCTAATACGTTAGAAGGGGGCTTTGTTGGAAAGAGGGCCACTCCAGAGGTAATTTTGTTAAGACGAAGTCAAACTCCAGTCTGATTGACAGTCTTCATAAAGGGAAGACACAGACACTGGTGTGCACGAGCATCAGATCCCATGGAACTGGAGTTACAGATGGTTGTTAGCCGCCATGTGGGTGCTGGGACATGAACCGGGGCCCTCTGCAAGAGCAGCCAGTGCTCTTAACTGCTGAGCCATCTCTCCAGCCCTGGGCTTTGCTTTTCTTTTCTTTTTTTTTTTGGTCTTTTTGAGACAGGGTCTCCCTGTAGCTCCTGTCCTGGAACCCACTCTGTAGACCAGGTTCGCCTCGAATTCACAGAGAGATCTGCCTGCCTCTGCCTCCTGAGTGCTGGGATTAAAGATGTGGGCCACCACGCCCAGCAGCCCTTGCTTTCCTAATGATGTCTTAGGCACAAAGGTGATGCTTTCACTCTAGAGTCTCTTCAAGACCCAGCAGAGAGTGTGGTCTGTTTCTGGGCAGCTTCTGTTCCCTCTTGCTTTCTCAGAAGAGCTGTTACGTTCCTGGTCTTCATTTGCAAGTTGTTTTGAGTTGGAACTGTTACCATGGAGAGCAGATGGCATTTTCTTTTCTCCTATTTTGAGTGTGAGTGTGTGTGTGTGTGTGCGTGCGTGTGCACGTGTGTGTGTGTGTGCGTGTGTGTATGTTTGTGTGTGTTCATTTGTGTGAGTGCACATGCCACAGTGTGCATGTGGAAGGTATCAGCCCTCTCCTTCCACCTTGTGTGAGACAGGTCTCTGTTGCTCACAGGTGGATATCCCAGGGTAGCTGGCTCAAGAGTTCCTGTCTGTACCCCCATCTCACAGTAGGGCACTGGGATTACAAATCTATGCTTCTTGATCTGGCTTTACATGCATTCTGGGGATTTGATCCCAGATCCTCACTCTTACACAGCAAGTGCTTTACCCATAGTCATTCCCCAGCCCTAGAATATTCATTTTATTAAAAAATATTTTTTGCCTTTTTGAGACAGGGTCTTCCTATAGTCATAGCTGGCCCAGAGCTCACTATATAGACCAGGATGGCCTTGAACTCACAGAGATCCACCTACCTCCACTTCTTGGGTGCTGGGATTAAAGGCATGTGCTACCATACCTGATGAATTTTCTTTGTGTCACCATGCCAGAGAAAAAGATGGCAATGGAAACATATACAACTTAATTGGTGTTTTACATGGTGGCCAGACTCTTAAATGTCAACATTCAAGACACCCAGCAGTCTGGGTAACTTCCTGGGCACACTAGCCCTCAGGCTTCTGTCTCTATACTGGGATCCCATCCCTGTAGAGTCTTTACCCAGTGCACAGGGAGGAGTAGAACCAGATCTTCCTAGACACTCTCGCCTGTGTCAGACCTTATCAGAAGGGCCTGTGTGCTGAGGAGTGTCGCATCCCAACAGCCCTTGCAAGTTGGAAACACAAATATCTCTTTATCCCGGCAGCCCTTTTCCCTCTCCTTCATGCCAGCATCCAAACAAAGGTCAGCCTGTATTCTTTGGCTGAGTTTCCAGATTTTTCCTCAGAACAACACAATGAAAAGATCTCTTCTTAGTTCAATAGTCATATTTATTTTCTTCACTCAAGACAAGACACATCAGTGGTTGTGATCAGGGCTTATAAAGTGACACTTGAGTAAGGTCGTGCTTGATGGCAGATGTCCATTCTGTTAATTTCTCAGGGTTGAAAGGCCAGCATCTGTTCTCGTCAATGTGAATGGCACTTATGTACTTAGAAGCCTGTTCAGGGTGGGCATGAGGGCATATGCCTTTACTTCTCAACACTGAAGTAGGAGTGTTATGGGTTCAAGACCAGCCTGAGCTACACAGTGAACTTTATAATGTATTGGACTTTATCTTAAAGAAACAAAAGCATTGGCAAGATGACTGAGCCAGAAGAGACATGTACTGCCAAGCCTGGCAACTGGAGATCTATTCCTGGAACCCACAGGGTGGAAAGATAGAACTGAGTCCTGCAAGCTGTCCTCTAACTTCCACAGGTGTGTCATGTGCACCCTAAAATCAATCAATCAATCAATCAATCAATCAATGTAATTAATTTTTTTTAAGGTTGGGAAAAACAAACCAAATAAAAGCCTTTCGATGTATTCCAGGCCTTTCTCCCCATAGACTGTTGTGCCAAACGGCTGGACTTGTCGTGCTTTGAGAATCCTCACAGCAGTTTAATCAGCTCTACAATAATACATTTCTTTCACATTGTGACTTGAGCTAGCTTTTCTAGTAGTTTCCAGAATAGCACTATTCATAAAAAGTCTGTTCGTCTCCTGTCAGAGTAGCATCGAGTCTTTACCAGCTTTTCTTCCCCCAGCCTGGGTATTCCCTGATAGAAAAGCAATAAATGGACAAATTGGGGGTGTTTGTTTGTTTGTATTTTTACCTTTTGTCTACATCATGTAACTCTGCCTTTACATTTGTGGAAAAGTTACTTTTTTTTTTTTTTGGTCTTTTCGAGACAGGGTCTTCCTGTAGCCCCAGCTGTCCTGGAACTCACTCTGTAGGCCAGGCTGGCCTTGAACTCACAAAGATCCGCCTGTCTCTGCCTCCCGAGTGCATAAAGTTACTTTTATTTTATTTTATTTTTAATTTTTTAAATTTTTGTATGTGTATGAATGTACTGTCTGCATGTAGGTTTGTGCACCCGTGTCGTGCAATGCAGCGGAGGTCAGAAGAGGGTGTCAGATTCCCCTGGAACTGGAGTTAAAGACTGTTCTCAGTCACCATGTGGGTGCTGGGGATCGAACCCAGATCCTCTATAAGAGCAGTCGGCACTCTTAACTGCTAGGCCATCTCTCCAGTCCCATAAAGTTACTTTAAAAAAGCCAGAGGCAGCCAGGTATGGTGGTGCACACCTTTAATCCCAGCACTCGGGAGGCAGAGGCAGGTGGATCTTTGTGAATTCAAGGCCAGCCTGGTCTACATAGTGAGTTTCAGGACAGCTGGGGCTACCAGGAGACCCTGTCTCAAAAAGATAAAAAAATAAAGAAATAAAATAAATAAATAAATAGCTAGCTAGCCAGAGGGAAGCTGGAGAGCACTGGCTGCTCTGGCAGAGAACCCGGGTTCGATTCCCAGCACCCGCATGGCGGCTGACAACCATCCTAACTCCAGTTCCAGGGGAATCTAATACCCTCATGTGACCTCTGTGGGCATTGCATGACACGCACGATATACTCATAAAATAAAACCTAAAAAGCCAGTGGTAACTGTTCATGTTGATGTTCTTTGAAGGGGAAATCACTGAAGAGTAGAGAATGCAAGTGTTCCTTACTTAGCATAAAGGCTCAGTACCACTCCCTAAAGCTTCAGTGTGATCTATGGAACCCTGTTGGAAGAACCACTTCCAATCTTGTGTCTGTTCCTTCTTATGGCTGAGCCACTCTGACTGAAGTCAGCACTATCTAAATTCTCTCTCCAGAGCCAGGAAGCTGTGGCCCCTTCCTTCTTCTGGAGGCCCTCGCAGTTCTATGCTCTGGGTGGAGAGCGCAGAGACACAGAGACTGTGCCAGGCTCTTGTGGGACCTTCACATATTTGTCTGTGTTTATTTTCTAATCTGCTATAGAGTTTTACCAACACAGGTGCTTGTTGTCTCACAGCTCTGCAGTCAAGGTTTAGCAGGGTTGGCCCTTCTAGAAGTTGAGGGGGAACCAACCCAGGCTTCTAACTTCCGGTGGTGCACCTGGCTTGCAGCCCTAGCACTGTAGTTCCTGCCTCTGCCCACACAACTTTATCTCTCTATGTCTGTCCACACTTAGCTCTTTCTTTTTCTTTTTTGGACAGGGTCTCTTGTATCCCAGGCTGGTCCAAAAGTCCGTATGTAGCCCAGGATGATCTTGAACTCCTACCTCAGTTTCCTGAGTGCTAGAATAACAGTTGTGTGCCACACACACTCAGGGCTTCGTGTACTCTACCAACTGAGTTATACTCCCAGCTGCCAAAGTTCTTACTTTTTATTTATTTATTATTATTATTATTATTTTATTTATTTTTGGCCTTTTTGAGACAGGGTTTCCCTGTAGCTCCAGCTATCCTAGAACTCACTCTGTAGACCAGGCTGGCCTTGAACTCACAAAGATCTGCCTGCCTCTGCCTCCCAAGTGCTGGGATTAAAGGCGTGCACCACTATACCGGGCTGAGTTCTTACTTCTTACAAGGATACCAAGTCATAAGATTGGGGGTCACCTTAATCCAGTGTGACCTTACCTTAACTTAAATCCACTGTGTGTGGGGGCACTAGGGATCAAGCCCAGTGCCTTATGCATGTAAAATGTGTGCTCCGTCACTTAACTATACCCACAGCTTCTTATCTGAACTTGATTATATATGGAAAGACCCTTTTCCAGATAAGGTCACCTTCGCAAGTATCAGCAGTTAGGACTTCAACAAACTGTTGGGGCAAAAGGGAGTAGTGTGCAATCCTATCCAGCAACATGGTAACTTTAATCCACAGTGTTGAGAGCTAAAGAGAAATTCTCCCTGCTGCCCATGTTAGGTGCTGTCTACCTTAGGTCTCTGCTTCCTTTCTTAGCTGGAAGGATAACGGGGTGTCTACCATGAATTTGTGTGAGGATTAAGGGAGATCAGCCATGGGGGCATCGTGCCTGGTGCAGAATCAGCTCTGATAATACTACATAATCTCCCAGTAGTCTCTGTGTGTGTCCAGTTCACCTCAGATACACGAGTAATGGCCATGTCCAGTGTTTGATGAAAAAAAACCCTGGCACTTTCATGCTAGTGCAGATCAAGAATGAATGCTTGTTTGCACTGTTATAGCCCAGCCCTGTGGTTTCTTATATAAACATTCAGAACCATACCTACTCTTTGAACAAGTCTTCTTAGTTTTCAAAGAGTTTTCATTTGATACCCACAAATTCCTCGAAAAGTTGGTGAGCTAGGTATTGATAATCCTGTTTTGTAGATAAAGAAACAGAGACAAGGGTTTAAGAAATTGGTGTTAGATCAGCTAGTTCCCAGAGACTGTTGGCTGCCTACCCACTCTGTGCTTTTCCTTAGCAATAAGACCCCTGTAATATTCAAATACCAATATGTAAGGCTATCTTGTATGTATAATATTCCAGATTCTTTTCTTGACAGGGCTGGCTGGTGATATGTGAGCTGCAGTATGGGTGGAGTCGGGGCGCCCAAGACAGTCCTTTAAAGGAGCCTATTTATCTGGTGGGAGCCCACTACTACACCTAGGAGGACTACGTGTATGTGTGTGTGTGTGTGTGTGTGTGTGTGTGTGTGTGTGTATGTGTCTTTATTTGTGTGCATGAACATATGCTAGGTTTCATCTAAAGCGTAGGGCCTGGTGAATGTATTTGAAGGACACTAATGAGAGGTCCACTCTCTAAATGTGATTGAAGATAGTCACTTGGGTCACTATTAAAGTCATTAGTTAGCATAAGGGATATCAGAAAGAATTTTTGTGGGCAAAATGTGGATTGGCTACAAAGATTATAAAGGTGCCTCTACCTTGAACTAATGTGTTAGAGTAAGCCATTAGCTTGCCCTCCTTGGAGAAGTGTGAGGTCCAAGGGCTCTCTTGTGTTCCATGCCCTGACAGGTGTCAGAGGATTTGGCTGTGGTTACTGGGTGTTGAGCTGACTTTGCTAGGGAGTCACTTCTTCCCCTGAGCTCTTCACATCGTCCCACTTGTCATCACCTGTGACCTCTGTGAGCTCATATGAACAGGCAGTATGACATTTGTGTGTGTGCCTGCTTCTTTATAGGCTTGTGGCAGAATTCTGAGAGGCCTCTCTCATGTTCACACGGCTCACAGTGAACGTTTTAGGGAGCACTACGGCTTCCACCGAAGCTGTTAGGGATTGCCATCATCTATCAAATCACTGACATGAACAGTCAAATTGACTCGTGTGGATTGTCAACACCCCAGTTGCCATGCTGAAGGGGTGACTGGGGCAGGGAAAGGCAATGACTCAAACAGCAATGACTCAAGCAGTGCCAGTCAAGCCCTTTCGCCTGCTGGTTTAGAATGAACACTGAACAATATTAGCTTCAGGCTCTACTTGCTGCTAAAATGAAGGGGTGGCTGTGTGGATGGGCAGGGAAGGAGTCTGCAGAGAGGAGCGAGCGGGACATGCGAAGGCAAAGCAGAGTCTCAGAGGCCCCTTAGCATGAAAGTGTGAGGGAACAAGAGTTAGACCACAGGAAGCTGCCTCTGCTCCTACCAGCTATCTAGCTCCAAAGTTTCAGTTCCTTAGGACTGTCAGACTGATCTTTCTTCCCCAAGGTTTCAGGTCATAGCCTGATACCCGTCCACTAAATGACTCATTATTGCTTAAGTGCAGTTGAAGTAGTTTTTGTTACTTTATTTAACCAAAGGGTCTAATGCAGTTCAGCATCATGCTGAAATATATATTAATACCTTATAAAATGGTTTGTTTGTCTGTGCACTCCATTAATACCTATCCCTCACATCCTGTTATCATATATCATGATCACATACAGACAAGGGCATACATGCTCACATCCTGTTATCATATATCATGATCACATACAGACAGGGGCATACATGCTCACATCCTGTTAGCATATATCATGATCACATATAGACATGGGCATACATGCTTACATCCTGGCCCTCATTCTCAGCTTAACCCCATATCAATGCATCCCTTCATTCCTACGTGTCTACTTTCTTTCTTTCTTTCTTTCTTTCTTTCTTTCTTTCTTTCTTTCTTTCTTTCTTTCTTTCTTTCTTTCTTTTTCTTCTTTCTTTCTCTCTCTCTTTCTTTCTTTCCCCCTCCCTTTTTTCCTCCTTCCTTTCCCCTCCCTCCCCCTTCTTCCCTCCCTCTCCCTCCCTCCCTTCCTTCCTATCCTTGAACTCACTATGTAGATTAGGCTGGCCTTGAACTCACAGAGATCCTCCTGCCTTGTCCTCTCCAATGCTGGGATTAAAGGTTGCACCATCTTGGCTGACATTCTTAGAGGTCTTTTTTTTTTTTATGGCCCCCCAAAATGTGGGTGTTACCTTCACTGGCAGGCAGTATCTAAAGGCCACGGCAGGCGAGCGTGGTCCCTTTTTACCTCCTGCAGCTTGCTTCTGTCATCTGGTGAGTTTGTCTTGCTGCGGTAAGTCAACCTTTCGGCAGATCTCCTGGAATCTACCGGGCCTTCAGCACTAGACTGGGACTCCTGAGACATCCAGCCTTGCGGACTGAGCAGTTCCCTGGATATCCCGGGCCCTTCCAGTTCGGCGCTACTGTTGAGCTCCGATCACGTGAGCAAATCAAATAAATTGTATATAGTTATATATATTTCATCCTGTTGCTTCTGTTTTCTTTAGAGAACCCTGACTAATACAGTATTTTGGTACCAGAAGTGGTTCTAGAGAAACAGAATTGAAAGGATGAATTTCTTTGGTGGGCTTGGTAGCCTCTGGAGCTAGCTCTCCAACTCAATGAAGCCTAGAGTTACTGAAGGCTCTCCTGGTGGCATGAAGAGGAATATAATCCTTGTGCAGACTATTTGATCTAATTATGGAGATAGATCCATTTTGACTCACCATAACTCACCTCTTGTGAGAAGCAAGGAACTTAGCGACTCTATATATAAAAGTTTCGAGAAATTGCGGAAAAAATCAGGAAAAATAATGATGTTGCCTTGTTGCTCCTAGCATGTCTGGATAAATGTGATAGAGGAAAATATGGAGCTCGAGTTGATAAAAATGACTCAGCTCCGGATTCGAAACAACAGTTTAAAGTTTCCCTAGTGTGCTCTGGAAGAGAATCTTCTCTCGCAGCAGCCAAAGAGTAAGATGCAGCAGAAAATCAAGCTAGAGCCCTTATTATATATGGTTGGCTGATTTACAACGAAAATTTAATTCCCAGCCATCGAAAAAGTGTCAGCAGTTAAAGTGAGTAGCACGGTGGTGGGAAAAAAAGGGTGGAACCTGAAACTTGGGATGGAAGTGTGTGGGAGAACCATGATTTGATGAGAATTTTGAACCCTCGGATTCTGAGGGATTTTCTTTATCTGAGGAATTAATCTCCCCACCCTCAGCAGAGAAATCCACACCCTGCAGATCCCTTCTCCCACCCTTTGCCTGAGGAAATTTAATCCCCCCCTCCCAGTGGGAGCTAATGTCCCTCAGGGCCCAACAATTGTTGCCTCTAGACCTATAACCAGATTGAAGTCTAAGCAAGCCCCTCAAGGTGAGATAGAAAGTGTGGTCCACAGAGGAGGTGCGATATACCACTAAAGAAATTAATGAGTTGCGATTCATTCGGCAGAAAGCCTAAGGAATATGTGTGGGAATGGATTTTAAGGTGTGGGATAATGGGTGGAAGGAATATAAAATTGCGATCATACTGAGTTTATGGATATGAGCCCACTGAGTAGCAAAGTGATTCTAGGTTTTTTAACATGGTAAGCTCGCGAGCACGTTAAAAAAGGTGTTAAAAGTTTATTGAATGGTTGGCTGATGTATTTTTAAAACATGGCCTACTAACAGCGAGTTAGAGATGTGCCTGATATTCCTTGGCTTAGTATTGATGAAGGGATTGTGAGGGTCAGGCAGCTATGGGCATGCTCGAGTGTGGATTCGAAGTGTAAAACCACTTACTCCACAATATGAGGACCCAGTAGGACATGCCAATCACTGAATTTATAAGATGGAAAAGTACTGAGAGAGACACCAAAACATTTGAAGAGCTTTGTTTTTGCTCTATTTCTTATGCCGATCTTACAGTTAGAGAAGTTTAGCGTTGTTTGCATAAATTAAATGTATGTGTAATATTTTTAACAGGACCTCAGGGTAAGGGTCAGGTGGCAGCACTGAAATGCCGAAGGCCAGATGAGCGTAGTTACCTAAGTAATTACATAATGGGTGGCAAAGGCAAACAATACCTATAATGGCATGACCCGAAAAGATCTTTGGAACTGGCTAATTAATCATGGCGTTCCCAGGAACCAAATACATAAGAAGCCTAACTTTTTTATTTGATCTGTATAAGAGAAAGCTCTAGAACAAATGACAGGAAGTCAACATTTGATTTTAGGAGTAGCGAATCCACGCCCAGTTGACCAGTTTCCAGAATTGAGACAGTTTCACAGACCCAGAACTCCTTGAATGAAGGGTGGCCGGGTTCCAGTGAGGACAGGACACTTGTCACAATACCAAAGGTTATGCTTTTGCCTTCCTCCTGTCCTTCCCGAGCGAAAAAAGAGGGGAAGGAGGGAGAGATTGAGGGAGAGGAGCTAGAGCTGGGAGGAGAACTGACACGAGGAAAGACAAAAGGAAAAATAATCCGACTTTCTTGGCGCCTATTGGATATGGTTTCTGAGTTGCACACTGATCCAGTAGACCCCTTAAAAAAGGCATTTGTGGCCCTCCGGTTTAAAGGTTTAACGTCAGGGGCCTATGGAGGTCAGTGGCTCATCACATGAGTTTTGGCTCGAAAAGTCTGCACTCACAGTGGTCCCAGTGGGTCCCAGTAATGCATCCTGTAGTTATTTCCCCAGTCCCGAATGTAATAATTGGGATAGATATAATTAGAAGTGGCAGAATCCCCCCACATTGTGTTCCCTGACTCTGTGGAGTGAGGGCTATTATTGTTGGAAAGGCCAAAGGAACCATTGGTGTTGCGCTCTACCAGGAAAATAGTTGAACCAAAAACAGTATCATCAATCCCTGGAGGGAATTGCAGAGATTAAGTGCCACAATCAAGGATTTTGAAAGATAGATGCAGGGGTTGTGGGTGGGTATGGCTTGATTCCTACCACATCCTCCATTTAACTCTCCAAATTTTGGCCTGTGGAAAATGAGATGGATCATGGAGAATGACGTAGTTTTGGACTACGAAAACTCAACCAAGCTAGTGACACGCCAATTGCAGCCGCTGTACCAGATGTGGTTTCCTTACTCTGAGCAAAATAATTGTCTCCTGGTCCCTGGTATGCAGCTATTGATCTGGCCAATGCTTTTTTTCAATACCGGTTCATGTGTTAAAGGGACCACCAAGAAGCAATTTGCTTTCTCAGCTGGCAAGGCAACAGATACCTTTACTGTCCTTTACTCAGGGTGTATGTTACACTCTCCAGCACTTGTGCCATAACTTAGTTAGAAGGGAATCTTGATCGCCTGACTCTTCCACAAAATATCACACTGGTACATTATATTGTTGTATGCTGTGAAGGTGCTGATTGACTTGTGGTAAGCAAGCGCAGAGGTGGGAAATATCCACAGAAGAGGGACGGGAAAAGAAAAATTAAAAAAAAAGTCTAACTCGTTGGTGATGCCTAAATCAAACACAAAAAAAAAAAAAAAAAAAAAAAAAAAAAAAAAAAAAAAAAAAAAAAAAAAAAAAAAAAAAGAATAAAAAAAAAATAAATACCAAACGGATGGAAAAATAAAAAAAAAAATCAGCCACAAGCAAAAAATAAAAAAATAAAATCCAAGGGCCATCTACCATCGTGAAGTTTCTAGGAGTGGTCAGGGGTGTGGAGCATGCAGAGACTTCCTTCTAAGGTAAAGACATAAGTTGTTCGCACCTGCCCAGCTCCTTCCACCAAGAAAGAAGCACAACGTTTAGTGGGTCTTTTTTGGATTCTGGAAGCAGGCACATTCCTCATCTGGGTGTGTTACTACGACCCATATATCAGGTGACTCATAAGGCAGCAAACTTTGAGTGGGGCTTCGAACAGGAAAGGCTCTTCAACAGATCAGGCTGCAGTGCAAGCTGCTCTGCCCTTAGGGCCATATGATCAGCAGACCCAATGGTACTTGAGGTATCAGTGGCAGAAGAGATGCTGTCTGGAGTCTGTGCATGCTCCCATAGGGGAACCACAGGAGGCCTTGGGATTTTGGAGAAGGCTCTACTTTCATCTGAAACAACTATTCTCTTTGAGAGACATTCTTAGCCTGCTATTGGGCCTTAGTGGAAACTGCGTTTGACAATGGGCCACCAAATCACCATGCGACCTGAGCTGCCCATATGAGCTGGGTGTTATCTGACCCACCAGCCATAAAGTAGTGATGTGCACAGCAACAGTCCATTGTCAATGGAAGTGGTTACATACGGGACAGGGCCCTGGCAGGCCCTGAGGGCACAAGAAGACATGAAGAAGTTGCCCAAATGCCTATGGTTCCCACTCTGTTAACAAATGTCTCCTGGGCTTAAGCATGCACCTATGGCTTCATGGGTTTGCCTATATCAGTTGACTGAGGAAAGAAGAGAAAAAGACTAGGGCCTAGGTTTACCTGATGGTTCTTGCCACGCTCATAGCAGCACCACCCAGAGTGGACAGCGTGCAGCTTACAGCCTATTTCTGAAAACATAAGGACACTGGTGAAGGAAAGTCTTCACAGTGGGAAGAACTTTGGGCAGTGCACATGGTTGTGATTTTGCNCCCCCCCCCCCCCACACCAGCCCACCCCTCACCCCCCTTCCCCCCACACTTCCCCCACCCTCCCCCCACACAAACCCACCCCCACCCACCCGCCTCCTCTCACACACAACACACACCAACACACCCCCCCCACACCAACCCACAAACACACACCCACCCCCACCCCACCCCACCAAAAACCCACCCCAACCACACCCCACTCCCACCACCACCAACCCCCCCCCCCCACCCCCCCTTCCCCATCACCCACACCACACCCCCCACCCCCCCCAACACACCACCCACCCACACACACCCCCACCAACACCCAACCCCCACCCCCCACCCTCACACCCTCCACCCTGCCACCCCCCTACTCCACCCTCATACGCCCCACTCCACCCCACCCCAAACCAAGACAAACCAAAATAAACCCAAACAAAAAAAAAAAAAACCCACCACCCCCCCCCCCCCCGCCACCCACACCACATCAACAACAAATACTTACACCAAACCGCCATCCAACCCCCCCATCACCCACACCACACACACCACACCCCACCACCCCAAACACACCCCCCCCCCCCCCCCCACCCACCCAACCCACAAACCACCCCACCACAACCCCACCACCCCCCTCCCACCCCAACAAACCCCCACACCATACACACACCACAACATACACACACCACACCCCACCTCAATCCAACCCACCCAAACCCACCCCCACCCCCACCACCCCACCTCACCCCCCCCACCCCCCCAAAACCAACTTAACAACCCCCACAACACACCCCCCCAACACACACACCCACCACCCCACCACCCCCCCCACCCACCCACCACCCCCCACCCCCCTCCCACCACCCCCCCCACACACACCCCCTCCCCCCCCCCCCCACCCCACCCCCACCCCACCCCCCCCCCCCCCCCCCCCTCCCCCCCCTCCCCTACCACCCACACCCACACCCCCCCCCCCCCCCTCCCTTCCCCCCCCACAAAAAAAACACCCCCCCCCACCAACACACCACCACAACCACACCCCAAACACACCCACCCCCGCAATTCCCCAACCCACCACCAACCCACCCCCCCACACACAACCCCCCCCCCCCACCAACACCACCCACCCTCACCCCCCCCCAAAAAAAAAAAAAAAAAAAAAAAAAAAAAAAAAAAAAAAAAAAAAAAAAAAAAAAAAAAAAAAAAAAAAAAAAAAAAAAAAAAAAAAACCAAACACCCCCCCCCCCACACCCCCAACCCCACTTCCCCCTCCCCCCCCCCACACCCACCCCCCCACCAAAACCCACCCTCCCCCCCCCCACACCCCACACCCCCCACACAAAACCCCCAACCACCACCCCCCCACAAACACACCCCACCCCACCACCCCACTCACCTCCCCCCCACCCCCCCAACCCCCTCCCCCCCCCCCACCTCCCCCACCCACCCCCCCCCACCACCACCCCCACACCCCCCCCCCTCCCCCCTCCCCCCCCACCACCCCCACACCCCACCACCACCCCACCCTTTTTTTTTCTCTTTTCCCCCTTTCCCCCCCTCCCACCCCCCCCCCCACAACCACACACCACACCCACTCCCACCCCCACACCCACACCCCCCCCCCACCCCCCCACACAAACCCAACACACCCCCCCCACCCCCCACCCACCACCCCCCACCACACACCCTCCCCAAACAACCACCCCAACCCACCACCCCCACCCCAACCCCACCCCAAACAAAACACAACCCCACACACCACACCCCACACCCCCCCACCACACCCCCCCCACCCCCAACACACACACCACCACACCCCCCCAAAACCCACACTCCCCCACCCCCCAACCCCACACACACACCCCCCACCAACACCCCCACCCCCCACCCCCACGCCCACCACAAACCCCCCCACAATCAACACCAACACCAAAAACCCCTCCCACCACCCACCCCACAACACACCACCCCCCCCAAAAAACAACACCCCCACACACAAACATACAAATCAACCAACCAAATCCCACCCCCCACCCACCACACAACCCCCCTACTTCTCATACAGAACAAACAAACACACAAACACAAACCACACACACACAAAAACACTCCCCTCCACAACACCCCTCCCCCACCAACACCCCCCCCCCCTCCCTCCCACCTTTTCCCTCCTCCCCCCCCCCACCACCTCCCCCCCCCACACATCTCCTCTTCCACCCCCCCCCCCCACTCCCCCACCACACCCCCACCCCTCTCCCCCTCCCCCCCCCCCCCCCCCCCGCCCCCCCCCTCCCTTTCCTTCCTCCTCTTTTTTTTTTTCTCTTTTCCCCGCTTCCCCCCCCACCCCCCCCCCCCCCCCCTCCCCCCCCTCCCCCCCCAACCCACCACCCCCCCCTCTCCCAACCCTCCCCCCACCCCCCCCCCCACCCCCCACCCCCACCCCCCCCCCCCTCCCCCCCCACACCCCCCACAACCCCCCCCCCCCCCCCACCCCACCCCCCCCCCCCCCCCCCCCTTTCTCCTCCCCTCCCCTCCCCCCTCTCTTCTCTTTTCCCTCTCTCTTTCCTCCCCCCCCTCTCCCCCCCCCTCTCCCCTCTTCCCCTTACCCCCCCCCCCACCTCTCCACCCCCCCACCCCCCCCCCTCCCCCAACACCCACCACCCCACCCCCCCCACCCCTCCCACACCAACCCCCACCCCACCACCCCCACCCCCCCCCCCCCCCCCACCCCCCCCCCACCACCCAACCCCCCCACCCCCCCACCACCACCCAACACCACCACCCACCCCCCCCCCACCACCACCCCATCCACATCCACCAACAAACCATCTCATCCCCACCCACACCCCACCCCCCCCCCCCCCCACACCACCATCACCACCTCTCGCCACCCCCCCCCCACAACACACACCCCCCCCCCCACCCACTCCCCACACCCCCCACCCCCCCCACCCCCTCCCCCCCCTCCCTCCCCCCCCCACACACCCCCCCCACACCCCCCCCCACACCCCCCTCCCCTCTATCCCCACCCCCCCCCACCACCTCCCCCCCCCCACCCCCCCACACCCCCACCCACTCCACCCTCACTCTCACCCCCCTTCCCTCCTCCTCTCCCCTCCACAAACCACCCCCCCAACTCCCCTCTCCACCCACCCCACTCACCACCCCCCCCCCCACTCACAACACCCCCCCCCCCCACAACCCCACCCCACACTCCCCCACACAACCCCCCCACCCCCATCCTCCCCCCCCCCCCCCACCAACACACACCCAACCACCCCACCCCAACCCCCCCCAAAACCCCCCCCTCCCCACCACATAACCCACCACCCCCCACACCCACCCACCCCCACCCACACCCCACCCCACCACACCCCACAACACCCCCCCCACACCCCACCCACACCCCCACACCACACCCAACCCCACACCCAACAAACAACCCCCAACCCACCACACCCCCCCACACACCACCCCCCCCACCACCCACCCACCCCCCCCCACAACACACCCCCCCACACCCCCCCCCAACCACCACCCCCACCCACCCAACACACACCCATCTGTAGCCACCCACTAAACTAACCCAACTCACAACCCACTCAAATCCCTCCCCCACATACAAATCCCCCCACCACCCACCACCCCCCCACCCACCAACCCCCACCCCCCACACACACAACCCACCCCACCCACCCAAAACCCCCACACCCACCCCCCACACCCACCCCCACCCTACACCCACACCACCCACCCCCACACACCCACAAAACCCTCACCCCACCCAACACCACACCCAAACCCACCAAAAACCAACCCCCCCACACCCAACACCCCCCCCCCCCTCCTCCCCCCCCCCCACAACACACCCCACCCCCCCCACACCCCACCCTCCCACACCCCCCTCCCCCCCCCCCCACCACCCCCCTCCCCACCCCCACCACCACCCCCTCCACCCACTCTCTTCTTTCCCCCTTCCACCAACCCCCCCCACCCCCCCACCCCCCCCCCCACACCCCCACCCCCCCCCCACACCCCAATCACTCCCCCCCCACCCCCCAACCCACACCCCTACCCCCAACACCCACCTCCCTACCCAACCCACTACCACCACCAAAACACCACCCCCCCCCACCCACAACAAAAAACACACCCCCCACCACCCTCCACTGGCACCCTCCCACACTCTCCCCCCCCCCCCTCTTTTCCCCCACCCCCCCCCTACCCCCACCTCCCCCCCCAACCCCCCCCAACACCCCACACCCCCCCCCCCTCCCTCACACCCCCCACAACCCCCCCCCCACACCCCCACACCCACACAACCCCCCCACCCCCAACACAACCATCCCCCACACCCCACAACCCCCTTCCTTCTCACAACCCCCACCACCCCCTCCCCCACTCCCCCCCCCACACCCACACCCCCCACCCCAACCACCCCCCACCCCCCCACCCCCCCCCCCCCCACACCAACAAACCCCCCCACACCCCCCACCCACCACACCCACACCCCCCCCCCCCCCCCCCCCCCACACACCCCCCCAACCCCACCCCCACCCACACCCCCCCCACCCCCCACCCCCACAACCCCCCCCACCCACAACACACACCAACCCCACCCCCAACCCCCCACCCCCCAACACCCACATACACCACCCCACCCCCTCCCCACCCACCACCCCCACACAACACCCCACCCCCCCCACACCCCACACTAACAACCCCCCCCCCACACACCACCCCACACACCACCACCCCCACCCCCCCCCCCACCACCCCCTCTCTCCCTCCCCCCCCCCCCCCCTCCCCCCCCCACCCCCCCACACCCACTCCCCCCCACCCCCTTCTTCCTTCCTCCCCTCCCCCCCCCCCCCCCCCCTCCCCCCCCCACCCCCACCCCACCACCCCACACCCCACACCACACCAACCCCCCCCCCCCACCCACCACCACACCCCACAACCCCCAACACCAACCCACACACACACACACCCACCACCCACCACACACAAAAAACACAACCACCCAACACCACACCCAACACACCCACCCACCCCCCCCCCCACCACCACACCAACCCACCCCCCCCCCCCCCCACCACACCCCCACCCCACCCCCACCCCACCCCCCCCACCCCCACCCCACCACCCACCACACACCCACCCTCCCCTCCCCATCACCCCCCTCCCCCCCCCCCCACCCCACCCCCCACCCCCCCCCCCCCTTCACCCCCCCCTCTTCCTCCACCCTCACCACCCCACACACAACCCACCACCCATCCCCCCCCCCCCCCAAACAACACAACACCACAACCCACCACACACACAACCACACAACACCACCCCCACCCCCACCCCCCCACCACACACACCACCCTCCCCCCCCACACACCCCCCCACCCCCCCCCCCCACCCCCCCACCCCCCCAACAACACCCACCATCACACACACTCCCACCCCCCCACACACCCACCCCAAACCACCCCCACACCCACCAAACCCCATCCCACAACATATACACCACCCCCACCCACCACACCACAACCCCCCACCCTCTCCCCCTCTTCCCACCTCCCCCCCCACCCCCCACCCCCCCCCCACTCCCCTCTCCTCCCTCCCCCCTCCCACTTTTTCTCTCTCTCCTTTCACCTCCCCCCTTTTTCACCTCCATTCAAACACACACCACCCCACCCCCCCCACACACACACACCCCCCCCACCCCCCCCCACACCACCACCACCCCCCCCCCCCCCCCCCACCCCACCCACACCCCTAACACCTCACCAACCCCCCATACCACCACACACACCACAACCACCCACACCACCCCCCCCAACCACCAAAACACCACACCACCCCTAACCATATACCACACCCCACACACACCACACCACCCCACCCCCCCTCCCCACCCCCCCCCCACACCCCCCACCCCCCCTACCCCCCCCAAACCCCCACACAACCAACCAAACAACCCAAACCCCACCACCCCCCCCACCCCCACACCCACCCTCTCCCCCACCACACCCCCCCCTCTCCCCAACACACCCCTCACACACCACCACCACCACACACCCAACACACACCACACCCAACCCAACTCCCCCCCAACCCCACCACACCCAACCACTCACACCACCACCACCCACCCCCACAACCCCCTAAACCCCCCACTCACCACCCCCCACCCAACATCCCTCCCCACCACCACCCCACCACCCACCCCCCACCCCCCCCACCCACACACCCTCCCCCCCCACACACACAAAAAAAAAAAAAAAAAAAAAAAAAAAAAAAAAACACCAACCCCACCAAAAATCACTCCCACAAAAAAAACCAACATAACCACAACACCCAAAAAAAACAACCCACAACCCAAAAAAAAACCCTCCCCCCAAAAAAAAAAAAACCAACCCCCCCCCAAACCCCCCACCACCACCCCCCCACACCCCCCCACACCCCCCCCCCCACCCCCCACAACCCCACACACCCCCCCCCCCATACACAACCCCACACCCCACACCACCCCCCCCCCACCCCCTCCCCCCAACCACACCCCCCCCCACCCACCCCCTTCTCCTCTCACCCTCTCCCACCTCCCCCTCCCCTTCCCCCCCTTCTTCCTCCTCCCTTCCTCCCCCACACCCCCCCACACACCCCCACCCCACCCCCACTCACCAACCCCCACTCCCCCCCCCCCCCCCCCACACACCCCACACCCCACACACCCCCCCCCCCCTCCACCACCCCCCACACACCCTTACACCCCACCACACCCCACACACACTCCCACCACCCACCCAACCCAACACCCCCACCCCATACCACCACACACACCAAAACCCAACACCACCCCCTCTTACATCCCCCCACCATCCCACACCTTTCCCCTACCCACACCAACCACTCCCACCCCTCCCCCCCCAACCACAACCCCCCCCACCCCCCCCACCCCAACAAACACCACACCACCTCACACACACCCCCACCCCCACCACCACCCACCCACCCCAACCCACCCCACCCCCCCCAACCCCCCCCACCCCCCCCCCCCCCCCCCACCCCCTCCCCACCCCCAACCCCCCCAACACCCACCCCCCCCAAACTCCTTACCTCCCCCCCATCCCCATTCCCCCCCCCACACACTATTCCCACCCCACCACCCTCCACAACCAACCCCCCCCCCCACACCACAACCACCCCCCCCCCAAAAAAAAAAAAAAAAACCCCCCCACACCCCCCCCAACCCACTTCCCCCCCTCTCCTCTCCTCTTCTCTTCTCTTTCTTTCTTTCTTTTCCTCCTCCCCCCCCCCCCCCTCCCACACCCCTCCACCCCCACCCCACCATCCTCCCCCCACCAACACTTCCACCCCCCCCCCACACCCACCCCCACCCACCCCCCCCCCCCCCCCCCCCCCCCCCCCCCCACCCCACACCCTACCACAACACCACACCACCACACCCACACCCCCCCCCCATCCCCCCCCCCCCCCCCCCCCTCCCACCACCACCCCCCCCCCCCCCCCCCCCCACCCCCCCCCCTCACTCCTCCCCCTCCCCCCCACCCCCCCCCCCCCCCCCCCCCCCCCCCCCCCCCCCCCCCCCCACACCCACCCCACCCACACCCCCACCCCCACCCCCCCACCCCCCCCCCCCCCCCCCCTCCCCCCCCCCCCCCACCACCCCCCCACCCACCCCCCCCCCCCCCCCACCCCCCCCCCCCCCCCCCCCCAACCCCTCCACACCCCTCTCCACCCCACCCACCCCACCCACCCCCCACCCCCCCCCCACCCCCCCCCCCCCCACCCCCCCCCCCCCCCCCCCACCCCCCCCACACCCCCACACCACCCCCCCCACCCCCACCCCCCCACCACAACACCCACCCCACACCCCCCCCAACACAACACCACACAACCCACCACCACCAACCCCCCACCACCACCCCACACACCCACCCACCACACCCCTCCTCCCCACCCCAACACCACCCCCCCCCACCCCCCCCCCCCACACCCCCACCCTCCCCCACAAACCACCCCCCCACACAACCAACCACCCCCCCCACCCCAACCCTCCACCCACATCCCCCCCACCCCACACCCCCCCACCCCCCCCCCCCCACCTCCAACACCACACCCAATCACCCACCCCCCCCACAACCCACACCCCCTCACCACCCACCCAACCCCCCCTCCCTCCCCCCACCACCCCACCACACAACCCCCCCCCCCCCCCCCCCCCCCACCCTACCCCCCCCACCACCCCCCAACACCACCCCCCCCCCCACCCCCCACCACCCAACACACCCCCCCACCCCCCCACAACAAACCCCCCCCCAACCCCCACCCCACCCACCACCCCCCCCCCACACACACCCCCTCCCCACCCCAACACCTCCACCCACATCCCCCTCCCCCCCCCCCCCCCTCCCACCACAACCCCACCACCACCAACCCCAACACACACCACCCAACCTCCCCCCCACCCCACCCAAAACCCCAAACCATCCACCTCCAAAAACCCCCCCACACACCACCCCCCACCCACATCCCCCCACCCCCCCCCCCCCCCCCCCACCCCCCCCCCCCCCTCCCCCCACCACCCCCCCCACCCCCCCCCACCCACACAACCACACCCCACCCCCCACACACACCACACACACCCCCCCCACCACAACCCACCCCACCCCCCCCCACACCCACCCCCCACCACCACCCCAACCCCACCCCCTCCACAAACCCCCCCCCCCCCCCCCCCCCCCCCCCCTCCCACCCCCCCCCCCCCCCCCCACCCCCCCCACCCCCCCCCCCCCCCCCCACACCAACCCCCCACAACAAAACCACCCCACCCCCCAGCCCCACCTCACAACCAACTCCCCCCACACCCCCTCCCCCTCCCCCACACACACCACCCACCCCCCCCCCCCCCCCCCACCCCCCCCCCCCTCCCCCCCCCCCCCCCCCCCCCCCCCCCACCCCACACCCCACCCCCCCCCCCCCCACCCCCCATCCCCCCCCCCCCCCCCTCTCCTCCCCCCTTCCCTCTTCCCCCCCCTCTCCTCCTCCTCTTCTCTTCCTCTCCCCCCCTTTCCTCTCTCCCTTCCTCTCCCCCTCCCCTCCCCCCTCCCCCCATCCTCCCCTCCCCCCCCCACCCCCTCCCTCTTTCCCTCCCCCCCACCCCACATCCCCCCCCCCCCTCCCCCACCTTCCCCTCCCCCCCCCCACTCTCCCCCCCACCCACCCCCCAACCCCCCCCACCCACACCACAACCCACACCACCCCTCCACCCACCCCCACAACTTACACCCCCCAACCAAAACAACCCCAACCCCAACCACACCACACAACCCACACAAAGCATCCACCCCCACCCTCCCCCACCCCCCCCCCCCCCCCCCCACACCCCCCCCACCCCCCCCCCCCCCACTCCCCCCCCCCACCCACAACCCCACCACACCCACCCCTTCACCACACCCACACCCCCCCCCCCCCCAAACATCCCCCCCCCACCCCCCCACCCCCACAACCCAACACCCCCCAACCCCCCCCCCCCCCCACCCCCACCCACCCCCACCCCCCCCCCCCCCCCCTCCAACCCACCAACCCCCCCCCCCCTCAGCCCACACACCCTCCTCCCCCCCCCCTCCACACCCTCCCACCACAACCACAAACCCCCCACACCCAAACCCACCCCCCCACCCCCCACCCCCCACAAACAACCCCCAACCAACCAACCCACACACACAACCACCACCCACCCAACCCACAAACCACATCCCCACACCCCCCCCCCCCACCACCCCAACACACCACACAAACCCCCCCCCCCCCCCCCCCACCCCACCCCCCCCACCCCACCACACCACACACCCCCCACACCCCACACACCCCCCCCCACCCACCCCCCCCCCCCCCAACCAACACACACACCCACACACACCCCCAACACCACACACCCCCTCCCCCAACACACCCCCACACCCCCCCCACCCCCCACAACACCACCCCCACCCCCCACACCACCACCCCACCCACACCCCTCCCCCCCCCACCCCCACCCCAACCCCCACCCCACCCCCACCCCACCCACCCCCCCCCACCACACACCACACCCCCCCCCCCCCACCACACCCCCCCCCACCCCCCCCCCCTCCCCCCTCCCCCCCCCCACCCACCTCCCCACCCCCCCTCCCCCAACCCCCCCCCAACACCCCACTCCCCCACACCACACCCCCCTACACCCCACCCCCCCCCCCCCACCCCCCCCACCCCACCACCAACACCCCCCCACCACCCCCCCCCCCCCCACACCCCCCCCCCCACCCCCCCCCCCCACCCACCCCCCCCCCCCCACCCCCCCCCCCCAAACACCCCCCACCCCCAACCCCCCCCACACACCACCACACCACACCCAAAACCCCCCACCCCAACACACCCACCACCCAACACAAACCCCCACACCCCCACCCCCCCCCCCCCCCAACCCCCACTACAACCACAACCCTACCCCCCAACCCCCCCCACACCCCCCCCACACCCCCCACCCCCCTCCCACCCCCACACCCCACCCCTCCTACACCAAACCCAACCCAACCCCCCAAACACAACAACCCAACACCTACCCCACCACCCCCTCCCCCCCCCCCCCACACCCCCCCCCCCACCCAACCCACACCCCCCTACCTCCATCCTCCCCTCCACCCCCACACTCCACCCCCCCCCACCACCACCACCCTCCCCCCTCAACCACCACAACCCACCCCCCCCCTCCAAACCCCAACCCACAAACCCCACCAAATCCAATCCACCCTCTCCTCCACACTATTTTTTCTTTCCCTTCCTCCCCACCCACCCCCCCCCCCCCCCAACCCACACCACAACCCCCCCCCCAACACCCCCCCCCACACACCCACCACCCCCCCCAACCCTCCCACCCCCCCCCCCACACCCACCCCCCCACCCCCCCCACCAACACAACCCCCAACCACCCCACCCCACCCCCCCCCACCCCCCCCCCCCCCCCCCCCACACCCCACCCCACCCCCCCCCACCCACACCCCTCCCCCCCCCCACCCCCCCCCCCCTTTTTCTTCTCTCCCCACCCCTACCCCCCCCCCTCCCCCCCCCCACCAATCCCCACCAGCCCCCCCCTCCCACAAACCCCCCAACCACACCCCCCACCCCAACCCCCACAAACACCACACCCCCACTCACCCACCCCCCCCCCCCACCCCCCCCCACCCCCCACCCCCCCACCACCACCCCCCCCCCCCCTCCCCCCCCCCCCCCCCCCCCACCCCACAAACCACCACCCCCCCCCCCCCCCCCCCCCCCCCCCCCACCCACCCACCCCCTCCCACCCCCACCCCCTCCACCCCCACCCACACCCCCCCCCAACCACCACACAAACTCCCTTACCCACAAACACACCCCCCCACACCCACCACACCACACCACCACCCACCCCACAAACCCCACCCCCCCCCACCCACCCCCCCCCAACCCCCCCTCAACACAACACCCCCCACACCCAAACACCCACACCCACACAAAAAAAAAAAAAAAAAAAAAAAAAAAAAAAAAAAAAAAAAAAAAAAACAACAACAAACCAAACAAACCTCAACACACTTACCCACCCCACCACAACACCCCACCCAACACCCAACACACACAACCCCCCAACCCCCCCCAACCCCAACACACCACACCCACACCAAAAAACAACCACCCAACACCCAAAACACACCCCCAACCCCCCCCCCCCCCCCCCCACCCCCCCCCCCCACACCCACCCCCCACCCCCCCCCCCCCCACCAAACCCCCACCACCACCCCCCCTACCACAACCCCCACCAACCCCCCCCCCCCCACCACACCACACCACACCCCCCCCCCCCCCCCCACAACCAACCAACCCCCCCCCCCCCACACCCACCCCACCCTCACCACCCCACACCCCACACCCAACACCCCCCCCACCACCACCAACCCCCCCCCCCCCCCCACACACCCCACCACCCCCCCCACCCCCCCCACCCACCCCCCCACCCCCCAAACACCCCACCCCACCCCCACACACACAACCCCACAACCAAACACCACCCCCCACACCAACACCACACCCACACCACCACACCCCACCAACCAACCCCCCACCACAACCACACCCCCAACCCCCAACCTCCCCCCCCACCCACCCACCCCCCCCCCACACAAACCACAACCCCACCCAACCAATACCACCACACCCACACCCACCCCCCACACCCCCACACCCACCCCCCCCCCCCCCCCATCCCCCCCCCACCCACCCCCAACCCCACCACACCACCCACCACAAACCCCCCCCCCCCCCCCCCCCCCCCACCACCCAACCCCCCACCCCCCCCACTCCCCAACCCAACCCACCCCTAACCCCAACCACAACTCCAACCCCAACCCTCACACACCACCCACAACACACACCCCCCCCACCCCACCCCCCACCCACCCCCCCCCACACACCCAATCACACCCCCCCCCCCCACCACCCACCCCCCCCCACCAACCTACCACACCCCCCCCACCCCCCCCACAAACACCCCCACCCCCAACAACACCACACCCAACCCCACCCCCCCCCCCCCACCCCCCCACCCCCCCCCCACCCTCCCCCCCCCCCCCCCACCAACACCCCCCATCCCACCACAAACACCACCACACCCACACCAACCCCACCCCTCCACCCCCCCCCCCCTTCTTCTTTCCTCTCCTTCTCATTCTTTCCCCCCTTCCCCCTTCTTTTTTCTTTTCTCCTTTCCTCCCCTCTTCTCCTTCTCTCTCCACTCTTCTCCTTTTTTTTTTTTTCCCTCCTCTCCTTTCTTTCCTCTCATCAGCCCATAATCGGTCCATGTTCTTTCCAATTGGCATTAGTCCATTTCCATTACTATTAGAAAACTACTCTAGAAAGAAATCGAAGAGAAAAGAAAAGGAGGTTTTATTATCTTAGAGTTCTGGAAATCCAAAGATATGTCATGGTACTGGTTTGGCTCTACTGAAGCCCATAGGCTACAGAGAACAATTACATATCATGCTTTCTTTTTATCGGTTTATTGTCTGATAAATTTTTAATATATAAAACCTTTTTTTTTTTTTTTTCTTTCCGACAGGGTTTCCCTGTAGCCCCACTTGTCCTGGAACTGACTCTGTAGACCAGGGCTGCCTTGGAACTCACAAAGATCCGCCTGCCTCTGCCTCCCAAGGCTAGGATTAAAGGCTGTGAGCCCCACACCAGCTGAATAAACCTTTTTAAAATTATCATGGAGTCTGAATTTAAAGTAACAAGAGTGCTATTAAGACCCTATACGAGGGGCTGGAGAGATGGCCTAGCCGTTAAGAGTGCCCACTGCTCTTGCAGAGGGACCCAGGTTTCGTCCCCAGCACCCCACATGCGGCTGAGAGATTACTTCTTTAACTCATTTTCCAGGGGAATCCGACAACTTCTTTCTGTCCAAGGCATTGCATGCATGGGTGCACAAACCTACATGCAGACAGTACACTTATTACACATACAAACATAAATTAAAAAAAACAAAAAAACCAGGTTGAGGTGGTCCAATCAGAAGACCCTTTTCTCTTATTTGTTACTTAGTCCAGTCAAGTTGACACCCAGGATTAACCATCACAGTACAACATTCATTCAAGTACAGACAAAAAGGCACAATTTCTACTAACTACTTCAACAACAACAACAAAAATATAGCTGTCCTCAACTAGTTTTATAAGTACTTTCAAAAGGGGAATACAAATAAATACAGGATTGGGCCATGTGATATAGAATAGTCATCTCTATATATATTTTAATACTTTAATTTCTAATTGTACACTTTTTCTTTTCTAATTTCTAATTTCTCTTCGTACACTTTTTTTTTCTATTTTAGCTGAATGGACACCAAGACAGGCATCCAGTGAGAAACCTCTGTACAAGGTTACCAAGGGAATGACAAGTTTGTCCATTTTAAGATAATTAAGATTTTTTTTGTTTTGTTTTGTTTTTTTCAGGGTCTTCCTGTAGCCCCAGCTATCCTGGAACTCACTCTGTAGTCCAGGCAGGCCTTAAACTCACAAAGATCTGCCTGCCTCTGCCTCCCAAGTGCTAGGATTAAAGGCATGTGCCACCATGCCCAGTTAGATAATTAAGTTTTTTTTTGTCTTTTCGAGACAGGGTCTCCCTGTATCCCCAGCTGTCCTTGAATTCACTCTGTAGACCAGACTGGCCTTGAACTCACAAAGATCCACCTGCCTCTGCCTCCCGAGTGCTAGGATTAAAGGCGTGCGCCACCACACCCGGCTGATAATTAAGATCTGACAGTGAGAATGATGGGTATACCCCTCATGATGAAATAGTGACTCAGAGAGCAAAGCGTCAGAGAAGAAATGTGTGCATGTGACAGCACTACCAGCAGGAGAACAGACATCATCAGGAGAAGCAGCTTGGCCTCTTGATGATGCAGAAGGCTGAGAAGCACGTGGTTTGCTGCCGGCCATGCTGGAGGAGAGCTCTGATACAGGGGAAGCAGAAACCCATTTCTGAAATATACCAACATCTATTTACATGCAATTCAGATTTGAATTTTTTTTCCCAAAGTCATTTATAAATCATTGTTGGGAGAAGTTTATGTTATTTGCAACTTGTTGAAGAAACGGAAGAGCAGACTATAACCACAAGACACTGCTAAGATTAGAACCTGAACTAAACATGAAAAAGAGAATTCTGTTTTAAAGAGAGACAGGCTTAAATACAAATTTTGAATTTTTACCGCCCTCTACATTATTCCCAAAGCACAAATTCTTGGATATCTGAATATAGAATCAGATATAATTCCGTATCATTGCTTTTTGTTTGTTCTTTTTTACCTTTCCTTGTGCATCCTGACCATTGATTATGATCAATGTATTATATCAAAATGTAGGCTAGTTTAACTTTTGTAAAGTTGCCTGGAATGTCATTTGTTAGGTTATAAACACAAAATCTAAGTGAAGGTTTTATGTGTTGTGTAGAAATTGTCTTCCAGCTGCTGAACTTCTGCTTGCCAACACTCAGAGTCTGAGGCTTCTGCATGGTATGGGCAGATAGAGAGTGGTGGCTGGGTCCTCTGCCAAGGGACATTCCAAGGACAAGCGGATCACTCTTAGCAGAACCCTGGGAAGGCTGAGCTTCTGTCATGCCCTGTGCTGCCCCATGCAGGAAGGAGTAGAGAAACCGAACACAGCCAGGTGCCTGGAGGTCTGATTAGATCTGCACAGCCACACAACCAAACAATCCTCCCACTTCCTCGCCACTGCTTGAATAACGTTGGAAGTTTTTCTCAGAGATACTGAATAAAAAAAAAGGCTGTGGACACAGTCCCAGTTTGCACAGAGAACAGAAGTGGGTTTGGGATTGGCACTAGGAGGAGAAGGGAAGTCCGTCGCTGACAATGACTTGACGGGGTCCAGGAGAGCATCCTGCAGCAGGAAGGAAGGGATTGTTCCCTGGGAAAACCAAGTGTAAGAAAAGAGACAAGAAGGAAAAGGCATTTTAGGGTCCCAACCTGAAAAGACTCCTCACTGTCAGGCTTCTAGGGATGGGCTTCCTAGCTGACAAGCCAGCACAAATGCCCAAGTGTGATCCACAATCAGATTTTAAGATCCGGGGTTTCAGTATGAATGGACTTCTTCCCGGCACTGGCCCCTGAGTCTGGAGGGGAGCTTCCAGCATGAAAGGGACTGCGGTCATTCAGTAGGAAAGGAGATTCAGAAGGAATGGAAACAATGCAGGGAAACGAATACAACTTTGCAAACACACACAAAAGCATATTTAACATTTTAGAGTGATAAAAGATGGCCATAAATCAAAAGCAGGATGCTTTGATTCAGGAAGCATCAAAGAACAAGAAAGAAGAGCTTATATGAGTTGAAGAACAGAAGAGCTTTCAAAAAAATGGATAAAGCAAGACTACCTCACAGGAAAATGAACAAGAAGGACGGCCAATTGGGAAGAAACAATAAGACAATGAAAAAACTGGTCCGAAAGGGCCAACAGTCACCTGACAGGAATTGCAGAGACGAAAGAACAGGACAACGGAGCAGGGTGGGGGAGGGGTGGGAGTTGGGAGAGATGGCTCAGCAGTTAAGAGCACCAGCTGCTCTTGCAGAGGACCCTGGTTAATTCCTAGCACCCACATGGAGGCTAACAACCATCTGTAACTCTAGTTCAGGGGGATTCGACGCCCTCTTCTGACCTCCTTGGGCATTGCACAACACAGGTACATATAGCTATATGCAGGCAATACACTCACACACGAAAAAAATGCCCGGCGTGGTGGTGCATGCCTGTAATCCCAGCACTTGGGAGGCAGAGGCAGGCAGATCTCTGTGAGTTCAAGGACAGCCTAGTCTACATAGTGAATTCCAGGACAGCTTGGGGCCACAGGGAGATCCTATCTCAAAAAGATAGATAGATAGATAGATAGATAGATAGATAGATAGATAGATAGATAGATAGATAGATGATAGATAAATAATTTTCTAAAAAGAAAAGAAAAATGAAGAGACGATACCAGAAAATTTCCTGTGGATTTGAAAAAATCAACACCAAGTGCCACCACTTGACATTTTGAAGCTGTGCATGCAGAGAAGACCCTAAATATTTCCCTAGAGGAATAAATCAGACACTGTTTAAAGATCGGAACTGGGCTGGGCGTGGTGGCGCACGCCTTTAATCCTAGCACTTGGGAGGCAGAGGCAGGTGGATCTCTGTGAGTTCAAGGCCAGCCTGGTCTACAAAGTGAGCTCCAGGCCAGCTGGGACTAAAGGGAGACCCTGTCTCAAAAACACGACACGAAAGAAGAAACCAAAGAAAAAAAAGAAAATAGGAGATCGGAACTGGAAGGACATAGAACTTCTCAGTGGCAATCTTGAGTACCAGAAGACAAAGGAAGGAAAGGGATGACTTCCATCTCCAGCACTGAACAATATCTAATGAGAAAAACACAGATCGTCGACCAACCCCAAACTGTAACGTATCATGTTGAGAGAGCAGAGGGGGCAAAACAGGGAAGAAGGGGTAACAGTTGCTTAGGAGGTCAGTGACGGTGTTCCCAATAGCTACATTAAGAGCAGTACAAGGAAGGAAACTACAGAAAACAGCTCCAAGGGACAGGAGGGGAAGCTATGGGGCAGGGATGGGGGCAGATGGGGAGGGAAGCAGGTCTCTAGCAGTGAGGCCTGGATCACTGCACTCTTCCTTTCATGGAGACTTTATGCAAACTCCTTGCTCCTGTGGTGCTAGCCTTTTGGCAGGGTTTAGCAGAAGAATGGCCTCAGGTACTGAATCCTGCCACCCTCCCCTTCGCAGCAAATCTATCGTGCAGATGGGTAGAGCCAAGCTTGCCTCTAGTGTTCTATTGGCTGCATATTTTTTTATAGTAATATGAATTTGGATGTTCAATGCAGCATAATGATAAGATGACAAATGAAAGCTTAGGCATTAGATGCAATAGCAATAAGTGCTTGCAAAAGCTGAGATGGCAACTGGGCTGGTGGCACATACCCGTGACCGTAGCGTTTGGGAGACAGAGGCAGGAGGTTTGGAAGTTCAGTGTTATCCTTGGCTACATTGTGAGTTTGAGGTCAACCTGGGCTACATGAGACTATGACTCAAAATTTTAAAAAAGTTGGGGTGAGAGAGGGGAACAAGATTAAACAATGGCCTACATTGGTTCTCCATAGTAGTTGTTTTCTTGTTTGGATTTTTATTTTATTTTTGTCTTTTATTCTAAGCTCTGAAAACCCCTGACTTAGATTTTAATAGACATATCTCTTGCGCCTGTTCAGGAAAAATAACTAATTAAGATATGCGCCGTGGGTTCTAACTCAGCCATCTGTCTTTGCACCTCAAGCGTGTTGCATCTTTCCTGTAAATCACAGATTCCTGGAGCACCTCAGCGAGGTCGAGGCTTCCCAGGTCTTCCCTCTGGTTGTGCTCAACTGCTGCTATGGGACCACTTGTGGGAGGAGGAGGAGGCCGCCAAAGATCCTGGCATTGCAGTGGTCCGAGCCTCCATCTTTCTTCCTCGAGGACTTGAAATCCAGTGTCTCCTGGCTGAAGTAAAGAGTTCCTCAACAATGATGTCCCAGATTGTACTCCACACAGATGGCCTGGGTTTACCTCTGCAAGATCTCAGTTTGCTCTCTCTCTCTCTCTCTCTCTCTCTCTTTCTCTCTCTCTCTCTCCTCTCCCTTCCTCCCCCTTTTATGTGATCTAATAAACGTGTTTTTATAGCTTAATGTTGACTCCTTTGGGCAAATTGATATATGCTTGGGACTGGGAGAGATGAGAGATTTATACTTCCTAATCTGTTTTATTTAGAATCTTCCTAGTGATCTAAAAAAGAAAAATACCAGGACAAGTCAGGATAAGATCCTGGCTGAGTTTAATCGAGTGCACTCCAGCCTAGCCCAGCTTCAAACTGGAGTGTGTGAGAGCAGAACTGTGTGAAGGCCAGTTTTATCTTATTAAGAACACTTGTCAACATTTGGAAAATAATCCATACCACTATCCTGCTCCTATTGTCTGGTTGCAACAAGCTTGTCCAGGCCTTGATTTTCTCCTCCAGGAGATTCCGCTCATGGCTGTTTTTGCACTTGCCAATGAAATCAATTACCCTCTTACATAACTGGCCTTGTAGAAGATTCTAGAAGATGGTGGTATTTCTGTAGTGCCTAGCATGCTTTTAGCAGCTGCTCAGGCAGAGAGGGTTTTAGAGAAAACTTCAGCATATTCAGTGGGAGTTTTGGACCACCTTCTTCCTCTGGGGACATCAAATTTTACCATGCCATGTCAAGGATGACAAGCTGCTGGCCAAAGTGAGTTTTTCTTAGGGAAAAAGGGGGGGCAAATGGGCTGGGGGAATAGATCAGTCACTGAGGTGCTTACCATGCAAGCATTCAGCACCCACAAATAGTGTCACTACCTACAGAGTTGAGAGCATGAGCCTAGGTGGGGGGATAGCTCAGATTCAAACCATTCTGACCCTGATTCTAGAAACTTCACTGTCTTCTCAAAGTGGAACATGTATTTGAACTCTGAGAGTCCTCAAAGTCTTAACAGTTTCAACCTGTTCAAAAGTCCAAAGTAAGACTGAGAGTTAAGAGACTTAACTGTGAGCCCTTGAAAAATAAAAAAGCTTACATATTTTGAATATACAATGGCATATAGTAAATATTTCCATTTCACAAGGGAGGAACAGGAAGATATTAAGGAAATACTGCACCAGAACAATATCGAAACCCAGCAGGGCTTCATGTCTGTTACCTATGGGGTCATGCCACATGCTCCAATGGCATAGGCAGCCCCCACATAGGGCCCTGACAGCTGTAGCACACATGGCCTCTCCCTAGGGCCACTTCCACTTAGTGCTTGCAACGTTGTTCCAGTAGATGTTCTGCATTATTGGCATCTCCAACACTCATGGGGGTGGGGGCTCCATTGCAGCTTAGGCTTCACTTCCAGCTATACATTGCCTGGATTTGCAGGGTTTTCTTGGAAACTTGGTGTAAGCATCCATGACCACTTGCATTTTTGCATGCATGCCTATAAAACAGAACCATGCATAGGATTCCAGGTTCTTTGGGCCACAACTGCAGTGGTCTCTGAGTGTCTGTGTGACTGAATCTGGAAAGACACTGGGGAACCTTGTGGTTCTCTGTGGTTCTCTCCCCCTTGTGTTTACTCCCTGTTTTGATTTTTTTCAGACAGGGTCTCCCTGTAGCCACAGCTGGCCTGGAACTCACTGTGTAGCCCAGGTTGGCCCCCATCTCACAGAGATCCACCTGCCTCTGCCTCTTGAGAGCTGGGACTAAACATGAGAGCCAACATACCCAGCTCTGGTTCTCCCTTTCTAAAAGAAAGTCTTCCAAATGAGTTTGCGTTTTTACAATCCCAGAGCCTTCAGCGGGTGGGTTGGTGCTATTGTCCCAGTATGAAGTACGAGGCTTCTTTTGAATGGGGCTAAGCTCTACTGCTTTCTGCACTTGCTTTGTCCACCATTTTAAGTGTACATGTGCTCTCCAACTATACATTTGTTCTTTTCTTTTTGCTGTTGAGTCTTATTGTAAACCTGGCTAAAAGGGGCCAGCAATATAGCTTTACTAATGACAGAGCGTACTCTGCAGGCTGCTAGAGAACTGTCATCAGCAGCCCTACTCAGCTGGCATGACTGGTATGGGGGTAATCAACCACTTTCTGATTGGATTTCTGCCTGTCTCCAAAGGAAAGAATTCACTTCCTGTCCTGTAAATCTGCTCAAAGACCCACAGGGAGGTCAAAGGCCCTAGCAAGGAACCTATTACTATTGTTTTGCTAAATGGATCTGATGTGTTTTGTCAAATTGCCTTCTAAATATTTTTGCTCATGTCTGTAGATCAGTGTTGCTGTCAGTTTTGGTTAAGGAAGCTTCTTTTTGTCATGAGAGGCAGTTACTACAAAGACTCATAACTGCTCAAAGTGCAGAAAATATGTGAATATTAAATGTTCAGCCCTACTGGATCCCATTCATATCTGTATCACTCCCTCCAAGGCTCAAGGGATATCACAGAAGAGGGGCAGGGGAAAATAATGTAAGGGCTGGAGGACGGGGTAGAGTGTCATGGAGCATGACATGGCCATTATGCTCTTGAACTCTAAGTAACAAGATGGGGGTTGTCAGTAGTCAGTCATAGAGTAGACGAAGGACTCATGAGGCCCAACCCTTCCCTGAGACCTATGGCCAGTTAACTGTTGCTGGTGGAGGGAGAGACATTGTCTTTAGCGGTGTAGCCGCTGCTTGTAAGTTGCCCACGCTCCTGCCAGCAGCCCCTTACTCATACTCCTCCGAGTAACTATAATTAAACTCATTGGTTCACACACAGGCACACACACACACACACACACACACACGGACATGAAAATGGGAGGGGTTGAGGAGAGAATCAGGGAAGTTAGAGGGGAACATGATGTGATAATGGGGTGAATATGATCAAATGTATTACATATGTGTATGAAGCTGTCACAGTGAAACCCATAATTATATATAACTAATATAAGCTAATAAAAAGTTAAATACATAAAGAGACAAGTAACAGAAGCCAGCAATAATCATGCTGTACTCTAAACACTGTGTTGACTCGAAATTTCCTCCACCAAATAAGTTACTCCACTACTTTTTAATCGAAATCACTCAAATTTTCAAGACATGGACAGATTGTAGACAAGTTTTTGCCAGAAATAGCACTAATGCCCTTTAGTCTAATTCCCAGTAGCATCCTTGTTTCTATCCTAATCCTTATGGGCACAGTCTTTGCTATGCACACATCTGTCGACATTCCCGTCTCCTGAATGCCCACCACATTACACAGTAAACACTGCTTCCACAGTCTAGGGTTTCTTAGCTTATTGCTCCAAGTAATTCCGAACCACATGGTCAGGTAGGTTTAGTCACAGAAATGAAACCACTTCTTTCTTTTTCTAAAATTTTTATTTATTATTATTTTTGTATGTGTATGAATGTACTGTCTGCATGTAGGTTTGTGCACCCATGTAGTGCAATGCCTCGGAGGTCAGAAGAGGGTCTCGGATTCCCCTGGAACTGGAGTTCTCCTGGAACTGGAGTTACAGACGTTTCTCAGCCGCCATGTGGGTGCTGGGGATCGAACCCGGGTCCTCTGCAAGAGCAGTCAGTGCTCTTAACCGCTAGGCTATCTCTCCAGCCCTGACACCACTTCTTTCATACCAATTATCTCTATTTGTTAATTTTTTGTGTTACTGTGACAAACTGCCTGATAGAAACAACTTACAGAAGAAAATACTTACTTTGCCTCATGGACTCAGAGGGCTGTAGTCCACCAGAGTAGGGAAAGCATAGCAGAGTGGCTCAGGCCATGGTGACGGTATGCGTGGTATTTGTTGTTCATATGGTAGGGGACACCAAAACGAGAGCTCAGCTATAACCTTCAAAGTCCGGTCCCTACTGACACACACCCACCAACTTCACCCACCTCTGCAAATTTGCCCACTTCTCGAAGGTTCCACAGCCTCCAAAAATAGTGCTACTAGCTGGGGAATGAGCTTTCAAAACATAAACCTGTGGGAGACATTCCATATTTAAACCATAACATATTCCTCCTCTATGAATTTTAAGTTCTCAAGCCCAATTCCCAAGTGTCTAAGGCATACAGAAAGAAGGAAAGCCTATTTTGTTCGTTTGTCTGTTTATTTTATGTGTGTGAGTATTTTGCCTGCACATATATGAGTATATTACTTATGTTTCTGGTGTCCATGGAGGCCAGAACAGGGGTTGGATCTTTTGGAACTGTAGTTATAGATGGTTGTGAGCCATCATGTGAGTGCTGGGAACTGAACCCAGTTCCTCTACAAGAGTATCCAGTGCTCTTAACCACTGAACCATCCGTCTAGCCCAAGGAAGGCTTATTTTTTAACTCTACCATTTTTATGCCCTTTGATTTTGTATCAAGTACAAATCATATACAGGTATTTACATTTTCAGTGTTTAAATTCTTAAAATAAAATTTAAAATTAATATGCATAAAATATATTTACACACACATTATCTATCTAGAGAGATGAAAAATAATCAAGCAGATGGGCAAAATGTTAACAATCAGTTAATCTGGATAAAGGATGTGCAGGTGTTCTTAGAATCATTATTCTTTGTCATTGCAACTTTTCTGTAAGTTTGACATTTTCCAAATAAAAAGTTCTTTAAAAATCATGATGGAAAGAAAATGGGCCACAGCTGCTGGGCCATCGGCATCAAGGCTTGCTTTCTGGAGGAAAGAGTCTTCTCAGCCATTTTCTTTGTCGCTTGGTTGGTGCAAATTTAGGTTTTCATTCACAGACCCTTTTAAAAATCATTTCCTGGAATAAATCCCTGGAGGAGCCTAACAATAACAAAAATTAGGGAGACAATCAGAGTTAATGTAATAATTCTCTCCAAATTGATAGCATCAAGATTGACAGATGACATAATGGACACCTTTGTAAGTATTGAAATTGTGTCCCTTGTATTTAAATTTAAAATTCCCTGAGGAAAAAAAGGGGAAAAAAAAGAGAGGAAAGGGAATTACATTTCCAAAGTTCTTCTAAGACAGACATAGTGCAAAGAGTGCGTCATCTTATTTTCTGCCACCATGCCCCGTGAAGCCAGTTGTACGATCCTTGTTCCACTTATGCAGAGATTGTATCAGACCTAATGTCCACGGCTGCAAGTAAGAAACCTTCATCTTGTCTGGTTCAAACAGCAAGAATGCTTGTTATGTCACAGAAGAGGCTGGGAACAAAGAGAAAGACAGGGCAAATGGTGGGAATTCTGTTCGTTTGTCACAATCGGAAGGTGAGCCTCAGCAATAGGTATCCGAGAACTTGCTGCACAGGTGGGTGTTTATTGCTCACCATCAGCTGGCATTCAGCCTCCTTTTTGTATTGTTTTCTTTTATTATTTTATTTCAGTGCTAGGAGGCAAAGTCAGAGCCTCATGCATGCTAAGCACATGCTTTCTACTGAACTTTATCTCTAGCCCTCTGTCTTTATCTTAATAGGCACATCTGAGTACTATTAAATGAACACATGGCTTCCAGATAGCTTTGAAACAGTCATTGCTTTTAAAGAGAAATAGTTATTCATGCTACAATCCATGGTTTATTTTCTCAACAAGATTAATATTACTTCACTGTTTTTACATTTAAGTTCCCTGGCTTGCCTTACATCATTACCTATTCTTACATGATTCTACTTCGTGGCCTTATTTACAAAATAAGGCAATTTTCTGCTCATAAAAATCCATTAATGAAAAAATAAATCCATTAATGTTAGGTCAAAACCAGTTTGAGTCATCTAAATGTCATTCATGATGTAAAGTATTAAAAAGAAGGGTAAGGCTGCAGTGATAGCTCTGTAGTTGGGTGTGCTTCCTCTTCTTGTAGAGGACCTGAGTTTGGTTCCCAGCATCCATTGTGGAGGGGAGGTGGCATGCAACACTTCCTGCAACTCCAGCATTGGGGGGTACAAAGCCTTCTGGGCTCCTTGGGAACTTGCATGTAGGTGGTACAACACAACCACATACATATAAATAAAAACAAATAAATCAACAAAATAAGGGACCACCAGTTTCTTGTAGATGATTCTTTCCTTTGCATGAAACCATTATTAGTCTTATGAGAAAAGAGATGCATTTTAAACCAGTGCCACAAGTACATTACTGACATTTTTCAGAAGTTCCCATCTGACATCCTATCCAAATCCTGGATCTTTTACTTCTGCTTTTTTAAAATGTATTTTTGCTGGGTGTTTTTTTGTTTGTTTGTTTGTTTTTTTTCTGCCAGCCTGTGCTTAGTAGACTGGTTTCAGTTTTCTGCTGCAGGGCCATGCTAGGTAGAATAGTAATCAGGAAACCTCAACACTATTTTTAGGTTAACTGCTCATTTGCTCTGCACTTAGGCCTCAGTTTTATAAAACCAAATATTTGATCTGAGTCAGAGATGAAAAACAGATTTTTATCTCAAGAGCTAACTGTGATTGATGGTGGCTGCCTGGATAACTATGTGCCTGATTGCTAATGTCTGTCCTGGGCTGGGAATGGTGGCAACCGTACAATCTGTTTTCTTTCCCAGACTACATAGTATTTGTGTTTTGTTTATTTTTTCATTAAAAATTGGTTTTGTTGAGGCATATGGCAGGTAACGAACTGCACATATGGAAAGTATAATTTGATGTTTATAATACATGTCTATGATGCCACCAGTATACTGAAACAATGAACGTATCCATCTTCTTCAAAAGTTTTGTCATGAGCCTTGGTAGTCTTTCTTTTTCTTCTGTCTCCAGGATTTCTAAATCCTGGGCAACATCTAATAGGCTATCACTATGGATGAGTTTTCTTTTTCTAGAACGTTGTTCTTTTTATAAATGGACTCAGGCATTGAATCCTTTTTGTCTGCAGTTTTTCACTGAATGTAATTGAGATTCATCCAACTGGCCTCAGAATCAATAGCTCCTTCCTTTTTATTATTAAGTAGCATTCAGTTACGCCAATGCACTGAATACGTGCCACAGCATAGTTTGTTTACTTATTCCTATGTTGATGGATATTTGAGTTGTTTCTAGAGTTTGATTACTGCAAATAAAGTTCTTATGTACATGTCTTATTCTGGCTTCTCCTTTGAAAATATCTAAAAGAAGAATGGCTAGATAGCAAGGTTAAGATGCACAATTCACTTTTTAAGAAGCTGCCAAACCATTTTCCTCTAAAGGATTGTCCCATTTGGCATTCCCCCCAGCAATGTACAAGATGCTCAGTGTCTCTGTTACCCCTGTCAGCAGTTGGTCAACCAGTGGTATGTTCAGTATTTTTAATTTTAGATGCTTAAGGTATGTAGTGGTACTCAATGTGGTTTTAATTTGGTTTCTCTAATTCCAGTTATTCAGGTCATCTTTTCATATGATTTTATTTTTATTATGATAAAATATATAGCATGAGATCTACCTTATTATACTTAGAAGTATATAATATAGTGTTGTTTTTTATATGCACATCAGGGAGATTTCATGTGGGGCTTTTGATGTTTTCCTAGTGACATGTTTGCTCAAATCTTTTGGCCACTTTTACACTTAGCCTCTTGTTATTCTATCATTAAGATAATTTTTAATATATTATGAATATAGGTCCTTTATCAGATATGTAATTTATAAATATGTCCCACTGTGGGAAGATCCAGTTTGAATTAGGGGCTAGTTCTCAGCTAGCATCCCCCAGGGCACAATGTAGAAGTCATGGGGTTCCTCTGACCCTGCCCCAGAGCAACTCATGGCCCAGGCACATAATGCTAGGCAGGGCACCAGCATACAGAGGTGTGAGTCTGGAGTCTGCGAGTGGCTCTGAGAGATGATGTCATTTTGCTTAAAAAAGTGAATCGCAGCATGCAATAAATTGAATTCTCCATTACTATCATCACACAGAATTCCAGGATCTGTTATTTTTTGCGTATACATGCTGAAGCAGGCCTGGATTTCGAGTGTGGGTGGCTGGTGGGTGGCTGGTGGGTAGCTGGTGGGTTAAATGGGGATCAATCAGATAGCTGACCTGGTAAACTAGTGTGGGGATAGACGGAGACTAATCAGGTCACCAACCTATAGAGTGGACTGTGAGTGGGTGTAAGCTGAAGATCGGTCACCAGCCATCAACCTGAAATTCTTTTCCAGAGACCAGCAGTTTTTAGGCAGGTGGGATAGTACGATCAGACAGGAAGTGTTCTGCTTCCCAGGCTAAAGACCTGGGTTGGAAGTACCTCTCAGGCTGGGTTACGAAAGTGGCTAACTGATCTCTGAGTCGAGGGGTCAGTTCCCCAGCAGTGACCGCAGGTGGCCACTGTTCCCCTTCCATTAGTAGGACTAAGCTGTACCTACTCCTAGCAAGAGAAGCTTCCTACATCCCATAGTCTTTGGTTTGTCTTTTTTCTTAACGTTTTCCTGACAAATCTCATTTTGTTGTCGTTTTGATTTTTGAGACAGGGTCTTTCTGTAATTTCATTTGGCCTGGAACACACTATGTAGACCAGGCTGGATTTGATCTTTCTGTCTCTGCCTCTCAAGAGCTGATATTAAAGGCATGTCCCAAGATGCCTGGCAACAATATCTTTTAAAGAGAAAATGTTCTTAATTTTGATGAAGTCTGACTTGTTTTTCTCTTATGGATCACACCTTCAGTACTATGCCTCTAAAATTTATCTTTCTCGGGCTGGAGAGATGGCCTAGTGGTTAAGAGCACTGACTGCTCTTGCAGAGGACCCGGGTTCGATCCCCAGCACCCACATGGCGGCTGAGAACTGTCTGTAACTCCAGTTCCAGAATCTGAGACGCTCTTCTGACCTCCGCGGCATTGCACAACACGGGCGAACAAACCTACATGCAGACAGTACATTCGTACACATAAATAAATAAAAAATTATCTTTTTCTTTTATTTATTGAATTTTTGTATATTTCATATAGAACGTCTTAAATAATCTTAATCCTCTTTACACCCTCTTCCCCACCAGCACCTTTCCACAGTGTCCCCCACTGTTTTTCAGACACTCTCTCATTTGTACAAAGGCCCATTGTGTGAAGTTCACATCCCTAGACATTCCTCAGTACAAGTTCATCTGAAGAGGTCTAGTCAGCCTATCCAGAGTCCCTCCTTTAAGATCAGCTCTTCCTCACTCAACAGTAACCAGCTGCCAGTATTTCTTCTGCTAAGTTCTCGTGCATGCTGTCAGCACTGCTGTAGGATCATATGAACAGGGTCCTCAGAGCTTGTAGGACTCTGTTTCCATGTGGTCATGCGCCTCCTCCCTGGCTCTTACACTCTTTCTGCTCCCTTTTCTGCCCTGGATTCTGAGCCCTGGGTGGGTGAAGCTTAACAGGAGTCCTGTCCAAGGACCCTGTAGACACCTAATATCTGCCCTTTGGCCATTTGTGCCCTTTTGTGTTCTTGGCCCTCTGTTCATGAGGGTAAAAATATTTTATGCCTTGATAAAGAAACAGCCTAACTTTTAGCTTATATCTTAAGGCCAAAAGTGAATCTAACCTGCCAAAAATCTGTTCCTTCAGACGTCTGTGGGAACTGTGCTCCTGAGCAAGAGCGTTCCTCATTCTTTACTGAAACTATATCTCCGGTAGGGCAGGGGGAAGTAAAAGTCAGGACTCACTTTTATCTTACCAGACAATTTTGTCCTTTGATTCCCAAACTTACATCACACACAAAACTACAGACTTTTCTCAATTTCTCTCATTGTTTGCAATGAAAAAGGCATGATATATGTAGCATTTTGATATTTAAAGCATGCACGTGCACATTCATACATGATCTTGGGTAGAGGGTACGGTGGAGGGTGCTGAGGGATTAAGGTTATATGCACAGTGAGTGTGTTTACATTATAAAAGTGTCTTTTTGGTTGCAAGGTTAGGAGAAAATCTTTAGTCCAGATTATGTCCATATTGTAAAGCCATTTCTACAGATTAGCCTTGATTAGTTATCACTTCATCAAAAGGTCCCACACCAAGGGCCTCTTGCATGCTAGGCAAGCACTCTGCAAAGATCTGCATCCATAACCCTTAACAGAAGTGTCAAAGTCAGATAAGCTAAATCTTCTTTTAAAAAATATTCTAGCTATTTTTATTTTATACATATAAGTGTTTTGCCTGCATGTATGTAAAAGCATCATGTTCATGTTTGGTAAGAAAAGATCCCCATGGATCCTAGAACTGGAGTTAAGGATGGGTGTTAGATATTAGAATGCTGAGAACTGAGCTCAGGTCCTCTGGAAGAACACCAAGTGCTCTTAACCATTAAGCCATCTCTCTAGCCCCTACTGTAAATTTTTTTTTTTTTAATTTCTGTATGTGTATGAATGTACTGTCTGCATGTAGGGTTGTGCACCCATGCTGTGCAATGCCGCGGAGGTCAGAGGTGTTGGATTCCCCTGGAACTGGAGTTCTCCTGGAATTGGAGTTTCAGACGGTTCTCAGACTCCATGTGGGTGCTGGGGATCGAACCCGGGTTCTGTAAGAGCGGTCAGCACTCTTAACCGCTAGGCCATCTCTCCGGCCCTACTGTAAATATTTTAATGTTCTTTTTTTTCAAAAGTTGGTTCTTTGACAATTTCTTAGGACCTTTTGCATGTCCCACACCTGAATTATAGAATCAGTTTGTCTTTTCACAAGGCAAGGGAAGGGAGGGGAGAGGAGGGGAGGGGAGGGGAAGGGAGGAAGGGAGGGGAGGGAGGGGGGAGGGTGAAGGCGGGAAGGGAGGGGAGGGGAGGGGAGAGAGCCTACTAGTTTTCTTATAGGGTACAGTTGTAGAAGACCTAAATAAATAGAAACCTTTACATTTTTAACATGCTAGCCTCAAACTGATCACTGTGGGGTAGAGGGATGCATGTATGCGTATCTTTGTAGCAGGTGTGAGTGCCAGTTGTACACGTGGAAGCCAGAAGAGGATGTCAGACGTCCTGCTCTATGATGCTTTACTTTATTCCCTTGAGACAAGGTCTCTCACTGAACCTGATCTCACAGCTTTTTGGCCGGGCTGGATGGCCAGAGTCCCAGTGATCCTCTTCTCTCTGCACTCAGGTGAGTGACACTACCATGCCTGGCTTTTTCCGTGGGTGCTAAGGATCTGAACCCAGGCTCGCACAGCAAGCACTCTTCCCACTGAGCCATCTTCCTAGCCCCTCAACATCATTTTTTGATATTGTTTTTGAACATGTGTATTTTACATTTTTGTTATGTTTACCTCTTAAGAATTATATATTTTTGGTGCCATTATATATGGTACTACTTTTTAAATTTTGCTTTTTATTTCTTAATAGTATATTAAAATTTTGATTTTTGAATATTGATCTTGTATCTTTTTCTTGCTAAACTCACTTTTAAGTTCTAATAAACCTTTTGTAGATTCTATAGGTGTATTAGTCACTTTTTGACCAAGGGAACTTATAAAAGGAAGACTTTATTTGAGCTTATGATTGACAGAATTAGAGTCTATTGTGGTGGGGAGCCATGGTGGCAGGAGCTGGAGAAGAAACCTGAGGTTCACATCTTCCAATGAGCATAGAATGCAGAGAGAAACTGGAGACCAGCAAGGCTAGTTGAACTCTCTAAGCCTGCCCCCAGTGACGTACTTCCTCCAACATGGTGACACCTTCTAAGACACCCCCGAAAACAGCGCCACCAACTGGGGACAAAATGTCTGAATAATTGAAGCCTATGGGGGACATTCTCATTCTCATCACCACAATAGGTTTTTCTTAACAGATGATCATGTCATCTTCAAATAAAGTTTTATTTCTTTCTTTAAAGTATGGATGATTTAACCTATTAATTTTTAAAATTTTATTTATTAATATTTTTATTTATTTTTTTCATGTGTATGAGTGTACTGTCTGCATGTAGGTTGGTGCACCCATGTAGTGCAATGCCGTGGAGGTCAGAAGAGGGCATCGGATTCCCCTGGAACTGGAGTTAAAGACGGTTCTTAGCCACCATGTGGGTGCTGGGAATTGAACCCGGGTCCTTTGCAAGAGCAGTTGGTGCTCTTAACCGCTAAGCCATTTCTCCAGCCCCTATTTATTATTTTTTATGTGTTATGAGTGTACTGTCTGCATGTAGGTTGGTGCACCCATGTCATGCAATGCCATGAAGGTCAGAAGACATTGGATTTCCCTGGAACTGGAGTTAAAGACGGTTCTTAGCTGCCATGTGGGTGCTGGTAATCAAACCTGGGTCTTCTGCAAGAATAGTCGGTGCTCTTAACTGCTGAGCCATCTCTCCAGCCCCCCTATTAATTTTTAATTAATTGTTTTTTCACTTTATTTTTTTTTTATTGATGCTTTGTGTATTTCATACATCATTTTCCAATTCAGTTCAGGCATATTTCCCCTTCCCTTCCCCCACCCCACCCCACCCCATCCCAGATCATGCATTCTGCCATAACTGTCCTGCATCTTTCTCTCAGTTTTTTTTTTTCCAATTTTTAGCAATAAGTGATAATTTATGAGTACAAGCATCCTTCATGTAAAACCAATTTGCAAGCAGTTGTGTCCAAACCCACACAGCCCCTTGGTTCCAACCATCCAGCAAGGGGGGGCCTGTATGTTCAGTGGATCCAAGTTGATCAAATGAGTGGTCCAGGCTATATTGCTGTATTTTCACCATTCACCCAAATCACAGCCCTTACATTCTACCACGCCCCCTCTTCCGCAGATTGTTCCCTAGGTTAGAAAAGGGGCACAGGTGGATGAGAAGCAACAGTCTACTTTCTCTGGAGCTGTTGTCTTGGACTTTGCTCAATTCTGGCTGTTTCCTTTCATGGCCTGACAGTTTGTCCAGGAATAACCTTTTGATCCTACTAATGAAGCACAAGCAATTAGATGTATAGGTATTTAAACAGTACTAATAGTTATGGTAGGTTACTTTGGTATAGACACAGATGTTTGGATGGTATGTTAATCCATGAATTACATTTTTTTCTGTTAAATATGACAGGGTCTTACTGTGGCTTATACATCTACTCTAACCATTAGAGGATGTAAGCTTGTGGCATCAGCCGTGGGTTATTCCTCCAAGGAGACAGCCAATAGCCAATTAGATTTGGGGATATGCAGGCATTTATGGCTGCCTCTGCTGCACAGTATTCCAGGCAGGTGAGGTGTAGCTGGTGCTGACGGAGGAGTCTTTCTTGACTCAAGAGACCCATATTTGCTTTATTGGTTTAGTGGCCTTTGGTAACACTCTCTGGTATTCCAGAGGCCATCTGTACACTTGCATGTGTGGTCTCAATAATCTTTCCTATGTTAACATCAGGTCTTCGACAGCAGGGCCTTATCGCCTCTCTTCTTGCAGGTATCCCAGTTTAGAGGCAAGGAGGCTTTACCTTTTGTTGGGGCTTGATTCCCCTGGCCAACATCTCCTTGGTAGAATAATCCATTGCTGATGTCAGAGCTCCTGCATTAATATATTTTGCTTAAGTGCATAGCTTAAGGAGACTTAGTAAATTATATTTGGTTCTGAAATAGAGAATAATCCTTTTCACAGTTCCTATCGTCTATTAGTCCAATTCAAGAAGGCAGTTTTATTGTTTTTATAATGAGATACTCTATAAAGTTCTCTAATTTACAGTTGGGAGAATGACTTCATTCCATCATATTATTCTTTTTCTATGGAAAATAGAAATACAAAAGTCACCAAAAAAAAAAAAACCTTTGCGGCTCCTAGAAGGTAAGTTTCGTTAGGACTCATTATACATAGTTGTTACAGTAGAATCCACAGAGGGGTTTGATGCTTGTAGACAATCTGAGGCTTTCTTTCCTTTCAATGTTCAGATGGGCCAACCTTTCTGTTTGGCACTTTCTGGTACATCCTACTCGAATCAAAGCTGTATCTTTTCTTTCTCAGCCATTAAGTTGGTGACATTTTGACCTGTTGGAACATACAAATCTTTTCCTGTAGTTAGTTTTTAAGATTTGAATTGCAAGGTTTTTGACAAAAAGGTTTCATTTTATTTGTATGCCGTCATTTTTTTTTTAGGTTTGTTTTTTGAGACCATGAGTCTCAAAAGGCAGTGTATTATAATACCTATAGGGTGGATCAAGGCACAGTTTCATCAAGTTCACCCATGCTGTTTTGGGTGACTGTATGTGATTAACTTGGGAAGCAACTTAATTTTTTCATTAAATCGTCTTATAGGTGAAAGAGAATTGCTCAGAGGTGATACCGTACAACAGAAAAATTATAAGGAAATTTGTTGTGCCAATCCCAAAGTTATTGTTATACAGATTTTAATGTAGAACAAACGTGGACAACAGCAATTTATATCTCCATTTAACTCAGATGCATTAACTTTTTTTTTTTTTTTTTTTTTTTTTTTTTTTTTTTTTTTTTTTTTTTTTTTTTTTTTACTTTTACTGAGTCCTACAACACCATGTAACCTGTATACAGTGTCTGGGCAAAACTGGGTACTTGTTGAACTCATGTCAATTAAATATGCATTAGTCGAATATACACCTGTGTCCCTCTCCTGCCCCTCCCGCCCTTCCCAATTCACCATTTCAGTTAGTTTTCTGATGCAGTCTTTCTGTTGTTGTTCTTTTACTATGCATCCCTCTCCATGAGAAATATTTATATCTGGGCTATTGGCACTAGCATCCACATATGAGGACACCATTTGTCGTTTGTTTTTCTGGGACTGTGTTACTTTACTTAACTTAATGTTTTCTAGCTCCATCCATTTACTTGCAAAGTTCATGATGTTGTCCCTCTTTACCGCAGCATAGAACTCCATTATATACATGTACCATATTTTCTCTATCCACTCGTCAGTTGAGGGGCACCTGGGCTGGTTCCAGCTTTTTGCTATTATGAACAGAGCTTCAGTAAACATAGCTGTGCATGTATCTCTGCAGTAAGATGTGTCTTGTGTTATATACCCAGGAGTGGTATGACTGGGTCAAATGGCAGGCTCATTTTGAGTCTTCTAAGGGTTCTCCACACTGCTTTCCATAGTGGCTGTACAAGTTTACATTCCCACCAGCAGTGGATGAGTGTTCCCTTTTCCCCACAACCTCTCCAGCACTTGGTATCATTCATATTCCTGATCCTAGCCAGTCTTATTGGAGTAAGATGATATCTCAAAGTGGTTTAAATTTGCATTTCCTTAATTATTAGCGATGTTGAACACTTCTTAAGATGTTTCTCGGCCATCTCTAATTCCTCCTCTGTGAAGTCTCTATTCAGATCTTTGCTCCATCTTTTGAGTTTCACTTTATTTTTGAGACAAGGTCTCACTATGTAGCCCAGGCTGGCCTGGAACTCACAGAGATTCACCTGCCTCTGCTTCCCAAGTACTAGAATTAAAGGCATGTGCTACCACACCTGGCTAATTTTTTTTTTTGTCCTTTCAAGACAGGGTCTCCCCGTAGCCCCAGCTGTCCTGCAACTCTCTATGTAGATTAGGCTGGCCTTGAACTCACAAAGGTCCACCTGCCTCTGCTTCCCGAGTGCTAGGATTAAAGGCATGAGCCATCACTCCCGGCTTAAAATTGTTTTTAACTGGGCCTGGAGAGATGGCTCAGCAGTTAAGAGTACCCACTTCTCTTGCAGAGGACCCAGGTTCAATTCCCAGCACCCACATGGTGGCTAAGAACCATCTTTAAGTCGGGCATGGTGGCGCACACCTTTAATCCTAGCACTTAGGAGGCAGAAGCAGGCGGGTCTCTGTGAGTTCAAGGCCAGCCTGGTCTATAGAGTGAGTTCCAGGCCATCTGGGGCTACAGGAAGATGCTGTCTCCAAAAAAAAAAAAAAAAATGGTTTTTAACTTTCTTTATTGCACTGGTTACCACTTCTACTACAATGTTAAATAGAAAATGTAAGAATGAACATCCTTGTTTGTTCACGTTCTTGGAGGAAAAACATTTAGTTTCTCAGTACAATGATGTTACTTGTAGGTTTTGGTTTGCTTTATTTTGTTTTATGTTTTAGAGAAGTCCTTTTGTTTCCTAGTCCTAATTTCTGAGTGTTTATCAGGAATAGATACTGGATTTTTGTCAGTGTTCTTTTCTGTACCTGCCAAGATGGCCATCTGGCTTTTTTCGTTTATTAGAATGGCGTTTCACTCTACTTTCCATCGCTGTGGCGAAACACCTGACAGGAGCAACCTGAAGGAGGCAAGAATTACTCGTCTCAACTTCAGAGGTTTCCATCTGTGGATGGCTGGCTCCAGCCTGGGCCTGTGATGAGGAGGAACATTATGACAACAGGGGCATGTGACATATGAGCCTGCTCACCTCTTGGTGGCTGAGAAGCCAAGAGAGAAGGAGAAGAAGGCCCCTGTGCAGATATCGGCCTCCAGGTCCACCACCAGCAACCTGCTTCCTCAGACAAAGTTCAGCCCTAAGGTTTCAACTAGTTCCTGATGATGCCATCAATTTATGAATCCACTGGTAGATTCATTGATTAAGTTGAGGCCCTCAAAGACTGAATCCACCAGGTGGGGAATGAAACCTTCAACACATCAGGCTTTGGGGGGAAACACTCATATCCAAACCATAGCATACAGTCAGTTTTACTGACTGATTTTTTTTCCCTTTTGTACTGAATTTTTGAGAATTTCATACAACATATTTTGATCATATTTAGATCCCCTTCCCTATTGTACTCCCTTACTATCTTGTCTAATTTCATTATATATATGCCTATAGAGTGCAATTTGTGTCCCCAAATGTTCTTCAGTATGGATCCATCTATTGGAGCCTGGTTTTACCCTACCAAGAATCAAACCCTTAAAAGAGACTGCCTCACCCTCCCAGGAGCCATCAGTGCCAATGGTCCTCAGGTAGGGTTGAGGAACGTCCATGCCAGGCTTTTGTCTGCCTTGAGTTTACGTGGTACTTGTGCACGCAGGTACCATTGCTGTGAATTCACGAGTAACTGTCCAGCGGTGTGGACGACTCTTGTTTCCTTGTAGTCATCCGCCCCTCTGGGTCTAAACAGTCATTCTGTCCCTCTGTTGAAGTAATTCCTGAGCCTTGGGAGGCAGAAGTTTGATGTAGAGGACCAACTCAGGGCTAAGCACTCTTCTGCCTCTTAGTCTCTGCACGTCGGCCAGTTGTGGAGTTTTGTGTTAGTCTCCATGTACTGCATAAGGGAGCTTCTCTGCTGAGAGCTGAGAGATTCGTTAGTCATGGCAGGTCTGGGAGCGCAGATCTGGGATCCCAGCAACCCAAGCAGGCCTGGGAGCTGAGATGGCAGGAGGGGAAATCTCATGAAAGAGGACTCAGGACCCCAGTCTGCAAGAGCGCACGTCTCCTGTCTGATTTTTGAATAATAAGCCAGGCTTGCTTGTATTTCTAGGATAAACCCCATTTGATTGTAATACATTATCCTTCTTGTGTATGGTTGGATTCAGTTTGCTAAAATTTTAAGAATTCTTTTTTTTTGTTTGTTTTTTGTTTTGGTCTTTTTGAGACAAGTCTTGTAGCCCCTGCTGGACTTGAACTCACAGAGATCCACCTGCCTCTGCCTCCCAAATGCTGGAATTAACAGCATGTGCCACCATACCCAGAAATTTTAAGAATTCTTATATTTTCTTTATGAATAATGTATGTCCTGTAGTTTTCTTTTTCTGTTACATTTTTTGCCCGGGTTTTGGCATCAAATTCTGACTTCATATTTGAAAGTTATCCTTCCTCTTTAATTTTCTAGGAGAATTTGTATAAAATTAGTACGACTTCTTCCTTAAATGCTTGGCAAAATGCCCAAATGAAGGTGTGTGAGTCTAGAAGGGTTTTTAAAACTATAAATTCCATTTCTTTAACAGATCTCTGTTAGGTTGCCCCAGAGCTCCGTGTCATCTGTTTAGTGCTATTCACTGCTGAGTTAAGACCATGCTGAGCAGCCCACCCTGTACATTAGGAGATGTTCCACCCCACCTTGGAGGAGCAGCTTTTCTTCCCTGCTCTATGGGGACTCCCACCCTTCTAATCCTGTCATGTGGCCCCCCAGAAGTTTCCTCTCACGCATGCACTAAACAATATAAACACCATGCTTGGATGAGCCTCCACAGATTTTCTAAGTTCTCTTTCAGATTTTCTAAGTTCTGGTTCTCTTTCTCTCTCTCTCTCTCTCTCTCTCTCTCTCTCTCTCTCTCTCTCTCTCTCTCTCTCTCTCTCTCTTCTCTCTTCTCTCCCTCTCTCAACCTGTTCCTCCTCCCAGTTTTCTTCCTTATTTGCAGACTGAATGCCAATAATATTAAGCATCCAAACTATCCCCCAATGATGTCTTAATGCAAACTGAGGTTCAGTTCTTTGCCAAGAATCAAATAACTCAGAGCAATTTTTAGGATTTCGTTTGTGTTAACTTTCTGTCACTATGACAAAATACCTGAGGAAAATCTACTTAAAAAGGAACTATTTCTTTTAATAGAATAGGCTCACAGTTTCAGATATTCTGTCCATAAGTCCTTAGTTCTCTTGTTTCTGGGCCTCTGGAAAGGCACAGCCCAAGGTGGAGAGTATAGTGGATAAAATATACTCATTTCATGGTGGCCTAGAAGCAGAAATAAAGGAAGAGGTGAAAGTGCCAATGTCCCTTTTAAGTGCATGCTCCCAGAAACCTTACTTCCTACTACCTTAGGCCCCACCTCTTAAAGGGTCCACCAGTTCCAATGGCATTATCACTGGTGATCAGGCCCTCAGCATATGAATCTCTGGTGGACACTTGAGATCCCACACTACACTGTTGTTACTAAAGTGCTCTCTCTACCTTAGACAAATCACATTCTTGTCTGGCCTCACAAGGGTGGCATCTGACATCATGCATCTAACTGCTTTTCTTCAAACTAAAGGCCACCCAGAGAGAGGTAGATAAGGGACACTAGTTCTTCAGAGGCAAGATTCAGATACAGACTATGAGTAGGTTACATTGGAGCTTTTTGCAAGAACCAGGTTTTCAATGTTCATTTTCCCATCAACAGATGAACAGGTGTCTTGGGCTCAAGGATAAGATGTCTTAGTTATTCTGGTGTTTGGGATGGCATTTGGTTTCTCTCAAAGATGATGACACTGCATTGCCAGGGGCTCCTTTCTGAATGTCCAACTGAAATGGTTTCCAGAAACTTTATGTTGTCTTATTTTCTAAATGAGTAAAATGGAGAACAAGGGCTCTAGGGACCCTTAGCCACACAACAACAGCAATAATAACAACCAAACCACTCCACTCAGCAGATGGTAATCTACTGAGCCACTGAAATTTGAAGTGCTCTAATGAGATGCTGAAGATGGGCTGGGGTGTATGAATATGGTTGGGGTGAAGAGGGCCCACAGCCCCTGCTCCTCAGTATTCTCCATGAACAATTTCCTGTCTACTAGTAGGCTTGATGAGGTATCAAGGAGAAAGAACTGGATTCTAATTTCTAGAAATTTGCATCTTGGTCATTACCTTGACATTTCCAAAGTTGTAGCTTGTGGTTCATTTTTTTGAAATTTTATTTATTTCTGTATGTGTATGAATGTACTGTCTGCATGCAGGTCTGTGCACCCGTGTCGTGCAATGCCGCGGAGGTTAGAAGAGGGTGTCGGACTCCCCTGGAACTGGAGTTCTCCTGGAATTGGAGTTTCGGATGGTTCTCGGCCGCCATGTGGGTGCTGGGGATCAAACCCGGGTCCTCTGTAAGAGCAGTCGGCACTCTTAACTGCTAGGCCATCTCTCCAGCCCCTGTGGTTCATTTTTATCCAGCCATCTTAGAAGAGTATAGGACTCAGGGAGCACCATCCAACCGTGCTGGAAGATATGAGCGTAGGATCCCAGGCAGGTTTAAACTTTAGTGCATATCACATTCACCTGTGGAACTTGGTAAAAATCAGATTCCACCCCCTGTTCCAAGTGATTCTAATTTGGAAAGGCTGGGGTGGGGCTCCAGCTGTCTTTTCTTTTTGAAATCAGATGGAATTATATTTTTAAATATATTTTTATTAACTCTGAGACTTTCACAATGCATGTAATGTATCTTGACCATAGTCACTTCCGGCTCCTCCCTCTAGCCCTTCTAGGTCCATTCCCATCCCTCCCCACTACTCCATATCCTCACAGGTGTGGGTCCATCGAGTGGACTAAGGTCAACCTGGCAGGGCCACACCCTAAAGAACACTGACACTGTTCATGCCTCCTCAGCTGGGGTGGCAGCCTGGGAGCCCTCCCCTTCATGTCCACCGTTGTCTTTAACAAGTACTTCAGTGTTTTGGATGTGGGCCTCACTTTCTACAATATTGACCTAGATCTTTTAAGCTAGAGTCAGTAACTTTGCAGGATACTTTGAGTGTTTACCAAGAAAGAGGCTTTTCAGGACGTGGGGGAATTGTAATAATTGGGGTACAAAACAAGACCAAGACGAGCCAACTGGCAGAGAAATGAGGGGAAAGAGAAACCGTTGCTGAAGCTCTGGAGACTGCACTTCCTCTTCCTGTGACTTCTGCTCCCAAGTCTCAGGTGTGGACGGCCCCAGGCCCAGGGTGCCACTGTTCACACAGCTCCTGCTTTGTGGAGGATCAGGAAGTCTCCTGTCTTAACAGTAGGGTTTGGAATCATGCTTATTGACCACATGAAGGCAGGACCTGCGCCTGCGCACAACAGCCAAGCTGCTACTGCACCAAGAGAAGCCGCAGCCAGGCCAGCCAGAATGTCATGGGAGAGCCCTGCCTGTGGATAATGAGCCAGGGTTGGGCCTGGGCTTGGCAGCCTCTCTGCTGGGCATTGTGAGGCCTGTTGGCAAAACCTGGCTCACTAGGGCTGGGAGTCCAGCCAGATTGGCCTGCTCCATTCAAAGGGAAACAAAGAAAGCTGGCCCAGGCAAGGACCACTGGCCTCTGGATTAGGTAGTAACCACACTGGAAACCTTGGTTTTAGCTACACTTAGATGGGTCTCTTTAAGCCTTGTTTTGTGACTAAATGAAATCAGGCAGAGGATAAAGCTCTTGGTGAACTGGAAGCTGCTCCCCCCTGCATTGTCAGGTATCCTAGGAGACTATAGGACGTAATAGATCCAGGAACTGCTAAGCCTGTGTGCGTTGAGTAGTGATGAGGGGGTCTCTGAGGACATGCAAGAGAGAAGGGGTGTGTGTGCGTGTGTGTGTGTGTGTGTGTGCGTGCGCGCCCGACCTAATTTTTCCTGTGAGGAAATGCCAAGAGGAAGAAGACATGCTTTATTGTACCATGAGGAAAGCTTGGGTTATATAAAGAAAACTCTCTTCAGTGCAATTACTGGATTCTATTTCCAGGAATAAGGACCCTCTCTAACCCTGGGACCCCTGGTTCATTGTCCCTACACCCCACATCAGTTTGGCACCCTTTCCTCACTCAGATATCCTGACAGCCCTCAAATAGTCCCCTTCTCTCTTTTCCTTGCAAGAGTCTTTATTTCTCTGGCCATTTAAACAGATACCTCGCTCATGGCTCTGCCATGGGAACTTGTGGGCCACCCTGAATCCTCCGTGGCTGGGAAGGCACTCCTGTGCCTGCTCTCATTTCCCTTTTGGGCACTGTTGCTTGATGCATTGTCTGGGATACAATGCTAAAATTCCTCTGCAAAGAACGCAGTGGTTTTCTAGAAGCCTCCCCTATCGACTTTTTGCTCAAGCTGCTGCCTGCTCTGCTTGCGGCTATCAGAAAACCACCTCCTCAGAGAGATGTGTCAAGTTGAGCTTGATATCACTGGAACATCCAAAGGAGGTGACAAGGAATAAGGAAAGGGAGGGATGAGTCCATGTGCTCTGTCCGGACTAGAGAGCAGAGAGAAGCAGAGCCTAAGGCAAAACAGGAAGTGGACAGGCCTCTGCAGGCCTCCAGCTCGGGCTGATTTTGAGGGTCTGTGCTGTCATTTGAAGTGTTATGAACTCCGGCAATTTAAGCCTACTCATTTTACAATACCCTCTGGACCCATTTCTGGATAGCTGGATAATTCACTATTTTTAGATGATTGGTTATTTTGTATTACCCATGTCTATTTATTTTTTTAATGACCAGAGAGGCATGTTCAAGCTCAAGTCCTCATCAAGACCATATAAAAAGTAACAGCCAAGTACATGAGTCAATTCAGGAAGAAAGGAATGTTCTCATGGGATTCAAAGATGCTTCAGGAAGATTACAGTATTGGTGAGACTCCACAAGAGCTTGGGACCAGAAAGGGCAAAGCTTCGGCTACCAGGACAGCCATCTTTTTAGGCTCTGGGGACAGGGACACACTAGCTTTAGTAAGCTGTTCTTTTTACTCTCCACCCCTTCCACTCTTCCTCCCTTCTTTTCCTCTTCCCCTCTTTCATCTCTTTCCTGTTTTTTTGTTTGTTTGTTGAGACAAGGTATTTGCTGGCTGGTCCGGAACTTACAGTGTGGCCTAGTCTAACCCTATGCTTGCAGTCCTTCTGCATCAGTCTCTCCAGTGCTAGGATTGTGAACAGGTACAGCCTGGCTCTTTTCCTTCTCTTTGTTCTCCACAGAGAGAGTTGCCTTAAGTTATCTGAGTTTACAAGGGCACGCCAAAATCATAGGAGAGTCTTTGATCCAGTCAGCTGTCAGTGAGGTAGAGAATAGTTATGGTATAGACACGGTGCTGGCAATATCCATGAGCAGAAGTAGTTCTCAGAGAAAGCGGGCTCCCGGGGGCTGCACAAATGTCCCAGACATCTACTGTAGCTCTTCATAAGCTGTATGTAACCTCTATCCATCGTCCTTTCTCTCAACAGCTATAGTAATCATTTGTCACCTGGATTCTCTTCATCTTTGAAGTTCCTGATGAGCAGACCCTTTATCTACCCAGCTCTGTACATCAGGGTTGCTTCACACAATGTTCTGTGTCTGCAGTAGAGAATACAAGCAGGGTACCAACATCTTCTCGGACCCGGGCTTCATCAACATTAGACTTAGTTCTGTTTTAAAACTCAGAATTAATAGAACTGTCAGAGACTTGTGACTAATAGGATGAGATTTGTTGTCCCTGATCAAAGGTGAAATAGTGCTACAAGAGGCTCTTTTGATAAAAATCTGGGCAAAGTGAGTAGCCACTAGTAGTAGGGATGGATTTTTTGAAATTCTTTCTCACAAGACTCCTGTACATGGAGGAAGTAAGGACTGGAGAAGTTAAGAGCATAGTTTCATGCTTTTGAGGAGCACTCCGTGCAGCTGATCCTCTGCAGACACTCCCTGCTCTGCCTCTGGTCCTCTCTGTACTTGTTGGTAGATAGGATTGTATCACGAGGTGTTTGATAGACACAACACCCTCATAGATAAGAAAATGACCTTTGGGGCTGCTGACCCTAGCACACTCTATGACCTTTCTAATCAAACAAGAACGACAACAAAACCCACCAGGCAACTAGAGCTCCATTTTAAGAAAAGGGGCCAAATTATTGCAGTATTTTCAACTGTTTTCAGTTTTGTATTAACAATTTATCCCTACGGTTTTTTTGAAATTATTTGACCTTAAATATGTGTTCCCTATAACCAGTAAAAGAGCAAAATATTTGAAGTATGAGGCAAGCTTTATACATCAAGAATAAACTGACTAAAGGTGAATTTTCCTGGGGAAAGATGAACGTCTATTCACCCCAAGTAAGATACTAACAACAGAGCAAAGAACAGTCCTACCAGAGTCTAGCTTAGGGAACCAGGGAGCTTAGTGGGGTTACTCACAGGAGTGTGGGTGAGGAGTTGCTTACAGGCACATGGATGACTCAAAGGCAACTGCTTCTCCCAAAAGCCCACCCAGGGTGGATGGTGAGAGAGGTAGGGAGGCCCCCCAGGTTCAGCCTTTGTGACAGGCCCCAGGGAGCTCAAGTCCCCCAGGTAAGGAGAAATAGTGGTGGGTTGCTTCTGGCAGCCTATCTCCATGATGGATTGGATGCCCCTACCTGTCAGCGAAGTGACAGTTGGGAATACACAAACACAAACACAAACACAAACACAAACAAAAAACCCTTGGCTGCACAGACACTGACATGAAAAGCCCTGAGTCCTGTTATGACAGGGAACAGATTGAAACTGATGAAGACAATCAAGGTAACCATTACCCAGGCCTGTTGGAGCCAGCTATAACCGCAGTAGGACAGCCCCTGCTGATGATCTGAGATCACAGCCACAGCTCTAAATGTGGTGGTCAGAACAATACCGTAGCAAGCAGAAACTGATAGAAAGTCCTGGGCTCAAACTGCCCATGGTAGCCTTATGACAGCTAAGTACCCGCCTCCCACCGGTTACGGAAGAACCAGACCACTGGTCTGATTAGGAACACTTTGGGCAAGTTCCACTTTCTTCTCTTTCCACTCCAGATGTGATAGCTTTTCCCTAATAGATCTCATTTTACACCTCGGTTGCTTGGACACACACATTCAGCCAATCAGGGCCCATGGGGATCTATACAACATAATATGTAGGTTCTGGACATAGAGACTCTGGATTTCTTGGAGGAGGAAAAGAAGGGAGACCGCTTTCAAGGTACTGGGACCACTGGTCAGAGGCTTGCTAGGCTTGGGCAGGGAACTCACTCAGGTTCATCTGCTCTAGTTTCTAGGACTTCACCTGAGGCTGCAGCTGGGGGCTCATTCCTGTCCCCGTGTCCAAGGCCACATTTCTCTTTCAGAAAGGAATTTGTTCCCGCAGCTGTTTCCAGCCTTCAAGACCTACAGCTCCAGAGACCTGCAGCTCCAGACACTAAGACCTCCAGTTCTGGAGATAGCTCATTGTGGAGACCTGCAGGAGGTGTGATAGTTCTGGGAGCTCTAACTCTGAGGGCTCTTGGCTTGGCTAACATTCCCATCCCACTGCTACACAGAGCTCACATCTCACAATTCCATTCCAGTCCTCATTCCCACTTGATGACCTGTTTTTCCTACTTAAAGCTGTTCATCCTGAGTTAATAAAGTTCTCATTTGTAGACCCTCTGCTGTCTGGCCAGTTCACTGTTAGAGAGAGCAAGACAAAAGCCCAGTTAGCAGAAGAATAAACTGTCTCAGCCAATGTCATAACTCATGAAAACTGCATCCCCTCCCCCTAGCACAACTTTCCGGCTGCTCAGCCAATCAATGGTTACTGCTGACTTGACCTTGGGAGGGGACAATGTAGCTCACAAGTTTCTGGAGCTTCCTGAGCCATTTAAGTTTCACTTGCTTCCTGAGCTTTTTTTTTTTTTTTTTCTGTACGTGTATGAATGTACTGTCTGCATGCAGGTCTGTGCACCCGTGTCGTGCAATGCCCCGCGGAGGTCAGAAGAGGGCGTCGGATTCCCCTGGAACTGGAGTTCTCCTGGAATTGCAGTTTCAGACGGTTCTCAGCCGCCATGTGGGTGCTGGGGATCGAACCCGGGCCCTCCATAAGAGCCGTCGGCGCTCTTAACAGCTAGGCCATCTCTCCAGCTTATGTTGTGTTTACTTCTGTTTGTAAGGCTCCTTCCTTCCTACAAGAGCAATGTTTCCATTCAGAGGTAAAAGGAAGCTGGAGGCGGCTATTGTTGTCCTGTCCAAAAAGTCTTCGTTTGGATTCTAGTTTGGGGTTGTCCTGTCCGCTGAGTTTACTGGCCTTGTTTAACAGAATGAATGCTTTTGAGCTCCGTGGAAGGAAAATTTAGTGTCAAGTTGACCTCACTGATAAGATTTAGACAGACTTAGGTCAGATCCATCCTTGAAACATAACTATTCATAGCACAAGGCCTTGTTGATAAGGCAGGTGTCTGTCCTGTCCCAGACATGACTCCTCCACCTGTGACCCCTCAGAGACATGTTGACACTTCTCACTTACCTAAATGACTTTGGAGGTGTCTGCTGAGCCTGGCCATGACAGTGAGGGGGAAGATACCTGTTCCGGGCCTGTTCTGTGGCATGCTGAAAAGCCACAAATGGGCATTCCTAGCAGTGTGAGGTGGCAGAGAAGTACCACTGCAATGTTGTCATCAGCCCTGGGCGTCTTATGCTCTCAGTATCTAGTCCAGTCAGGCTTGCGCCCTTTTTACTAATTCTCAAACATGGCCCCCTTGATACAGCCACAGATACTGCTGTCTTCATTGAGGTCATTTCCAGGCAGGTCAAGGAGAGGTGGGGTTTTCTCTGTTGACAGGAAACTGAGAGAACTGGTATGGCAGGTGCTGTGGAGGGCTGACCTTCAAGGTGCTTTGCAGAGGAGGAACGGCATGAAGCCTTATGTCCAGGCAGTGGGAAAAGGGAAGATGAAGACATGTTCAGTGAGCATGCAGAGACCTTCCTGGTCACTCCATCTCTTCCACACCCTGTTCTTAGCATCCTGAGGAGCAATGTTTGGCATGGTCCATCTGGCGCATGCACCCTCAGCTTCATCCCTTTGGAAGAACGTGAATAGATCCAGGCCTGTGAGGCTCATTACCACCAATGGCACAGGGACCACCCTGTCTCTGGAAATGATGGTTGGGAATCTGCTCTGTTAAACTGGAAGTCACATGCCTGTCCATGGCCGAATGTAGACTATTATATGAGATATGGTTCAGTTATGAAACCTATATTTTTTCAGAACTTTAAAATGATATGCAAGCCGGGCATGGTGGTGCACGCCTTTAATCCTAGCATTTGGGAGGCAGAGGCAGGCAGATCTTTGTGAGTTCAAGGCCAGCCTGGTCTACAGAGTGAATTCCAGGACAGCTGGGGCTACAGGGAGACCCTGTCTCAAAAAGACCAAAAAAAAAAAAAAAAGTGATATGCAAAGATAAACCGTTAAAAGGAAAAACAAAAACAGGAACAAAAGCTATTTACGACACGTTTTTAAAAATCATACACATGAGCATACCTGTCTATATAAACATGTATATATGCATTAAAGGCTAAGACAATGTATTCTGGTGGGAAGGCCCTTCCTGTGGGCAGCCATAAGGAGCATGTGGGGAGGGAGGCCAAGGAGAAAGTCCTGGTGCACTTACTGAGGGATTTTCAAAGACAGAATAAACAGGGCACCTATGAATTCTACTGACCTGGGTGCTTGTTTTACACTCCCCCACCCCAGGAGATTGAGAGAGCCGGTGTGGCAGGTGCTGGGAGGGGCAGATCTCGGAGGTATTTTGCAGAGTAACAGCCTTGTACTAAGGCAGTGGGAACAAGGAAAATGCTGAAGACATGGTTGTTGAGATTGACCCATCAGCTGGATGCTTCCTGGCTAGACCTCTACCTAACACAGCAGCTCCAGGTCTGCCCAGCGTCCCATCGGAAAGATGCAAAGCAAAGCCCGCTAGAGCAAAGCCTACTTTATCTGCTCGTACATTATCTGAGGAGTTTCTTAAGGAGATCAAAGACAGGGCCTGGTTGGTATGAACCCAAGCTGAGAAAGGAGTCACGGAAATGGGTTATGTAGGGTTCCCAGGCCCACCGGAGGAGGACTGTGGAGCAAGATGATGCCCAGTCCCAGGCCATCTGACTTCCCATGGGATGTGCACGCTAGGGCTCTAGCCAAATTCATTCAAATCTCAGAGGACGGGGTGACGTCAGCTGGCATCTGACTGTACTTGTTATCAGGAGCTACAAACAAGATGCAGGCGGCACACTTATCAGATCTGTGGAGGTTGAGAAGCTGAAAGGAACAGCCAGTGCGTAATTACAATCCAGAAAACCTCAGCAAGCTAGAATGCTGGCCTGAATTTCTAAAGAGGAAACTTAATAAGGATGAAGGACATTCCCACACTTGAGATAAATAAAGAGCAGCCAGCCCAGAGCCACCCCTTGACGTTCCAGCACAGCTGTGCTTTCCTTTGCTCTAGGGACACTCTGCCCTGTGGGCTCTGCTGCGGGGCACAGTAGCCATTATACTGGCCTTAAGTGCATATGCAGGAATGTACCTTGCTGGTTGTGCAGTGCAGGGTGCAGGGACTACGAGGCACTTTTGGTTACAGAGCTTTTGGGGACTGCCTGCTTGAATGAATGCTTGAGAGTCCATCTGTTTTGTTGAACTTGTAGGAGACACATGAATGTTGGGTTAACGAAGAAACGGACATTCCCTAGAAAGTTTCAAACTGGAGTACAGTGAATCTTCCCCCAGCATCTCTGCAGCTCACATAGATACAGATGAAAGTAGACCCCATTTGGAGACACTCCACCAACAGCCTAGAGCTGAGGTGGGCCATGCTGGAGTATCTGTTTTGTTTGTTTGTTTGCTGTTTTGAGATAGGGTCTCCCTGTAGCCCCAGTTGGCCCGAAGCTCTCTCTGGAGGGAGAGGCCAGGTTGGCTTGATCTCACAGAGATCTGCCTGCCTCTACCTCCTGAGTGCTAGCTAGGATCAAAGGCCTGTGCCTCTACACCTGGCCACGCTGGCATATCTAAGGTTATAAAGAAGAGGATGGCTGATAAAAAGAGCAGATCAGAGTGGGGTGAAACAAGTCTCCATCCCAATCCTGAAAGCATTATCATAGGCTGCAGGATCTAGTATGAGTGTATGGTCCCCAAACCCAGCTCTCACCTCAAAGAATAAGATACGAGTGACCACAGCCTGAAAATATGGGTTCAAGTTACCCTAAAATGTTTCGCTGTGGAAGTGGTTACATGAGGTTTTACTGGTTACAGAACAAAGATAGTTATAACCAAAGCATTTACCAAATATTAAATACATCTGTGGAGACTACAGGTAGGCAGGTTATAGCACAGTGGGACTGGGGTGGGGTGGAGGGGGGCACTCGGATATATGTCAGATGTTATCTGATGGTATTCTTGGATTTTGGATTGGTGGAAGCTAGTGGTTTGCTAAGAAGGTTTTGGTAGTCACAGAATGTTAGGGCAGACACAGGGGTGGAGAATGAATGGCTTTCAAAGAAGCTAAAAATAGCCCAAGATAATTTCTCTCTGGTCTGCAACATTCTAACTCTTCAAAATCAAATTCAGTCATTTGGTCTCACAGAACCTTTTTTTTTTAATTTCCGTATGTGTATGAATGTAGTGTATGCATGCAAGTCTGTGCACCCGTGACGTGCAATGCCGCGGAGGTCAGAAGAGGGTGTCGGACTCCCCTGGAACTGGAGTTCTCCTGGAATTGGAGTCTCAGATGGCTCTCGGCCGCCATGTGGGTGCTGGGGATCGAACCCGGGTCCTCTGCAAGAGCGGTCAGCGCTCTTAACTGCTAGGCCATCTCTCCAGCCCCCACAGAACCTTTAACACAGGTGTGGATTTTCTTTTTTTTGGAACTTCACTTATAGGTGGGATGAGAGCCACTACTCCCCCACTCTGTGGAAAGGGACTGTCCTAGCCTGGTGCCTATGAATCCTTCTCTGTATCTGATAAAGTACAATGAATTTGATTGTTTATGGGTCAGAACTTAATAAAGATGAAAGAGACTGTCTTCAAAGTCCTCCCTGATGGAGGGTCTACCCTTGGAATTAACAGGGGACACTTAGCAGGCACAGCAAATGGCAGAGCAGTGGGGCATGTGGCTGAGACAGAGGAATGCTCAAAGATGAGTGAAGGGGACAAGCAGCACTATTTGAACACACAGCTTTCTGTTTATGAGAAAGACCCTGGCTTGTACCTGTCTTGGCTCCAAGATGCCCACAAAGATGAATTTATCTGTTTATGAGAAAGACCCTGGCTTGTACCGTCTTGGCTCTGAGATGCCCACAAAGATGAATTTAATCTGTTTATGAGAAAGACCCTGGCTTTAGCTGTCTTGGCTCTGAGATGCCTACAGAGAAAAATTCATCTTCATGCCCAATGCCTATGATTCACCTAACAGCAAAGGAACCAGAAGGAGGTGTGGACAGCCTGGCAGGCAAAGAAGTGGGACACAGAGGATGGCTGGAAACAGACCACTGTGGCCTTTCATCTCGCGGAAGCCAAACCACTGCTTCATCAATTTTGATGGTGATTCCCGTATTTATATCTATAATTTATGTCTAGATGTCATCATGAGCTTTGCCAGATTTGTGGAACTATTAAATATATAATTTGTAGATATAAAGACTTGATTGCTTTCTAGTTTAATGGAAACTTAAAATTCCCTGCAATACATCTCTGCTAAAGGAACAGATTTCTTTCTGAATAATACAGACTGATGTGAACACAAAGCATTTTGGAAAAGGAGAACTCCTTCCACTTAGGAGAAGGCTGTTAGAGAGGAGTTACAGGCAAGATGGTAGAAGTTAAGCTAGTGCCTACCGCAGCCCATAAATCTGAATAGGTCTCAACCATTTTCCTCTTCACTCTAATACTGCTCTATTCTGAGCCACAATGCAAGCACAGTGTGCTGTTTTTGTTGCTTTTTAAAAAGAGATATGTACAGGGCTGGAGAGATGGCCTAGCGGTTAAGAGCACCAAAGGCTCTTGCAGAGGACCCGGGTTCGATCCCCAGCACCCACATGGCGGCCAAGAACCGTCCGAAACTCCAATTCCAGGCGAACTCCAGTTCCAGGGGAATCCGATGCCCTCTTCTGACCTCCGCGGCATTGCACGACACGGGTGCACAGACCTGCATGCAGACAGTACATTCGTACACATACAGAAATAAATAAAATTAAAAAAAAAGAGAGAGATGTATGTATGCTACTTATCTAGATATGCACCTGTGTATCTACCTATATAATATATATATATATATATATCTATTATATATACATATATATATAGATGCACCACCGTCACACACAACACAAGCAAACTTTTTTGTACTGTGAAAGAGTGAAACAATTCTCTCCAGTTCAACAGGAGTGCTTAACCCACATCAGTCAGATTTTTAATGTTTTTTAAAATTAAAATGAAAGCCAGGTGTGGTGGCACACGCACTAGACAAAGGCAGGCGGATCTCTAGTAAGGCCAACTGGTCTACAGGCGAGCTCCAGGACAGCTGGGACTAAGGGAGACCCTGTCAAAGATACCAAAAAAATACCAAAAAAAAAATACCAAAAAAAAAAAAAAAAATTAAATTCAGACTTTTCTGGTCCTGGCTCCAAGATGACCAAAAAAAGAAGAAACAACGGTCGGGCTAAAAAGGGCCGCGGCCAGGTGCGGTCCATTCGCTGTACAAACTGCCCCCCGTGTGAGCCGAAGGACAAGGCCATTAAGAAGTTCGTTATTTGGAACAAAATAGAGGCTGCCGCCGTTGGGGACATTTCTGAAGCGAGCATCTTGGCTCTTACGTGCTTCCCAAGCTCTACGTCAAGCTGCATTACTGCGTGAGCTGTGCCATTCATAGCAAGGTAGTCAGGAAAGGATCTCGAAAAGCCGGGAAAGTCCGGACACCGCCATCACGATTTAGACCTGCTGGTGCTGCCTCACCGCCTCCACCAAAGCCCATGCAAAGGCCTGACTTCATAAGGACAGAAGAAAAACCATCTTCCAGGAAAATAAAAATAAAATGGAAATTTTACTTAAAAAAAATAAATTGAGAACCCGTGACTATAATTCAGTGGCAGAGTACTTGGCTACCATGTATGAGGCCCCCATCAGCCCTCCCCGTCTAAAAGACTTGGGGTGGGAGGCATCTGAAAGGCCATGTATGACCTGTATAAGGAAGGGTCTCTGAGAGCCTGGAATTGCTTGATCCCCTCCTGGAAACGGAGCAGAGAACAAAGCCTCCATTTTGCTCTTTAGGTAACGGGGACATTCCAGCCAATATCTCGGCATAAACCAAATCACTTGGTGCTTGTCATACAAGATGAATAAAAATGTGAACCTCAGCTACTTAACAGAACAAATAAAATGACAATTTACTAGGCTAATAGATCACAAGAATGAAGATTGCTTCCCTTTAGGAATAGAAAGACTGATTCTGGGTGCAAAGCCTGGGAACTCACTGGAACAAGGCTGAAGACTCCGTAACAACAGCTAGCTCACAGTTCAGGATCCAGAAAAGGAACACACCCTTCCCTGCAGTCCTGCTCTGGTATTTACCACATCTGGGACCCACCAGTTCGGATGATGTTTTTATAAGGTTAGCTTGAAAGGCAATTATTGACATTCAGTATCTAAGCGATTCCTCTAGAGCATATAACAAGGCGGGGGAAGCTCATCAACCCCACCTTCCGACCCTTATGATTTTCCCCTTCTGGTCAGTTTAATAGGTCTCAAGAGGCTGTTTAAGACAGTATGTTTAGAAGCTCTTAATTTTTTTCATTGTTTAAAGCTTTTTCTCTCCTGATTCACAATCCACTCAAAAAGGAAGAATGAAAATTCAGCTATGGTTTTCCTTTGAAAAAGAAGAGGAATGGGGTGGGGATGAGGGTAGGGCAGAGAGAGGCAGATGGGCTTCACGCTAAGTGAAGACATGTGTGGTGATACACTCTGAGAGTCGGGAGGAACATCCCGACAGTGCCCGTCTCTCCTGCCCTGTGCCACCCACGTCCTTGCAACGGGAAGAAGCAGGAATGTGTCTGAAGTTCCTAAGAATTATGCTGCAAGGATCACACTGGAGTTGATGTTGAGTAACTATTGACACTGATTTTCTCAATCTGTGGAGAAGGAACGCAGCCAGGTCAGCCAGAGGCTATCCATGGAGGGAATCTCTGAGAACTGGTCCCTGTGCGGTGCACTTTTCATTCAGAGATGCTCAGGCAAGGAGGCCAGATATCACTTCTATATAGTGAGGGTTTCATAGCCATGTGGACAGCCACGGAAACCTGTTGCTAGAACTTTTATTGATTCCCTAAGCTGTACAGAACCCAAGATGGTCAAAGCTATTCTGGCTTTTGTTGTCTCCTTCCTCCTCCTCCTCCTCCTCCTCCTCCTCCTCCTCCTCCTCCTCCTCCACTTCTGCAAATCCAATGTCTAAGAACCTCTGTTGCTACTGACAATGTATAGCTCCAGCCTCTCCAGCATCCTCGCTGTTCCTTGAACAAGTCAGAGGCTCCCCCACCCCAGGCCTTTGTATTGCCATGTCCTCTGTGCAGCTCTCTTTCTCTCAGGTAGCTATATATGTCACTCTATCACTTCGTAAGTATCATTGTCACAGACAGCCCTATCCCTCCCTACTTCCCAGTACTTCTGTCACTCTGTTTTATCCTTCGTCTACATGTTCACCATCTTTCTTTCTCCCATAGAATATGAGCTCTTAGGCCGGGCATGGTGGCACACGCCTTTAATCCTAGCACTTGGGAGGCAGAGGCAGGCAGATCTTTGTGAGTTCAAGGCCAGCCTGGTCTACAGAGTGAGGGCCAGGATAGCTGGGGCTACAGGGAGACCCTGTCTCNAAAAAAAAAAAAAAAAAAAAGAATATGAGCTCTTTGTGAGCAGGGGCCTTTGTTTCTTCTGTTGACTGATTCATCCTGGCCACCTAGACTGGGCAGAGCACATGGAAAGTACTAAATATGAGTTTCTGAGCAAATAAAGGAGCCTCTCCTGAAGCCGCCTTCCTTGGGACCACTTCCTCTGGAAGTGGCCCAAATCACATTTCTGGATATCGTCAGCACCCTTTGAAGAGCTTTGAATCTAAGGCCTGTAACGTGTTTGTTATTTCCATAACTACCCCAGACAATCCTGTTCAAACATACTTATTTTTCAGAGGAAAACTAAAATAAATATAGAAAATTCATCTACTCATTTGGCAAACTTTCACTGGGTAATATGTTCAATGGAGGGACTAGCTTTCAAACACAAGGCCTAAAGTGTTGATTTCAAGACACTAAACTTTCTTTTTGTGGGGGAGGGAGTCTTTTTGAGACAGGGTCTCCCTGTAGTCCCAGCTGGCCTAGAATTCACTCTGTAGAACAGGCTGGTCTTGAACTCACAGAGATCTGCCTGCCTCTGCCTCCCGAGTGCTGGGATTAAAGACGTGCAGCACCACACCCAGCTCATGACACTTTTAACAGGGAACCATGGGACTAAGGAGATGGCTCAGTGGGTAAGTGCTCGTGCTGTACAAGCATGAGGACTTGAGTTCATATCCTCAGCCCCTTTAAGAAGCTGGTTCGGGCCACACAGACTCTTGTAACCACAGCATTGTGGGAGGTGGAGACAGGAGAAGTGTTGGGGTTTGCTGGCTTCAAGCCTAGTTCCAGGTTCAGTGAGAGACCTTGTGTCAGGGGAACAAGGAAAAGAATGCTAGAGCAGGACACACACACACACACACACACACACACACACACATACAAACACACACAGTGACTAGAATAAGTAATATGTTAGTGGTACATTTTGTTAGAGTAAAAGTCTGAGGGGCTTCAATTCACAGACCCTCCAGATCCAGATCCTCTGGGAGATGTGTTTTTCACTTCCTCTTACATTTGAACTATATTACCTAATGTACTTTGATACAGGGAAAACTGGAGTCCCCTCTTAGTATTCTTAGTCTCATTAATAAAATAATTTAAGAATGTACTCAAGCTGGGTGTAGTGTGCACACCTTTAATCCCAGCACTTGGGAGGGAGAGGCAGGTGGATCTTTGTGAGTTCAAAGCCAGCCTGGTCTACAGAGTGAGTTCCAGGACAGCTGGGGCTACAGGGAGACCCTGTCTCGAAAAAGACCAAAAAAAAAAAAA
>VZQC01005840.1:542663-790976 GCA_009823505.1 Rhizomys pruinosus
TGAAGTAGCACAGTCCAGAAAAAACAAACGACGGAAATGGTATCCCTCAGTCTTGTGGTACTGCTTAGGTGCCAATTACCTTATTTGTAAGTATGTTCTTGTGTAGGGCCCCCTGACTGGCCAAAGCAGTTGGCGTATGATGCATATTGAGAAACAACAACAAAACAGAAAGGACGGCATCAAAGTAACTGACTGAGGAATCATGAACTTCTGCCAAAACAGTCAACTTCCTCTATGGAATATTGAGAAAGACTAAGAGATGAAAGACATGTCTGCAGAATCCATGAGCTCTAGTGGGCTGGGGTGGTGGAATGGGTGGAACATGGGTCTAGATTTGTTAAAAAAAATAAATATTAAATTATTATAAAAAAAAACAAAAGAAAAAAAAAAACATGTTGGCCAAGGCCAGCAGGTCAGCAGGGGAGGCTCAAGCAGAAGCTTGCTTTGTACTGGTACATTTAGCCTTGCCCTCTAGTGCCTCTGCCAGCCTATAAGAGCTTCCTCAGATAACTGTGCCCCTCAGCTTGGGCCTCAACTCTGACACTTGTTTCCTGTTGGAGTGGTTTTGTTCTCCCCACCATGATGTGCCTACAGCCAGAAAACTATGAACTAAAACCCTGAGCCAAAATAAATCTTCTTTAAAAAAAAAAATCTTTCCTTTAAAGTTAAAGTTTCAGCTGTTTTGTTATAGTGATGGAAAACAGATAATGTTCTACCTAGAAATAGCTCACTAGTAAAATAGTCAAAGTTGGCTTGTGGCATTATCATACACAGTCTCCAGCTTATAGGAAGTACAGGGCATAGATGAAGAATGCAGGAAGCCTGGCAGAGGCCCAGACCACATCTGCTCACATTCCCCACAAGGCACATACTGCTGCAGGCTGGGAGTTGGGTGTGCCTGGGAGAGCTGCTCTCTGGCTAGGTGACTCTATTTTAGCTACCACTTTATCTGTATGAAAAAAAAATGGATCTTAAGGCCTGGCCAGTTGAATCTGTTATGTGCAAAGATGTAAGAAAGGCTTTGATCAGAGGAGGGAAAGGGAAGTTCAGAAGAGATTTTCTCAAAAACAAAAAAAAAAAAAAAAAGTTGAGCTGTGGCTTGAGGATCCAGTTTTCCAGATGGAAAAGATAAGGAGATGCAGAAAACAATAAACAAAAATGTGTGTATAAGAGGAAGAGATGTATGGGACCTCACAGCTTGAACATGGCATGGTAAAGAGATCAGTGTGGTTGGAACAGCCTAGACGGGCCAGAAGGACAGCAGGTGCAGGTGTGGGCATGGCATGGCGGGGACATTTGCGTGACTGAGATACCACATGGCTTGTCTGCTTTTGCTTTCTAGACTGATCTTCATGTTTTTAACAGACAAAAAAGCAGAACTCAGGTGTAAGTCTTGCAACTTGAGGAGCTGATCATGTGCACCATAGTGTCTTGACTATTTTTTCTGCCTGGGGAACAAGGAGGTGGGCTTGTGCCCTCCCTTGGGGATTCATCACTGTGACATTCCCTCACCCCTGTGACTTCAGGGAACCCCTGGAGCCCCAAACATCTGCACCCCCAATTCAAGCTTTCCATCTCTCCTTCTCTAGATGTGGGGGAGATTTCTCTCCCCATCTCTGTAGCATCTCACTTTCATGCAGAAAGGAAACTCAAGGATTATCCCTAAACCAAGGAGAGGGTTTGCCATTTCAGAATCTTAATTGTTAAGCAGTAGAGATGTCATAAAGCAGCCAGTCATGTGGGAATTGTTTGAGGGACTGACCCTGGGCCCATTATCCAGGTAAGAGCCTCGTTTTCCTGAGAAGTCCATCGAAATAATCTTTGCCTGCTGTGGACTTATGATTCTGCGTTCCTCGCCCTAGCTAGCAGGATCAGGAGCCCACATTTGAAAGTCCTTCCCTGGTCTTTATTCCTTTTGTTTGTTCCTCACAGTGGGGAGGCTTTACAGAGAGATGAAATTTATGTGATGTCAGCATAGCCCACACCCAGATGGCCCAAAGCTGAAAGAATTCTGCCAGACAGGTGCTGCTCCATGCCTGCTGCATGACAAATCACAGATGTCTCTGCATGAGCATGAAGTCCGGATGCAGTCACCCAGAATTCCTGCGCTCATCTTCCCCATAGTCTTAGAAAAACCACCCCACCTTCATTCAATAAACTAAGCCAGCCGAATTAAGCAAATGTGGGGAAACTCAACTCCCTTTCAGTACATTATTTTCTGCATGAAGTTCATTTGCCATACAAGTGTTTGAGCCAGTTCTCCCATGACATAATGTGCCTGCAGTATGCCAGGAAGCAAGATGGAGAAGCAGCCAGCTGTCAGAGGCTTCTGGAAGGGTTCGCTCAGAGAAACCCTTAGACTCAGGTTTCAGATACCATGGATTGGCTCTCTCAATGATTCTGGTAATGGCTGAGGAATCGGAAGAAATGGATAAGGTTGGGGGGACAGTGATGGTGCTGGAACTGGGGCCCCAGTCCATCTCTGTCTTGGAAATGTCAATCACATTGGGCTAGGTGAGGCCTGAGGCTGGTTCCCTGCCCCTCAATGAACATACTCTATCATGTATGAGAGCTGACTGGATTAGGAGAGGCCCTGCTCTGTAGGCTGGACAGTCAGCAGTTTACCCAGTTAGGGGGAAGAATGGAATCCAGCTGAACCACTTAGAGCCCTTTTCTCTCATGATGTGAATATAATGCAGAGGTAGAAAGTAAGAGTGTGGTAAAATAAGCAAACGCGAAGGGGAAGTGGAGACGTAAGAGGTGACTCTCCTGACAGCTGAAGACAGTGAACTTCCATGACTGAGCCCAAACTGTCCAAGTTCAGTTCCAGCTCTCTTCACAAAACACTGAGAGGAGCAAAAGCCTGCACAGCTTGCTGTGGCCAGGCACCACTCTGAGCACACAGGGTAAGGAATTTGTTCCAAACCACACAGTTGGTGGAAGGTTGGAGGAAGATTGGTGCCTTGCATTTCGACTCTGTAACTGGCACTTCTGAAGGTCCCTCCATGTTCCCGAGCAATTTGCAGAGACTTTCTGTTTCACAGGTTTTTCTTTTTTCTTATTTCAAAGGTACTACATATATGTTTAGCAGACAGAATTTTTCTCATTTCAAACAATGGAACGGATTCTATGAACTTGAACCAGGGGGAATTATCTGAGGAGGGCAAGACAGCCTGGAGAATGCAAGGGGGTACCAGAGACCCAGGCTTGGGGTGGGCAGAGGCCAGATTAGACCCGAGTCCTAGATGCCGGGACTGAAGGACAGAGTGGATGGACTCTGCCGCTGTGGGCTGAAGAAGCCCAGCACTTTTCAGATTCTACACACAAACCAACTGGTCTACTGGGGCTTCCTCCAATATGCCTTCTGTCTTGGGAGGGAAGGACCCTGGGAGGATAGTGCCTCAAGATCACAGAATGAAATGGGGACCTATCCCCCTAGAGATGCAGTAGATGATGAACACACAACCTGAATCATGGGGACTTTAGGGATAGTTCACTCTATAAAGTGCTTGTCATGTAGCCACGTATGGTAGCATGCATCTGTAACCTTAGCACTCGGGGGACCAAGTGCACAAAGACAGGCAGATCCCCAGAGCTCAGTAGCTAGAAAGTCTATCCAGATTGGTGAGCTTTAGGTTCAGTGAGAGACCCTGTTTCAAAAAGGTGAAGGTCTGGCAAGATGAGTCAGCAGGTAAAGGCACTTTCTAGGCAAGCCTGGTGATCTGAGTTTGATTCCCAGGACCCATGTGAAGGTGGATGGAGAGAACTAACTCTACAAATTGTCCTCTAACCACATGTGAGCCATGGCATCTGCACCCACATGCACATATCATGCACGTGCACACACAGTAATAAACAAATAAACAAAAAAGTAAGATGGAGAGTAATAGAGGAAGACAATCGACATCAAACTTGGGCCTTGACACATGTGTGTGCACACATGTGCAGATACACAAACGTACACTACACACCCAAACACATGAAAATGGCAACAGCAAATGGTATTCACTACAGGATCTATCACAGTGAACTAAAGAGTGAGAAGCTCTTGACAGGGCACCACGGGGCAAACATATTTGCATCATTTTGGTGACATTCTTCCAGTCTCCTCTCTCCTTTGCGAGGTTTTAGAAGAATTGCCGTCCTGGGGCTGGAGAGATGGCCCAGTGGTTAAGAGTGCCGACTGCTCTTGCAGAGGACCTGGGTTCGATCCCCAGCACCCACAAGGTGGATGAGAACCGCCTTTAACTTCAGTTACAGGGGAATCCAACACCCTCTTCTGACCTCTGAGGCATTGCATGACATGGGTGCACAAACCTACATGCAGACAGTACATTCATACACATAAAATAAATAAAAATTAAAAAAAAAGAATTGCCAACCTGTGAGCTTCTTCACATCTTTCCCTTTCGCGTCCCCATTTCTTCCACCTCCCTCTTTCCCTCTACTCAGGCCCAGGACCTTGCAAATGCAGCTGACCTCTCCAAATCTTCCCTTTTTTTTTGGTCTTTTCGAGACAGGGTCTCCCTGTAGCCCCAGCTGTCCTGGAACTCGCTCTGTAAACCAGGCTGGCCTTGAACTCAGAAAGATCTGCCTGCCTCTGCCTCCCAAGTGCTAGGATTAAAGGCACAAGCCACCACGCCCAGCAAATCTTCCTTTTCACTGCTTCTAGCTCACTGTTTTTCCAATGATCTGAGATGAAAAAAATCATTTTGGCTTTGCAACTATTTCCAATCTATTCTTGGACATTATTTTCCATAAAAGTAACAACCAGGGAAAATGAAACTGTATAAATAGACAAATGAAATATATCTAGAACTTTTATTGTTCGGTACAGCAGACATAAAATTGTCTCTTTGGCTGGTGTATACAATGTTATCAATAGGCCAGCAATATGGTTCATTGGTGCCAAGCCTGGTGACTTGAATTTAATCTTGGAAACTCACATAGTAGAAAGAAAGAACCAAGTCTCACAGATCGTCCTCTACACACACACACACACACACACACACACACACACACTTTAAAAATAAAATAAGGAGATCTCCTGAGCCCAGCGGAAGGAAGAGGGGGAGACAGGTAGGAACTGGGTGCCTCAGCGAGCTGATTGTTGATCCTTTGGTCCTGCTGTCTTTGGTTTGATTGGCCTTTGTGGCTGTGAGGTTGGAGTTATCCTCCCAGTTGGCATTAAAGGTGTGGTCTTTGGCTTGATTGGATCTTGTGGCTGTGGGGGCGGAGTTATCCTCCCAGCCGGTATTAAAGGTAGGCTTGTGTGACTCTTGAGATTTGAGATCTCCTGAACCCAGCGGAAGGTACCCGGGCGCGGGCTGAAGAGCCCCCCCACCCACCAACTGAGATTACGAAGAAGCATCTGAAGGAGGCAATCAAAGCAAGCCTTCAACACAGTGAAGAGGCATTTAGGACTCACATTGGAATACAGGCAAAGAGAAGCCCATATGCCAGGATCACGAAGAAGAGACAACACTGGAAAGGGGCAGGATAATCCCGTGCCAAGCTTTACCAACCCTATGGAAGACTCCTGCAGTGGGATCCCTCTGGGGNAACAACAACAACAGAAAAGACTGCATCAAAGAACTGACTGAAACAGTGAACTTCTGCTCAAAACAGTCAACTTCCCCATGGAAAATATTGAGAAAGACTAAGAGATGAAAAGCATGTTTGGCAGAATGCATGAGCTCTGGCGGGGTGGGGGAATGGGCGGGAACATGGGTCTAGATTTGTTAAAAATAAATAAAAAAAGAAAAAGAAAAAAAGTTAAGAAATAAAATAAAATAAAAATAAAATAAAATGTATTGGGGCCTAAACTAAAAAAAAAATAATAATAAAATAAAATGTTATCAAAATTTTCATAACTGATTCTCAGTTTCTGTTGTTACCTGAGGCCACATGATGGCTGTAGCGGTACCTGCTTGTAATCCTAGTACCTAGTAGGGTGAGAGACAAGATTACTGTAAATTTAAGGCCAGCCTGGGCTCCTAGGCCAGCTATCTTGGAGTACACAGCGCAGTGGCAGAAACAACGTAAGATAAGATGCTATGCCTCAGAATAAGGTGGATGGTCAGAACTGATTCTAGAAAGTTGTCCTCTGACCTCCACATACATGTCATGGCATGCTCCAACACTCACACATAAACTACACTCGTGCTGACACACATGCACAAATACAGAAATAAATATTTAAAAAACTAAAACACGACAACAGAACAAACAGACTGCTGATGTTTGAGGGGTATGGGTCTATGGAGCACCAACCTTTTCCTGTCTCGGCTAAGACATCAATTTCTCCACAGAGACTTAGTGATGGCACTGGGGTCCTCACATCTGAGCTAGGTGGTCTCACAGAATCCTGTGTGTTACCCATCAGAGCACTGATCAAGCTGGGCTTGAAACAGAGCTATCTTGCTGAGGTGAGGTGCTGGTAGTTGCTTCTAGTTTGTCCATCTTTGGGGAAGGTTCAGGGCCCCAGTAGGGCCATCATACCTTCTTAATTTAAGAATCATGGGGCTGGAGAGATGGCTCAGCAATTAAGAGCACTGGCTGCTCTTGAAGAGGGCCTGGGGTTCAATTCCCAGGACTTGCATGGCAGCTAACAACAGTCTGTAACTACAGTTACAGGGAATTTAATACCCTTTTCCAGCCTCTGTGGGCTTTGCATAACACTGGTGCACTTGCTTAGATGAAGGTAATACACTTATATACATAAAATAAAAATAAATTTGAATTAAAAAAATAATCACAAGATGCACTTCGCGTTCAGCAGCATGAAAATAAGAGCTGTAAAACACTTCTTTGCCGGGCGTGGTGGTGCATGCCTTTAATCCTAGCACTTGGGAGGCAGAGGCAGGCAGATCTTTGTGAGCTCAAGGCCAGCCTGGTCTACAGAGTGAGTTCCAGGACAGCTGGGGCTATAGGGAGACCCTGTCTCAAAAAAGACAAAACAACAACAACAAAGAAAACACTTCTAGATTTTGGAGGTAATAAAGTGTGGAAACATGTGTGCCTGTGACCTAATAATATGTGACTATTAAAAGCTCCATTGTCTTTAGTAAAGTATCACTGGCAGCTATAAAAAGATCTTAGAAAGAAAGAACACATGCATATTGACATTTCTGATTACACACGTTCTTGCCAAAAAGAGGAGTGTGTGGCTTCTTGTACTACAGATATTGCCACTAATCTCTCCTTCATGCCTCACAATTCTCTATGCCCTTGATATTCTTGTTTCCTGGTCCACATCCTATCCCTCAAGTCAGTGAAGACCTGGGTGGCTAAGAAAGTTACTAAGAGGTTTTAGTGAGTGACTCAGGCATGGAATTTCCATCTCCTTACCCTCAGGTAACATTGCCTAAGGCTGTACTGGGAAAAGATCACCTGTAAGACTGTTCAGGAAACTTCATTCATAGGACAGGTCTGGTCATGACGCTCTGTTTTTTCATCTTCCAGGGAATAACTGGTGAGTAAGGTTTATGACGGAGCTGTCTGTATTGTCTGAACTGGAAAGCGGTTTCTTTGAAAAGCCCATAAATCAACCTATTGAGACTATTATCCATGTTCTAGGAACAAATAAAAGCCGTAGATGCAGACTCCATGCTAGATAAACACGAATCTATGTTAAATTGAGTTTAAAGAGCCCAGAAATCTCTTGTGGCTGTATTAATTTGCCTTCAGTTGCTATGACAAAACACTATGACCAATACCAAGTTGGGGAGGAAAGGGTTTATTTGGTTTATATCTCCCAGGTCATAGTTCATCACTGAGGGAACTCAAGATAGGAACTCAGGACAGGCAACCTGGAGGCAGGAGCTGAAACACAGGCCATGGAAGAATGGTGCTTACTGGCTTGCTCCCCTGGCCCATGCTCAGCCTGCTTTCTTATATAATATGGAACAATAAGTCCAGGGCTGGTCCCTCCTACATCACTCAACAATCAAGAAAATATCCCACATACATGGTCACTGACCAGTCCAATGGAGGAAATTCCCCATTTGAGGCTCCTTCAACCCAGGTGGTTCAAGCACAGTGACCAAATTTTTATATACATTTTAGCACATATGTGACAATCTAATACCCTTCTTTTCTTTATTGGGCATCACTGATAATGACAATGTGTTTGTGTACACTATCTATTAACTATAATAATTTCAGATTTATCTAACTTGATCCTAAGTCAAAGTGGACAAGGGCATGGGTAATCCATGCATTCAAAGGCTATCAATATATGAATCCTTCAAATTCATGTTAAGAAGACAACAAAGCACGGTGTGGTGGTGCACACCTTTAATCCCAGTACTGAGGAGGTAGAGGCAGGCAGATCTCTGTGAGTTCAAGAGCATCCTGGTCTACATAGCAAGTTCCAGGCCAGCTGGGACTACAGGGAGACCTTGTCTCAAAAAAAAAAAAAAAGAAAGGAGGATGAAGGAGGAAGAGGAGGAGGAGGAGGAGGAGGAGGAGGAGAAGAAGAAGAAGAAGAAGAAGAAGGACGAATGGCAGTAGAAATGCCAAGATTCTCACATAGACTTGTGTACCAGAAGCAAGCAAGAGTGGAAGTTCAGGAGCATCGAATATTTAGAAAATAGTAGGTCCAGAAAATGATCCATTCCTTGATCCTAGTGAAAGATGCTGCTGTAGAACAATATGAAAGTGACTATTAGAGTCCCAGGCTTTCCCACAAACATCTGGATAGCCCACAACAAAGCCGTCATAATAGTAGAACCTGAGCTGAGACCCGGGAATTAGGAATGGGAAGAGAGAAAAGGAAACATTTGCCTTAGGCTATCCTTTCTTTCAGTCTTTTTCTTCCTAGAGTCCAGCTCCAGGCAGTGGTACTGTCCAGATGCCTTGTCAGGGCCTGCCCAGGCTTGCTTAACCTCCCCAAGAGCCCTTCAAATCTCAGTGGCTTTCCTCCTTTTTATCCAAACAAAACTCTCATTCCCTCATAGGTCAAACTGCTTGGCACTAGTTTGTGTTTGATTGATGGTGTCCTGTACTTGTCTATTTCCCAAGCTGCATGGAGAAGAGTCTCCAAGGGCTGGAGAGAAGATGCTTCTGCTGAGCCTGATGACCTGTTTGAGTCCCAGGCCACACATGGTGGAAGGAGGTGACTGAATCCTGCAAGTTGTTTTTTGACCTTCGCATGCACCCTGAGGCATATGCATCTCCCTAAAGAAGTAAACAAATGTAGGGGCTGGAGAGATAGCCTAGCAGTTAAGAGCATCAACTGCTCTTGCAGAGGACCCAGGTTCGATCCCCAGCATCCCCATGGCAGCTGAGAACCGTCTGTAACTCCAATTCCAGGAGAACTCCAGTTCCAGGGGAATCCGACACCTTCTTCTGACCTCCGAGGCATTGCGCAACACAGGTGCACAAACCTGCATCCAGACAATACATAAATAAATTAATTAATTAATTTTAAAAAAGAAGTAAACAAATGTAATAAAAATCTCTACCCTGTCCAGTGGATAGACTTTAGGCACTGAGACAGCAATGAGAAATATCCAGTGTATGCAGGAGGAAAGTAAGCACATTAATACAATATATAAAGAAATACAAGTGTATGCATATTTGTATAGTTTATTGGTTCTGATTCCTTGGTGTCAAACAACAGAAACTTAATCAGAAAAGCATGAATTTGATGGCTATGGAATTACTCATATACTAATAAAAAGCTGAAGAATTAGACTTAGGGCTTGAATGAAAGGAGCAGGCATGTTTGAAGAGCAGAACTGATGGATGCCCTTGTACCAGAAGGAATCAACCCAGCAATCCAACAGTCCGTGATTTAGATTCCTGAATAGTCTCACTAGGTCAGAGACTGTTTCCTTTGATTGGTGGTCTTGACCAGTTTGAAAAGGCAGTTCACTAGTGTAAGATCAGAGAACTGGTTCTAGAAGAACAAATGATCACGAGTTAGATGGCATAGTCTCTGATAATGCCGCGGGTGACAGCTTAGTTGACCAGTAATAACTGAGGATGCACCCTTGGGTAAGTTCCCTGCTGTCTGCACTTCACAGCATTTACCTTTTTCATATTAGAAACCAAGCTTCTAAAAGGCCCAAATCAGTTCACATCATAGCTCCCACAGCTCTGGTAAAATGTCTGTCTAGCCCATCCTACCCTCAGACCTTAATTCTTTCTGTGATATTTAAGCACATACCTATAAACAACACACAAAGAAAAATCAAGTCACTGGGAATCTGACAGTTTCTTATGCCCTCAAGGAAATGAGCTGGTTGGTATCCAGGTATACCTCATCTTCAGAGTAGTGTTCCACCCAATTAAGTCCAGTGACATTTCCATCTTCACATTAAGCTGAAGAGTCCGTTCTTTGTGAAAGCCATGGACCTTGTTTCTTAGAATATAGAGAAATCCTAGCTATGCTCCAGGTAGACTTCCTGGAAGGTAACTCCCAGAATTACTTATTTAGACAATGTGTAGTTAATGTACAATGGAATGAACAGTGCCACTGATTAATATTTAACCCTCTGGAAGGAGAATCTGCGTTTGGTTTTAATAGGTCTGCAGCATACGTTGGCACAGTCTCTACCTGTCAGCACCCACTGGGTCATCACATTCCCTAGACCATGTTTTATTCTTGCCTTCGTTCCCCTCCCCTTTCTCTTTTTATTTTCCCCTCCCCTCTTTCTCTTTTTTTTTTAATCAAAGTATTTTTTTTATTGATGCTTTGTGTATTTCATACATCATTTTCCAATTCAGTTCAGGCATATTTCCCTTTCCCTTCCCTCCACCCCACCCCACCCCATCCCAGATCATGCATTCTGCCATAACTGTCCTGCATCTTTCTGTTTTGTTTTTTTTTTTCATTTTTTAGCAATAAGTGATAATTTATGAGTACAAGCATCCTTCATGTAAAATCAATTTGCAGACTGTTGTGCCCAAACCCGCACAGCCCATGGGTCCCACCATCCAGTGGGGGGAGGCTTGTATGTTCAATCAAGTTGATTAAATGAGTGTCCAGACTATATTGCTGTAGTTTCACCATTCACCCCAATCACAGCCCTTACATTCTACCACGCCCCCTCTTCTGCAGATTGTTCCCTAGGCTTAGAAAAGGGGCACAGGTGGATGAGAAGCAAAACAGTCTACTTTCTCTGGAGCTGTTGTCTTGGACTCTGGTCAATTCTGGCTGTTTCCTTTCATGGGCTGACAGTTTGTCCAGGAATAACCTTTCGATCCTACTAATGAAGCACAAGCAATTAGATATATAGGTATTTAAGCAGCACTAATAGTTATGGTAGGTTACTTTGGTATAGACACATATGTTTGGATGATATGTTAATCCATGAATTACATTTTTTCCCCCTGATAAATATGACAGGGTCTTACTGTGGCTTATAACATCTCCTAACCTGTAGAGGATGTAAGCTTGTGGCATCAGCCATGGGTTATTCCTCCAAGGAGAGAGCCAATAGCCAATTAGATTTGGGATATACAGGCATATGGCTGCCTCTGCTGCACAGTATTTCCAGGCAGGTGAGGTGTAGCTGGTGCTGACGGTGGAGTCTTGCTTGACTCAAGGAGACCCGTATTTGCTTTATTGGTTTAGTGGCCTTTGGTAACACTCTCTGGTATTCCAGAGGCCATCTGTACACTTGCATGTGTGGTCTCAATACATCTTTCCCATGTTAACGTCAGGTCTTCGGCAGCAGGGCCTTATCGCCTCTCTTCTTGCAGGTATCCCAGTTTAGAGGCAAGGAGCCTTTACCTTTTGTGGGGCCTTGGATCCCCTGGCCAACATCTCCCTGGTAGAATAATCCATTGCTGATGTCAGAGCTCCTGTATTAATATATTTTGCTTAAGTGCATAGCTTAAGGACTTTAGTATTATATTTGGTTCTGAACAGAGAATAATCCTTTTCACAGTTCTTATGTCTATTAGTCAATTAAAGAAGGCAGTTTTACCGGTTTTATAAGAGATTACCTCTATAATAGTTGTCTCCAATTTACAGTTGGAGAGCGACCTCATCATCATCATATTTCTCCTTGTTCTATGGGGGGGAGGCAAGAAAGTCTCTCATATCAAAACCTTTGCGGCACCTAGAAGGTAAGTTTCATTAGGACTCATTATAAATAGTTGTTACATGTAGGATCCACAGAGGGGTTCGATGTTTATGGCAATCTGAGGCTTTTCTTCCTTTCAATGTTCAGACGGGTCAACCTTTCAGTTGGCACTTTCTGGTACATCCTACTCAATGCAAAGCTGTATCTTTTCTTTCTCAGCCATTAAGTTGGTGACATTTTGTCCTGTTGGAACCCACAAATCTTTTCCCATAGTTAGTTTTAAGATTTGAATTGCAAGGTTTTTGACGAAAAGGTTTCATGTCTATCTGTACCCCCCCTTTTTTTTAACCCATGAGTCTCCAGAAGACAGTTGTATTATACATAACTATAGGGTGGAATCAAGGCACAGATTTCATCAAATTCACCCATGTTGTTTTGGGTGACTATATATGATTAACTTGGGAAGCAAACTTAATTTTTACGTTAAATCATCTTAAAGAGAATGCTACAAGGTGATACTGTACAACAGAGAAATTATAGAGAACATTTGTATGTGCCAATCCCAAAGTTATTGCTCTACAGATTTTATGTAAAACAAATGTGGACAACAGCGAATTATATCTACATTTAACTCAGATGCATTACCGTTTTTATCAGAGTCTGTAAACCAATGTTGTTTAATATACACATATTTACTTTTACTAAGTCCTAAAACACCATGTATCCTGTAGACAGTGTCTAGGCGAAACTGGGTACTTGCTGAACTCACGTCAATTAAATATGCCTTAATCGAATATACACCCGTGTCCCTCTCCCACCCATCCCCCCTTCCCAATTCACCATTTCAGTCCATTTTCTGATGCAGTCTTTCTGTTGTTGTTCTTTTACTATGCATCCCTCTCCATGAGAAATATTTATATCTGGGTTGTTGGTACTAGCATCCACATATGAGGGACACCATTTGTCGTTTGTTTTTCTGGGACTGTGTTACTTCACTTAACATAATGTCTTCCAGCTCCATCCATTTACCTGCAAAGTTCATGATGTTGTCCCTCTTTACTGCTGCATAGAACTCCATTGTATACATGTACCACATTTTCTCTATCCACTCGTCAGTTGAGGGGCACCTGGGCTGGTTCCAGCTTTTTGCTATTGTGAACAGAGCTGCAATAAACATAGCTGTGCATGTATCTTTGCAGTAAGTTGTGTCTTGTGGGTATATACCCAGGAGTGGTATGACTGGGTCAAATGGAAGGCTCATTTTGAGTCTTCTAAGGGTTCTCCACACTGCTTTCCATAGTGGCTGTACAAGTTTACATTCCCACCAGCAATGGATGAGTGTTCCCCTTTCCCCACAACCTCTCCAGCACTTGGTATCATTCGTGTTCCTGATCCTAGCCAGTCTTATTGGAGTAAGGTGATATCTCAGAGTGGTTTTAATTTGCATTTCCTTAATTATCAGAGATGTTGAACACTTCTTAAGATGTTTCTCGGCCATCTCTAACTCCTCCTCTGTGAAGTCTCTATTCAGATCTTTGCTCCATCTTTTGAATGATTCATTTGTTTTCTTTCTTCTTTGTTTTTTGAGTAGCTTGTATACTCTGGAAATTAATGCTTTGTCAGATGTATCTGCTGTGAAGGTTTCCTCCCACTCTGTGGGTCTTCTCCTCACTTCCTTTATTGCTTCCTTTGATGTACAGAAACTTTTGAGTTTAATGAGGTCCCATTTGTCAATTGTCGATCTTATTTCTTGTGCAGCTGCTGTCTGATTTAGGAAGTCTTTTCCTACGCCTATGTCTTGTAGTCTGCTGCCAAGTTTCTCTTCTATCACCTCCAGAGTTTGGGGTTTCACGTTGAGGTCTTTGATCCATTTGGAGTTGACTTTTGTACAGGGCCAGAGGTAGGCCCTCCCCTCTTTCTCAAACAGAACCTGGGAGGAAACAGGAAAGGCAAAGCCTCAAGCTATGACTTGCTAACCAAAGGTGGAGCTGAATTTAAGTCTAATATTTACTTTGCCAGGAAACAGTCTAATTAAGAGACTTTAGATCTTAAAGCCCCACCTGGGAAGGACAGAAATGAGTTCTCCCTGAAGGTTTTGTCCTGGGGGATGAGTAATCTTTTCTACTCTACACCCAGATGTCTCTGAGATGGGGTTAGGCAACTCTTCCTTCTAAATGCAGATGAGAACATAACTAGAACTGTGAGTTGAGTTTTTATGTGATGCTTGAATGGCTTCCAGAATAACAGCTGACTGTGTAGACCCTCAACCCCAGACAGTGAAAAAAGAATAGCTGAATATCCGTAACTAAAGGAGTTTTTATGATGTAAGAAGGCAGTGTAGTGTAGGAACGAGAGTAGAAGTCAAGTGACCTGGGCCAAATCCTGGCTGCACCACTGTTTCCTGTATGACCCTTGGGTGTGACTCAAATAGCTAACTTAATTTCCTCATGAGTAAATTGCAATAATAGTGTTTATCTCATGGGGTTCTGGAAAGAATTTCAGAAAATAATTCATATGAAGTTTTTAGAACTTTAAGCAATTGCAATTGCTTAAAGAATATCTGCTAGCCTTCCTTGGTCATTCATGTAATCATCCATTTAACAGCTGGGGCTACAGGGAGACCCTATCTCGAAAAGACCAAAAAAAAAAAAAGAAAGTAATCATCCATTTAAAAACATGTCTTGCGACCAGCCGGGCGTGGTGGTGCACGCCTTTAATCCCAGCACCCAGGGGAGGCAGAGGCAGGTGGATCTTTGTGAGTTCAAGGCCAGCCTGGTCTACAGAGTGAGTTCCAGGCCATCTAGGACTACAGGGAGACCCTGTCTCAAAAAAACAAACAACAACAATAACAACAACAAATAAACCCTTGTGCCTAGAATGTACCAAATAATGTGCAAAATATTAGTAATACATGAAATTATGTTTTTCTAACAGTTCAGAGGGGAAGCTAGCATGGAGTTTCTTCCATGTTATAATACGAGTGATGGTGAAAACATGATCTAAGAGTGCCATTGAGGTACCCAGAAGGGGCTCTTTGCATGGAGAGTTCGGGGGAAGGCTTCCTTGGTGACACTTAAGCTGGGTCTTTCTGGAATCTTTGGACTTATTCATGCAAAGAATAGAGGAACATGTATTTCAGAAAGCAGGAGCATGAACGGGGCACAAGAATGAGAAGAATCCTCATGTTTGGAAACAACGGAGAATTTGTAGCAGCAGTGTATGTGATGGGTTTGACGGGGGATAAGCTGAAAAAGCTAACGGCAAAGATGTCATGGGTCATAGTAAAATATTTACATTTGTTTTGCATAACTCAATTTCATTAAGGAAGATAATTTATATAATATATAAAAATGATTAGAAATAAGCAAATCAGGAAGGAGACTATGGCCACAGTCTGGGCCAGGGATAAAGAGAGCCCAAGTCTGGGCTGTGACAAGACAGTGAAAAGGTTGAGGAGAGCCATTGAGAAACATTTGTGTGTGCGGAGCCCTGGGATACTCTTGTTCAGCCATCTAGTGACACTGAGAGCAAATTACTTCTGCTACTACTGTGGTTTTTTTGTTTTGTTGTTGTTACTGTTTTTATCTTTCTGAGACTGGGTTTCCCTGTATTCCCAGCTAGCCTGGGACTCACTATGTACACCAGGTTGGCCTTGAGTTTACAGAGATCCACCTGCCTCTGCCTCCCTAGTGCTGGAATTAAAGGTGTGTGCCATCATGCCCGGTGTGTGGCTTTTTAAATTTACAACTCATATTAAGAAAATATTTTGTAGAAAAAGAAAACACTGATTATTTCAGAACTATATTTCTAAAGATATTGGGGGATAAACCTAAAGATTTATCCCTCAATTACCAGGACTGTACATTCCACACATGATTTAGTTAAATTTGATCTCCTTTTAATTCTTCCCCAGTGATTTTAATTTGTGTGTTTGTCTGCTTATTTGTTTAAGTTGAAGTCTTGCAATGTAACCTGGACTGGCTACAAATTCATGATTCTCCTGCCTTAGCCTCCCAAGTTCTAGAGTTGCAGAAGTGTGCCACCTGGCCCTGCCAGTGATGTTAACTAGAGAATTTTTTGATGGGTTTTTACATTTTCTTAAATATATCTCTTTATTAGCTAGGTTTCTTGTTTGCAAGTGACTGAAACTAGTTTAATGTAGAAAACATAGAAGGGAGAGAATAGGAAAGGGAAGAAGATAAGGCAGTGGCAGAACAGAAAGAAGAAATAGAAGAGGAAGAGGGTGACAAGATGATAGCAAAGAAGATGGAGGAAGATGATCATCCTGTACAGCTGGGAGCTGAGACGTGCAGGGATTGACTGGATTCCCAGAAGGACACACTGCTCTAATTTTCTAGGTCGGGATCATATGTGCCATAGCATAAGTACTTGATCAGTTACCCAAAAAGTGGGTGTCTGATGTTTTACAGGATTTACTGGTGAGAGCAAAAGCCCACATGCCCAAAGCACAGTCTCCCTTCCTTCCACCTCACCCTTTTCTGTGAGCTGCCACCAAAAGGTAATGTCCACATTTAGGGTGAGTCTTTCCACTTCAAATTAACCTGATCAAGAAAGTCCCAGAGTGAGTTAGACTTCCAATAGAAAGCCTAAAATGTACACAAGTCAACACTTCATAAACAAGGAGAAAAACAAATCAATCAATCAAACAAACAAACAAACAACGAAGGCATCTGAAGGAGGCAAGCAAAGCAAGCCTTCAACACAGTGAAGAGGCATTTGAGATTTGCACATCAGAATACAGGCAAAGAGAAACCCAAATGCCAGGGACATGAAGAAGGGACAACATGGGAAAGGTACAGGATAATTCCACACCAAACTCTACCAACCCTCTGGGAGATTCCTACAGTGGGATCCCCCTGGGGATGGCCCAGGCCACAGATATTAGAAGTACAATTGTGGCTGGGCGTGGTGGCACATGCCTTTAATCCTAGCACTTGGGAGGCAGAGGCAGGCAGATCTTTGTGAGTTCAAGGCCAGCCTGGTCTACAGAGTGAGTTCCAGGACAGCTGGAGCTGCAGGGAGACCCTGTCTTGAAAAGACCAAAAAAAAAAAAAAGAAGACCAGTGTTTGAATCCCAAAACCTATGTAACAGCTAGTAACTCTAGTTCCAGAGGGTCTGACACCATCTTCTGGCCTCCATGGACACTGCAAAACACCAGTACATTTACATACATGTAGGTGTAACATTCATACACATAAAAGAAAAATGAAATTTAGGGGGCTGGAGAGATGGCTCAGTGGTTAAGAGCGCTGACTGCTCTTGCAGAGGACCTGGGTTCGATTCCCAGCACCAACGTGGTGGCTGAGAACCGTCTTTAACTCCAGTTCCAGGGGAATCCGACACCCTCTTCTAAACTCCACAACACTGCACGACACAGGTGCACCAATCTACATGCAGACAGTACATTCGTACACATAAAAATAATAATAAAAAAGAAATTTAAAAAATTTTAGTTAGGTGGACATGTTGCCACACACCTATAATCCCAACACTTAGGAAGCAGAGGAAGGCGGATCTCTGTGAGTTCGAGGCCAGCCTGGTCTACATAGCAAGTTCCAGGCCAGCTTGGACTACAAGGGAGACCTTGTCTCAAAAAAGATAGAAAGCAAACAAACAAACCCCAAACAACAACAACAGCAATAATAAAAATAAGCCAGCCTGGACTACACAGTGAGTTCCAGGACAGCAGCAGGGGCTACAGGGAGACCCCGTCTCATAAAAAAAAACAACAACAGTATTAGTAGTAATAATAACAAAAGGAGCCACATTACAACATAGGTTTAGGTTTTCTGCCCTAGTTCTTATGCACTTAATTGTTAAAAGAGGGCTTTGTGTAGTTCAAGACTAAATAAAAATTACCCAGTACCAAGAATGCAAATGAAATATAAGTTGAAAGGAAACAACACAGATCCCTCAATAATAACCGTAAATATTAATAGACTAAACACCCCAATATCAAAAGACATAGACTGGAAATGGATTTATGGAAACGGAACCATATTCTATTACTGCTGTCCCAAGAAATACCCATCTCACTGCCTCGAAGGACAACAGCATCCTATAGAGTTAAAGTGATGGAAAAAAATATTCCAAGAAAATCGTGACCAAAAAAAGCAAGCAGAGTGGCTATTCTAATATTCAGACAAAATAGACCCAGAGTTAAAATTAATCAAATAAGACCAAAGAGGCCTAATATCCTTATCAATGGAACATATAACCAAGAAGATCTCACAATTTTAAATATTTATCCACCCAAATCATTGCGTGCACCAAACTTGTATTATAAACACATTCCTTCAGGACCTCAAGACAAGTCCCAGTACACTAATAGTGAGGAAATTCAATACCCCACTGAGCCACGTGGATAGGTCAACTGAACAAAAAAAAATCAGAAGGAGAAACTATCAGAACGAAAACACATACACAATATGGACCTCAGCAGATATCTACCAGATATGCTTATTCCCATCCAAACACTGAAAAGTATATTTTCTACTTAGCACCTCATGGAGCATTCTTCAAAATTGACCATGTATTGGAACACAAAAGAAACCTCAACAAATACAAAAGGATTGAAATTATTCCATGCATTCTATCAGACCACAGTGCAATAAAGCTCAATATTAACAACAGAGGGTTAAGCCCTACTAACATAAAGAACACATGGGAAGACATAAAACAACACGAATAGTGAACAACTGAATGGGTCAGATGAAGAAATAAAGAATGAAATAAAAAGCATTCCTGGAACTAAACGGAAAATGATAATACAAACCACAAACAAAACCTGTGGTACATTAAAGTCAGTCCTAAAAGAGAAATTTATAGCCCTAAATGGCCCACATTAAAATAAAAAAAATAAAAATAAAAAAAATAAAGAAAACCAGGGGCTGGAGAGATGGCCTAAGATGGTTAAGAGCGCCGAACTCTCTTGCAGAGGACCCGGGTTGTGATCCTCAGCACCCACATGGCGGGCCAGAGAATTGTCTGTAACTCCAAATCCAGCAGAACTCCAGTTCCAGGGGAATCCGACACTCTCGTTCTGACCTCTGCCGGCATTGCACGACACAAGTAATATATGCATACATATAAAAAAATAAAAAAAAAAAAAAAAAAAAAAAAATAAATTTAAGAAATTAAAAAATAAAAAAACGAGAAAAGAGAATCAAGTAAACAATCTAAACACTGTAGCTAAAAACACTTGAAAGACAAACATACAAATGAATCCTAACCCAACAAGACAGAAGAAATAACAAAATCGGACAGAAATCAATGAAACTAGAAACAAAGAAGAACATATAAAAAAATCATACATGAATCCAAAAGGGGCTTGTTCTTGAAAAGATAAACAATAATAGACTGACCTCTAGCCGATGCTTAAGCAAAAGAAAGAAAGAGCAACTACAAACCAATAGAATTCTGCCAATGAAAGGGGAAACATCACACAGATAAAGAAAAGATCCAGACACTCATACGAGAATACTTCAAAAACCTATACTTCTCTACATAAATCTGAAAACCCAAGAGAAATGGTTAAATATCTGAAATCATGGGATCTTCCAAAGCTAACAAGAATGAGATTGACAAGCTTATAATAGAGAATGCGTAACCACTAGAGGAACAAGTTGAAGACGTATATTAAAAAAGCCTCCCAACTTAAAAAAAAAAAACCCAGGCCCAGATGGACCTTCTTCAGTACAGTGAATTCTATAAAACATTTAAAAAAAAGAGGGGGTTCTTTACAACCCATTACTACTCAGACTTTTCAGAAAGATACAGATGAAGGAAATATCCCAAATTCCTTCTAACAAGCCAGCATCACTCTAAACCCAAAAAACGAGGCAAAGACACAAACAAGAAGAAAATTATAGACCAATCATTGATGAAGACAGATGCTAAATTCTCAAACAAAATACTTGCAAATTCGCATTCACAGACCCACAATCAAAAAGATCATCCATCATGACCAGTTGGATTTATACCAGAGATGAAAGGCTTCGTAACAATAAGTAAAGTCAATAAAATATCATAACAACAGTATAAATGGACTCAAAGACTAAAAATGCATGATCATCTCAATGATGCAGAAAAAGCTTTTCATCAAAAATCCAGCATCCCTTCAAAAAGGAATTAAAGTCCTAGAAGGAATTGATTGGAGGGATCATTCCTTAGTGTAATCAAAGCCATATACGAAAAAACCTATGGCCAACATAATCCTAAATAGAAAAAGCTAAAGCTGTATCACCTTAGAAAGTCAGGAACACAGTAAGGCTGTCCATTATCACCACTCTCTCTTCAATATAGTGCTGAATGCTCGCCGATAGGACAAGTAAGGCAAGAAAGCGACATAAATAGTACTGTAATTGGGAAAGAGAGGTAAGGTTGGAGAAGAGAAAGCTGCACCCTGCGGTTATGGCACTTTTTGTTGCCAGCTAGATCATGGTTTGATGATAGTGGTGGTGTATAGCCTTAGAAGATGCTAAAAAACACCTTCCATCCAGAGAGAAAACATTCCTTTCCTAATGTATGAGATCATACAAAATTTCAGGGTGGGAGAGTAAGCTTCTGTGAGGTAAAGGCTGGTCTAATTGGGTTGGATACGTAAATAAGACCTAGGTGAGAAAGAGAAGCTTGCTAGTTGTAGCGAGGAACCTTTGGTCCTGGATTTATGGTATTTTTCCGAGTTACAATAAAGCAACTGGGTGGAGAGAGTAAGGTATAAGGAATGAAAGACCGACTACCTTGGTGCCGCGAATATACATAGTAGCGTTTTCTTATAAGAAACAAAGCGTTAAGTAGTCCTAGTTAGATATAGAGAAGCCGCAGCCATGTAAGGACACCAAAGACCCCAGGAATCTGTGTACAACTACAAAAATTATTATTTGTGAAAACCCGAAGAAGAGATTGGAATAGGATATGACATCAAGTAAAGTTAGTTGGAAGAAGAAGTTAGAGCCTCTCTCGCGATGAGCTGCAATACTTGGGAGTATCTCCTGAAAGATAAATTAAGAGTAATAATAGAAAAAATGATTCCGATATCTACCCAATTTAAGTTATAACAGATTTCTATATGCATAAGTGGCACCCAATGCTAGAAGGGAATCCGCATCGCACGCATTTTTTGCACAGACTTAGAAAAAAATCCTTAAATTCATATGGAAAAAGAGTCAAAGTAAGAACTACGCTGATATTAGCGTAAAGCAAACCCTGAGTGAATAAGTGTCAACACTGAATAGTGCGGGAGATCCTGTCTTACCAATTATAGGATGATCAGTGTGGGTGGGAGTAGATAGACAGTTAACCAAGACGTTCCTAGAGCTATCTAGTAGAAACCCAGGGTGTTATTAGATCTATTGGAAGACAAAGCCTGTTGGTGGGGACTCGGAAATGGAAAAAGGAGCCTTGAGGAAATCGCATGAACCAATGGAAGCAAGAACGAATCCTGGTCTTCTTGGAAGATCCAATACTGGGCTCTAGTGATAACTTCTATGGTTCACTTTCGAGTTATTTGACATAAAGGGGCGGCAAAAGAGAGAGCTCCTAGTAGCAGGAAGAGTATAGGACAGGGTACTCCTCAGGCTCATCCACTGAATGTTGCATTTGATTAATAATTGACTGGAATCACCATTTGGGTAAGATTGAAAGAAATTAAACGCCCTACCTCTCCACCATTGTACAAAATCAAAACTCCCAAGGGGTCAAAGATTCTCATGTGAACTGAAGCCCTGAAGGTGATGAAAGAAAAAGTTGGCAACCACCTACAATCAAAGACATAGATGTAGGAGGAGCCTTTTGTTTTTGTGTTTGTGTTTTGTTAGTTCTGTGCTCTTTCTATATTGGGACTGGGTCTCCTTGTAACCCCAGGCTGTCCTGGAAACTTGCTCTGTAGACCAGGCTGCCTTNATGAAAAATTCCCCAAACTAAAAAAAAAGCCAAACCCAATACAAATACAAGAAGATAAGAACTCCAAACAGACAAGATCAGAAATCAAACAGAAACTCCCTCTACCATATCATAGTTAAAATGCTATAGACACTCACAAAAAGAACAAAAATTTCTGAAAGGTTGCAGAGAAAAAACAACAAGTACAATAAGGGGAAACATCTCATAAAATCGCATTGACCTTCTCAGTGCAAACTATGAAGCAACGAAGAACGTGAAGCAAACCATTCTGAGTGTTAAAGGACTATAGATGCCAAGCCAGGTTTACTATACCCAGCAAAAATGTTGAATTAGCGTTAAGGACGAGAGAACAAAGAGCGAAAAGTATTTCTTGACATAAACAAGATGAAAGAGACATGTCCAGAAAACCAAACCCCTTCAGGCATATCTTGAAGCCAATTCAAAGGACAGAAGAGAGGAGCAACTCTCCCCAGGCACCTAGAAGAGAAATTCATAAAAGCATAACTGCAGATGTAGAAACCTATACCAAAAATGCACATGGATAAAAAAAATGCAAATGGATAAATAAGGTGAAAGGAGCAGGCCACATCTATCAGTGATAACCTTAAATATTAGTGGACTATAACTCCCCAATCAAAAAGACATAGACTGGGAGATTGGATTAGGAAACAAGAACCCATCTCTATGCTGTCTACAAGAAACGCATCTTACCTTCAAGGATGAGGCACTGCCTTAAATTGAAAGGATGGAAACAAAATATTCCAAGCAATGGTCCCAAAAGAAAGCAGTGTTGCTATTTTAATATCAGACCAAATATGACTTCAATAAAAAACAATCAAAAAAAGAGACAAAGAAGAAGGCCCACATGGACATTTTTGTTTTGTTTTTATTGATTTTTTAACATTTTGTTGTTGTTTTTTTAATTTTTTAATTTATTTCTTATATGGTTATGAATGTGTACTGTCTGCATGCGGTTTGTGCACCTGTGTCATCAAGCCCACGGAGATCCAAGAGAGGTTGTCAGATTCCCTGGAACTGGAGTTTCTCCCTGTGAAAGGAGTTTCAGACCAGTTCTCGGCTCGTGCCATTGGTGGGTGCTGGTGGATTCGAAACCTAGGTCCTTCTGTAAAGAGTGGTCGGGCTCTTAACCACTAGGCCCATCTCTCCAGCCCAATTGATGCTTTTATGTATCATCATAATCAACTATGCTTCATATTCTGTTCAGGTTCATAAGAATTCCCTATCCCTTCCCACCGCCACCCCAACATCCCAGCTCATTTTACTACTATCAGTAATGTCCTGCATCTTCTCTCAGTCTTTTTTATAGCTTAGGAATTTCACATTATCCTCGTGTTAATTATCTATTATTCTAAAGTAGATTCCGATACTCTCCACCCCGATATACCATAATTACAGAGTCTAACAATAATATGGTGGTGTGATTCATAAGAGCCCATTGAGGGTATTACATCTTATGACCACAATGAGTTGCTTTAAGATATTAACCAGAAAATATAACATACTGTCATTCAGCTTGGCCTTTCATCTGGGGATTTGTGTGTTAGCATCCACAAATGAGGGAAACCATTCTCGTTGTCTCTTCTGGGGGACTGTCACCCCCTCAGCCATCCAATGGCGTCCCACTCCGATCATTAACCTACGCAAAGTTCATTATATCCCATCCTTCTTACTGCTGAATAGTATCCATTGTGTATTAGAGTAACCAATTTTTGTCCATCCATCAATCCTGTTAGGGGCATATGGGTTGGTTCCAGCTCTTATGCTCTTGCTATTGGTGAAGAGGAGCTGTACTATAAATGGATGGGACATTTCATTTGTGTGGTAGGATTAGTGAGTCTTTGGAGTATATTAGCCAGGAGGTGGTATGATTGGGGGGCACAGTCCAGATTGGTAAGCTCATTTTCTGAGATCCTTTAGGGTTCTCCACACTGCCTCTTCCATATGTGGTTCTTAAAGTTTACAATTCCCACCCAAGAATGGAATGCAGTATTCCTCTTCTTTCCCCCGATAACGCCTAATGGCAGTCTGTGGTGTCTTTTGTTTTCTTTGAATCTTACGCCTAGCCGTAAACGGATAAGATGATAATTCGAGAGTGGTTTTTAGAGTTGCATTTCCTTTAATATTTAATGATGATGGAGGACCCTTTTAAAGATGTTTTCAGACATTATTTAATTCCTGCACTGGTGATTCAACTCATGATTACAGCTCTATTATTCCATCTAATTTGAGTAGGTTAATTTGTCTTTCTTTAACTTCTTTGTGGTTATTATCTTGAGTCAGCAGGTATAAGTTATATTTGATGTTAATGCTCTGTCAGATGTATCACTGGGATTATATCTTTCTTCCACACTACTGTAAGTTTTCTTATTCGCCGTGCCTGACTGGTTCTTTTGACTGTACTAGCTTGTTGAAGTTTATGAGGTCCCACTTTTTCAATGTTAACCTACTTCCTGTGCGAGAGCTGCTGTTGGGTTTAGGAAAAGTTATTCCTCATATAGCCAGGGATGGTGGCTCATGCTTTATCCTAGCACTGGGTGGGCAGAGGCAGAGTCAGATATTTTTGTATGGTCAAGGCCAGTTGGTTTACAGAGTGGTTATTCCAGGACAGCTGGGTTACAATATGGCGAGATCCCTGTTCTCGAAAAACCAAAAAAAAAAAAAGAAAAAAAAGGCTCCCTCCTACATCTAGATCTATGTATGTAGAGTGTGTATGCCGAACGTGAACTTTTCTTTATCACCTCAGGGCTATCAGGGCTTCACATTGAGATTTACCCATTGGAGTTGATTCTCTTGTACAAGGTGAGAGTAGGGGTTTAATTTTGTTCCATCTACAAATGGTGTGATCCAGTTTTGAGCCACACCATTTGCTAAGATGCTATCTTCTCTATCTGAGCCTTTTTTTTGGACCCCTTCTCTGTCAATATGGAAAGTGACTGAAGTTAGTATGAGCTCAAGTTTGGATCTTCAGTTTTTTTCCATTAGCAATGAGTTCTCTTTTTTATCCCAGTACACCAGAGCTGGCATTTGTCCTTTAGGACTATTCTAAACTAACTCGTAATATAGTTGACGTCCTGGTCAAGTGTAATCCGCCCCAGGATGTTTGGCACCTTTTCCGACTCAGGTTGTCTTTAGCTATTCAAGGGTCTTTATGGTTTTTCATATGAATTTAAGGATTTTTGTTCTAAGTCTGTGAAAAAGCTCATGGGGATCTTCTTTGGAGTTTGCGCTTGCATCTGTATATGTATATTATTTGGGTCACGAAATGGACCATTTTAACTATATTAATTCTCCTCCAATACCAGAGCATGGGAAGTCTTTCCTTCTGAGTTTTCTTGATGTATATTTTCATCTCTTCTTCAGGGTGTTTTAAAAATAATTTAGTTCGTAGGGGGTCTTTGCGTGTGCTTTGGTATGTGTTTTATTTCATAAGGTACTATTTTTTTTTTTGAGGCTATATGTGATTATTGGGATGGTCCTCCTTGTATTCCTTTTCACTCGTTGATTGATTGTGGGCATAATAGGAAAGGCTAACTATTTTTCTAGTTATTTTATTTAAGTCATCCCCCACTTTTACTGAATTCTTTGATTGTCATTCTAAGAGTTTTCTGGTGGAATTTTTAGCATCACTTGGTAAACTATCATCATTGCATCTTGCACAAAAGGTATAGTTTAATAATAACCTTTACCTCCTTTTCTAATAATTAGTACTCTTTAATTGTCGCTTTCCTTGCCTTATGGTGTCCTAGCGAGCATTTCAAAGCACTATAGTTGAAGGGAGTGGTGATAAAGGACAGTCTTCGTTTGTGTTCCTTGCTTTTTAAGGGGATGCTTCTAGCTTTTTTCCATTTAGGGTTGATGTTGGCAGTGAGTTTCTTGTGTTTGATGGCTTTGATTACACTAAAGAATGATCCTCCAGTCCAATTCCCTCTAAGTATTCTAAGCATGAAGGGATGTTCTGGAAGTTTTGATAGAAGCTTTTGTCTGTAATCAAATTGAGATGCATTGTGTGGTTTCTTGTTCTTTAAGTATTTATTTATGTGTTTTATTTGCATATTTAATTGAACTTACGTATGTTAGAACCATTCCTAGCATCTTCTGTATAAATCCAACCCTGGTCCATGATGGATATATTTCTTGATGTGGGTCTGTCATCCGATTTGCAGAAGTATTTTGTTGAGAATTTTTGCTATTCTTAAATATACACCATGTACTATGTTTTCATTTTCTTTGTTTTGCTGCTTTCTGTTTTGGTATTAGAGTGATTGCTGGTTTCGTGAAGAATTGGGATATTGTCCTTCTGTCTGTTAACCTTCTGAAAGTCTTGAGAGTAGTAGTAATGGTTGTAAGACCTTTTAAATGTTTTATGAATTCTGGCTGAGTAACCATCGGGCCTGGGCTTTTTTTAGTTGGGAGGCTTTTTTTCTTCATTTTTCTTTATTTTTTTTTTTGTTGCAGTCTTTTTAAGCTGTCCATCTCTTCTTGGTTAGCTTGGAGAATCCGCAGAATTTTCAGATTTCATCCATTTCTCTTGAGGTTTTCAAAATTTAGTAGAGTATAGGTTTTTGAAGTCATTCTCGTATGATTGTCTGGAATCTTTTTTCTGTTGTGATGTTTTTCCTTTTCTATTATTTGTTTTTGGTTTTTTTTTTTCTTTTGTTTACTTTCTTGGCTAATGGGTCTGCTAGTTTTTGTTTATCTTTTCAAAGAACACAGCTTTTGGATTCATTGAATTCTTTTTATATGTTTTATTTGTTTCTAGTTTTCATTGATTTTGCCCACTGTATTTTTGTTATTTGTCTTCCTGTCTGTTGGTTTAGGGATTCATCTTGTTGTTGTCTTCAAGTGTTTTTACGCTAAAGTGTTAGATTGTTTTAATTGTTCTCTTTTGTTTTTTATTTTTTTAATTTTATTTATTTATATCATGTGTATGAACTGTAATGTCTGACATGCAGTCTGTGCACCTGTGTCGTGCAATGCCCGAGAGGTACCGAAGAGCAGTGTGGATTTCCCTGGAATCTGGAGTTTCTCTGGAATTTGGAGTTTCAAGATGGTTCTCGCCGCCAGATTGGGTGCTGGGGATAAACCGGGTCCTCTGAGAAGCGCGAGGCGTCCTTTAAACTAGGCCTCTACTCCAGCCCCTGGTTTTTTTATTTTTTATTTTTATTTTTTTATTTTAAATGTGGGACTTGAGGGCTTAATTTCCTTCTTAGGCTGACTTTAATGTATCCCAAGGTTTTTGTTGTGTTGTATCTATCATTTTCGTTTAACTTCCAAGAATGCTCTTTTTCATTCTTTATTTCTTCTCTGACCCATTATTGTTTCACTATTGTGTTGTTTAGTCCTCCATGTGTTTTATAGTTTGTAGGGCTTACCTCTGTTTTATATTGAGTTTATTGCCACTGTGGTCTGATAGAATGCATGGAATAATTCCAATCCTTTTTGTATTGTTGAGTTTCTTTTGTGTCCTAGTTGTGGGTACAATTTTAGAGAATGTTCCATGGGGTGCTGAGTAAAAGCATATTATTCATGGTGTTTTGGGTGGATATTATTCTTAGATGATCTGTGAGGTCCATTTGGTGTATTGTGTTGTTCAGTTCTGATGTCTTTCCTTCTGTTTATTTTTTGTCCAGTTTCACCTATCAGGTGGCCAGTGGGGTTTTATTGAAGACCCCACATATTGCTGTACTGGGATTAAATCTGTGTCTTGAGGTCATGCAGGATTGTTTTTATAAAGTTTGGTGCACCAGGTTGGTCGCATAAATGATTTAAATTGGATGAAGATCTTCTGGTTAATTGTTCATTGATACGAGGATATATAATGCGCCCTCTTTGTCTTTTCTGTATTAATTTTACTTGAGGTCTATTTTGTTGATATTAAATAGCCACTCTGCTTGCTTTTTGGTACCATTTTCTTGGAATATTTTTTTTCCATCCTTTAAACTCTAAGGTGCTGTCTGTCCTTGAGGGTGTGAGATGGGTTTCTTGGAGCAGATATAGATGGGTTCTGTTTCCTAATCCATTCTCTCAGTCTAGTCTTTTGATTGGGGAGTTTAGAACATTAATATTTAGGTTAATACTGAGAGATGTGTGTTGTTTCCTTTCAACTTATTTTTTGTTTGCATTCTTGGTCTGGGTTTGTACTTTACTTTGTTCGTTATGCTTTTGGTAATTTTTCTCTTGGGTTGCTTAAGGATAGTTGCTCCTTTCTTCTGTTCTTTGAATTGCTTTGAGTATTTTCTGAAGTGTTGGGGTTTTTTAACATGTGTTCTTTCATTTTGTTTATGTCCTGAAAGATTTTTCTTTCTCCTTCAACTATGATTGACATTTTTGCTGGGTATAATAATCTGGGCTGGCATCTAAAGTCATTTAGTACTGGGAATACTTTAGCCATGTTCTTCTGGCTTTCATGGTTTGCACTGAGATTCTGATGGGTTTCCCCTTGTATGTAACTTGTTGTTTTTCTCTTGTGGCTTTCAGTATTTTGTCCTTGTTTTGAGCATCTAGTGTTTTAACTATGATATGATGTGGGGAATTTCTTTTCTGGTCTTGTCTATTTGGTGTTCTATGTGCTTCTTGTATTTCTATGGGTTTGTTTTTTTTCAGTTTGGGGAAGTTTTCTTCTATTATTCTGTTGAAGATCTGATCAATACCATTCTCTTGGGACTCTTCTCCTTCCTCTATCCCTAGGGTGTGGAGGTTTAGTCTTTTCATGGTGTCCCACATTTCCTGGTTGTTCCACTCTTGTGTTTTTTTTTTTTAATTTTTTATCATCTTTACTTGAGGTTTCTAGCTGCACTGTGTTATCTTGTAGTTCTGATATTCCTTTTTCTGCTTCTTCCATTCTGCTTCTAAGGTTTTTTCCTATCCTTTCCTGCTGATTGGATGAATGTTCAATTTCCTTTTTTGTTTCATCCTGCAATTTCTTCAGTATTTCCACTTCCTTTTGGAGATTTTCATTCCTTTCTTATAGCTCCTTGCTTTGCTCGTCAGTTTCTTTTTTCCTTTCAGCCTGAGATCTTTTCAATGTTTCCACTTCCTCCTGGAGTTTGTCATTCTCTCCCTCTAGTTCTTTTCGGAGTTTGTATTTCTCTTCCTCTAGCTCTTTTCAGAGTTTGTATTTCTCTTCCTCAAGTTCTTTTCTGAGTTTATCAATCTCTCCTTTTAGTTCTTTCCAGAGTTTATCATTCTTTCCTTCTAGTTCCTTCATGAGTTTTCTGTTCTCTCCCTTTAGTTCTCTGATTTGTTCTTTATAGTCTTTGAATATGTCTACAATTGTTCTTCTAAGGTCGGTATGTTGGTTCCCTTCCAGAGAGATCTTGTTGTTGGGATCCTCTACAGGAGTGGTTGGGTTCAGTGGGGATTTATTTTGAGCTTTTCCCATATTGTTGTTTTCCCATTGTGTTTTTGGCATGTGTATTTTTGTTGTTGTTGTTTTTCCCCCTTTGTTTATTTGCTTGCCTTCTGTTGCTAATGTCAAATGTTGCTATGGGGGATTGGTTGGTTACTCAGTTTGCTTCCTGTTCGTTTCTTCCTCAGTTTTGGCTATGCAGCCTCCAATCACTGACACTGCTGTATCTTCCCAACATCTTTAAACCACAGCACCAGCAGTTTACACTTTCCACCTCAGTAGCTTGAGCAGGGGGTGAGGGGGGTGTTGAATCCTTTGGCCCATGCACCAGTCCCCACCTGGGTGGTTGGGCACAGATAGTGTGTGCCGCTGGCTGCCCTTCTATCCATGCACACAATTCCTCTATGGTCCTAGCATTGGATGGTGCCTGCTGAGGTGAGCCACCAGCTGGCTGCCTGCACAACACAGATGGGCCTTGGTGGCTGGGCACAGGTAGTGTGCATAGCTGGCTGACCTTCTGTCCATGCACGCAGTTCCTCTCTATGGTCCTAGTGTTGGATGGCACCTGCTGAGGTGGGCCACCAGCTGGCTGCCTGCACAACACAGGCCAAGACATTTTTATCAAAGGAACAATTCACCATGAATATTTCACAATCATGAATATATGTGCACCAAACTCTGGTGCACCAAACTTTATAAAGACAATTCTCCAGCACCTCAAGGCACAGATTAACCCCAGTACACTCATAGTAGGGGACTTCAATACCCCACTGAGCCCTTTGGACAGGTCAACAGGACAAAGAATAAACAGAGACATCTGAACTGAATGATATGATACACCAAACAGACCTCACAGATATCTATGGAATATTCCACCCTAATCCCAGAGAATACACTTTCTACTCAGCACCCCATGGAATATTCTCCCAAATTGACCACATACTGAGACACAGAAGAAACCTCCACAAACACAAAAAGATTGAAATAATTTCATGCATTTTATCAGACCACAATGCAATAAGGCTTATTATCAACACCAGGATAAACCCTACTATCTACGAGAACACATGCAGACTAAACAACACACTCCTGAATAATGAATGGGTCAAGGAAGAGATAAAGAAAGAAAGAAATGCATTCCTAGAACTGAATGACAATGATAATACAACACAACAAAACCTATGGGATAAGCAGTCCTAAGAGGTAATTTTATAGCCCTGGGTGCCTACATTAGAAAAACGGAAAGAGCACAAGTGAATGATCTAACACTGCAGCTAAAAACACTTTAGAGACAACAACAGATGAACCTTAAACTCAACAGACAGGAAGAAATGACAAAAATCAGAGCAGAAATCAATGAAATAGACACAAAGAAAACAATATAAAAAAAAATCAATGAATCCAAAAGTTGGTTCTTTGAAAGAATAAACAAGTTAGACAGACCGCTAGCCCAGTTAACCAAAAGAAAGAAGGAACAACTCCAAATCAATACAATCCGTGATGAAAGGGAAAATATCACACCAGACAATGAAAAGATCCAGACAATCATATGGGAATACCTCAAAAACCTACACTCTACTAAGTTTGAAAATCTAGAAGAAATGGATGAATATCTGAAATCCTGGGAATCACCAAAGCTCAACCTAGAAGAGATCAACAGCTTAAACAGACCCATAATATAGGAAGAAATTAGGGCTGGAGAGACAGCTCAGCAGTTAAGAGCACCGACTGCTCTTGAAGAGAACCCAGGTTCGATTCCCAGCACCCACATGGTGGCTAAGAACCGTCTTTAACTCAAGTTCCAGGGGAATATGATGCCCTCTTCTGATCCCTGCGGCATTGCACGACACAGGTGCACCAACCTACATGCAGACAGTACACTCATACACGTAAAAAATCATAAATAGGGCTGGAGAGATGGCCTAGCGGTTAAGAGTGCCAACTGCTCTAGCGGAGGACACGGGTTCGATTCCCAGCACCCACATGGCGGCTGAGAACCATCTTTGACTCCAGTTCTAGGGACTCCAGTTCGAGGGGAATCCGATGCCCTCTTCTGACCTCCATAGCATTGCACATCATGGGTGCACAAACCTGCATGCAGACAGTACATTTATTTATTTATTTATTTTTTTATTAATTTTTATTTATTTCTGTATGTGTATGGATGTACTGTCTGCATGCAAGTCTGTGCACCCATGTCGTGCAATGCCGCGGAGGTCAGAAGCGGGCGTCGGATTCCCCTGGAACTGGAGTTCTCCTGGAACTGGAGTTTCAGACTGTTCTCGGCCGCCATGTAGGTGCTGGGGATCAAACCCGGGTCCTCTGTAAGAGCGGTCGGTGCTCTTAACCGCTAGGCCATCTCTCCAGCCCCAGACAGTACATTTATACACATAAGAAAAGTATAAAAAATAAAATAAAATAAAATAGTTGTTTAAAAAAATAAATATACCACTCCTCTTCAATATAGTGCTTGAAATAGTTGCTAGGGCAATAAGGCAAGAAAAGGAAATTAAAGGAGTACTAATTGGAAAAGAGGAAGTCAAGCTATCCCTATTTGCTGATGATATGATTATTTACTTAAGGGATGCTAAAAACTCCACCAGAAAACTCCTAGAAATGATTAACAGCTTCAGTAAAGTGGCAGGATACAAAATTAACCTAGAAAAATCAGCAGCCTTTCTTTACAGCAACAGCAAGCAACTGAAGAAGGAATTTAAAGAGAACTTTCCACTCACAATAGCCTCAAAAACAATAAAATACCTAGGAACAAATCTAACCAAAGACACCAAAGATCTCTATGACAAAAAATTTAAACCCCTGAGGAAAGAAATTGAAGAAGACATCAGAAGATGGAAAAAAAAACCCATGCACCTGGATTGGGAAAATTAATTAGTAAAAATGTCCATTCTACCACACTCTTGTGACCAATTTAATGCAATCCCAATTCAAAAATCCCCAGAAGATATTCTTCACAGAGGCTGGGAAAAAAAAGTCCCCATAGAGAGACAATCATCAAACCAAAAGCTTCTGTACATCAAAAGGAACCAATAAAGAAATGAAGAGAAAACCCCCAGACGTGGGAGAAGATCCACCTGTTCACCTGTGACAGAGCATTGATTTCGAGTTACAAAATACTCAAAAATAAAACACCAAAGAGAATAGAAAACAAATGAATCACTCAAAGATGGAGCAAAGAGGTGGCTGGAGGATGGCCTAGCGGTTAAGAGACACGATGCTCTCACAGAGGACCCGGGTTCGATCCCCAGCACCACATGGCGCCAAGAACCGTCTGAAACTCCAATCCAGGAGAACCTCCAGTTCGGGGGAATCCGACACCCTCTTCTGCCTCCTGGCAGTTGCACAACACGGGTGCACAAACTTGCATGCAGACAGTTACATCATACATAACGAAATATAAAATAAAAAAAAAGAGGGCAAAGAACTGAATAGGACTTCAAGCGGAAGAGGAGTAGAGATGTCGCGAGAATGCATCTCAAAAAAGTGTTCAACAATCAAATATAGGGAATGAACAAATTAAAAAACCACTCTTATAGATATTCATTTCACTCGATAAGACTGGTTCAGGATCACGAAAACAAATGATGCCAAGTGCAGGAGAGTTGTGGGGAAGGGGAACACTCATCCATTGTGGTGGGAATGTAAACTTGTACAGCCACTATGGAAAGTAGTGTGGAGAACCCTTGGAAAACTCAAAATGAGCTTGCCATTCGACCTAGCCATACACTCCTGGGTATATAACCACACAAGACTCATCTTTCTGCAGAAATACACGCACAGCTAATATTTATTGCAGCTCTGTTCACAATAGCAAAAAGCTGGAACCAAACCAAATGTCCCTCAACGACCAGTAGATAGAGAAAATGTGGTACATGTAACAGTGGAGTTCTATGCAGCAGTAAAAAAAAAGATAACATCATGAACTTTGCAGGTAAATGGGATGGAACTATAAGATATTATGTTAAGTTGAAGTAACACAGTCCCAGAAACACAAACGACGAATGGTATCCCTCATCCGTTAGATGCTAGCATCAATAACCAGTTGTAAATATTCTTATGGGAGGGATGCATATTGGAAAGAACAACAACAGAAAGACTGCATCAAAAACTGACGTAAAGGGGGAAACTGGAGGGTGGGAGGGACACGGGGTCCAAGTCGATATAGTGAATTAATTGATGGGGAGTAACAAGTATCCAATGCCCCAACCTATCACAAACTACATGGTATAGGACTCAGTAAAGTAAAAACAATGCTAACAAATGGTTAAAGGTTTTAACAAAAACATTTATCATCCAAGTTAAGTGGAAAATATAAATTTTTGTCCACACTTGTTTCTACTTAAATCTGTATACAATAACTTTGGGATTAACACATATAAATGTCTTATAATTTTCTGTGTTATACTGTATCATCTTGCAGCATTCTCTTTTAACTGTAGGATAATTTAACTTAAGGAATTAAGTTTGCTTCCCAATTAACAACTACAGTTACCCAAAACAGCTTGGGTAAATTTAATGATTTCTCCTTGATTCCTTCCTATAAGTATGTGTACTAGAACTGCCTTTTTGAGACTCATGGGTCTGAAAAAAAAGGGGGGATACAGTTATATATTAAACATTTTTGCCAAAATTTTCAATTAATCTTAAAACTAACTATGGGGAAAAGATTTGTATTTCCCACAGGTCAAAAGTCACCAACTTAATGGCTGAGAAAGAAAAAGATACAGCTTTGCATTGTGTGGATGTACCTAGAAATACCAGCAGAGAAGTTGGCCCATTTAAGCATTAAAAGGAAGAAAAGCCTCAGACTGCCAAAGACATCAAACATCTCTGTGGATCTATTTGTTACACTATTTATAATGAGTCCAATTGAACCTTACCTTCTAGGGGTGGCAAAAGTCTTAATATGAGAGGACCTTCCTTACCTCTTTCATAGAAACAAAGAAAATATATGATGTAATAAGTCCATTCTCTAACTGTAACTTAGAGCTGACTGTTCTAGAGTAATCTCCTACAAAATACTTATAACTGCTCTCTTTAACTGACTAATAGAACATAGGAAGTGCAAAGGATTATTTCTCTATTCAGAGCCAATATACACACTAAAGTTTTTCAAGCATGTGCCATTTAAGCAAAATATATTAACTACATTAATAGCTCTGTATATCAGCAAGGATTATTCTGCCAAGGAGATGTTGGCCAGTGGATCCAAGCCCCCCAAAAGGTAAAGGCTTTTGCCTGTAAACTGGATACCTGCAAGAAGACGAGGCGATAAGGCCCTGCTGTGAAGACCTGATATGCCAAGCAGGGGAAAGATGGTTTGAGACTGCACTGTGCTAAGTGTACAGTGGTCTCTGAATGCCAGAGAGTGTTACCCAACGGCACTAAACCAATAAAGCAAAAATTGGTCTCCCTTGGAGTTCAAGCAAGTCTCCTCCGTTTCGCATCAGCTACACCTCACCTGCCTGGAAACTACTGTGCAGCAGTTGGCAGCCATGCCTGTATATCTAATTCTATTAGCTCTCTCCTTGGAGGGAATAACTCATGGCTGATGTCCACAAGCCTACATCTCTAGTGGTTAGGAGAGTAAGTTATAAAGTCACAGTAAGACCTTGTCATCTTTTCAGAAAAATATTAAATTCATGGAGTAGCACACCATCCAAACATCTAGTTGTCTACTATCCAACATAACCCTACCATAATAATTTATTACTGTTAAACTACCTAATTATTCTATTGCATTGGCTTCATTAGTGGATTGGAGAGGTTATACCTGACAAAACTGCAACCCATGAAAGGAAACAGCCAATACTGATCAGAGTCCAAAATCGACATCTCCAGAGGAAAGTTAGGCCTGTTTGCTTCTCGGTCCACCAGTACCTTTTCCAAGGCCTAGGGAACAATCGTGGAAGAGTGGGAGTGGTAGACTGTAAGGGCTGAAGATTGGGGTTTAATGGTGGAAAATCAGCAAATAGTCTGGCACTTATTTGATCAACATGATTGTACAATAAAAGACCCACCAGCGGATGGTGGCGACATGGGCTGTGTGGGTTTGGCATAGACTGCTTCAAATCGTTTTACGTGAAGGATGCTTGTACTCATAACTTATTACTTATTGTTAAAAAAATAAAAATAAAAAATTGGAAAAAAAAGGAGATCTCATACCTAGCATGAAATACTCCAAATCCTAGGACTAATGGGCCTTCTTGGTGCCAACCACCATGTCTAGCCTCAAGTTGTTGATAGAGGTTATTTAGCATGAGATGGTCCTGTATAGCTAAAGTGCCAAGCTCTTGGTCCCTCTCTGGCCAGGGGCTCTTGGAGTCAGCATCTTAGTCTGAACCATCAGCTTAAGCCCTGAAATGAGACATACACCACAACACACCACCCACCCACACACACCACACACACCCACACACCACACACACAAAGCCTAAATAGATCATTCGGAAAAAAAAGAACAAATAAAAAAAAAAAACAAAAAGCGCCTGAGTGAAAAGAGCAATGAGGTGGTGGGGGGGGGGAGGGATCTCCTATACCAGACTGTCAAAATACTCGACTACAGGCGTATAGTCATAAAAAAACAGCATTGAGTACTGGCACAAACAACAGACCTGTGACCCAGGAACCAAACGGGAAGATCCAAATTGACACATATAATTTTCACCACTCATATTGAGACAAGGGGAGCCAAGACCGACACGATGGAGAGAAAGGACGCATCTTTAACAAATGTGTTAAAAAAAAAAAAGGAAAAGAAAACTATACCACTTAGAAAATGAAATTTAAACCCCTACCGCTTGCCCTGGTATACAAAACGTCAACTCCAGTGGATTACATGTGAAACCTGTAAAGGTCTGAAGCTAAGAAGAAAAAGTTGCAGCAGACTATAAGACAAGGCATAGGAAAAAGCTTCCTAAAATCAGACAGCAGCTGCACAATATTAAGAGTAGACAATGACAAATGGGGAACCTCATTTAAACTCAAGGCTTCGTACATCAAAAGAAACAATCAAGGAAGTGAAGAGAAAACCACCAGGGGAGTGGGAGGGAAAACCCTCACCACAGTACATCTGACAAAGCGTTGATTTCCAGATATATAAACTACTCAAAAACAAAAGAAGAACGAAAACAAAGACCCACTCAAACAGATGGAGAAACAGAGCTCTGAACAGAGACTTCACAAGTGAGGAAATAGAGATGGCAGAGAAACAACTTAAAAAAATGTTCCAACCATTGCTAATAATTAAGGAAATTGCAAATATCAAACCACTTTAAGATATCATCTTACTCCAATAAGACTGGCTAGGATTCAAGAAAACAAATGATACCAGTGCTGGAGAGACGTTGTGGGGGAAAGGGGGCAATATTTCATCACTGCTGGTGGGAATGTAAACTGGTTACAGCCACTATGGACATCACGTGTGGAGAAGCCTTGGAAGACTTTGGAATGAACTTGCCACCAACCCGCAGCCATACCATCCTGGTACTGTACCCACAAGACTCATCTTTACTGCAGAGATACATCATGAGCCATGTTTATTGCAGCTCTTTTCATATAGTAGAAAGGAGCTGGAAACCAACCCAAAGTGCCCCGCAACCATGAATAGAGAACAATGTGGCACATCTACAACAATGGAGTTCTATGCAGTGATAAAGATGAACTTGTGAACTTTGGCAGGTAAATGGTGGAGCTAGAACGATATCCTGCTGAGTGAAGTAACAACAGTCCAGGAAAAAACAAACGAGAACTGGTAATCCCTCATCTGCGTTGGATGCTAGCACCGTTTCCTAATTGTATGGCAAACTGGCAACGTCCAATGTGATCTGAAAACAAACCTGTTGCTCCTATATGTTGTAGAATCTTTAACAACAAAATAAACAAAGAAAATAATAACATAAAATAAATAATAAATAACTACATAAATAAATATTTAAAAAATAAGAACGATGGCTTTAAACTTCAGTTCCAGAGGAATCTTGATGCCCTCTTCTGACCTCTGCGGCATTGCACAACACAACCAGGTGCACAAAATCTACAGCGACGTACATTCATACACATACAAAACATAAATTAAAATTTTTTAAAAATAAAAAATTAAAAAATTTTAAAATAAATAAAAAATTTAAAAATAAACATAAAGAAAGTCCCTCACATTTTAGTTAATTCCAGATCCAGTCAAGTTGACAACCAAAATTAGCCAGCCCATCTAGGCGTGATTTTGTTCCATCTAGACTAGGTTTTGTTCCATCTAACAGGCCTTCTGGTTTAACCTAGAATCCCTTCCTACTCAAAGGAAATGACCCATCCTGCGAGTCAGTCAACGGGGTCCTGGAAGAGAAGAGTGAGGGGAAAGGGCAAGAGACATGCAAGGAATGGAGAAACCAGAGCAGGGTTCTGATCAAGTCTCTGACTATTTTGTAAGGAACACAAGTAGCAATACAAAGAGATTGGGAATGCAGGACAGCATTCTAAACCACAGACACCTCAGTGCTTACATTATTGGAAAGAATGTGCAGATACAGATCTTGACTTAAGCGTGAACATTTGCAACACCTACCTGTTGATAAGTTACACAATGGACTCAACCTCCTCGTGATTATTTCATGCTGGGAAGCTGCTAGTGGAAAAATTACTGATGGCTTAAACTCGTCCGAGAGCCCCACAAGGAAAGGGCTCTAGCATTGGCTCTTTCCCTGACAGAAAAATGTTTATTTATTTACTAGCTTTCAAGTCATAGGCACAAGCATAACTTACACACACACACACACACACCACACACACACACACACACAGCCCAGTGTGTTAGGTCTGCTTTACTAGGACATTTGCAAGTCAATGGTTAAACAGGGTTATTGTAACATTTATATAAACTTACAAATCATATTAGAAGCAAATATACTAAGTTGTCAAAATGTACCACTTCCTAATCTTTTGCATCTATTATAGCTCTATGCTGGGAATACTTTATGATTTGTTATGCTACTATACATCTCTTTCCAATTCTGTATTCAGTGAATCACATTGGTAGCTTGAAATTGGCCATAGAAGGAGTATTTACAACATGGAAATTGGTAAGCACCAGAACAAGGCCTTTTTATTCCACAGATTTGGTTGTTAAACACTTACCAACATATCACTGTACACACATGCGGGCACTCACAGGTTGCATTTTTTTTTTTTTTTTTTTTTTTTTTTGTCTTTTCGAGACAAGGTCTCCCTGTAGCCCCAGCTGTCCTGGAACTCACTCTGTAGACCAGGCTGGCCTTGAACTCACAAAGATCCGCCTGCCTCTGCCTCCCAAGTGCTAGGATTAAAGGCGCGCGCCACCACGCCCGGCCCCAGGTTGCATATTTTTAAACAAGATGACTTTACCTTTACTGTATGTCTCAGCACAACCTGTCAAGGAAAACCTTATGCATCAAAATATTGTATTATACACATAATTCATAATTATAGCATCTTACCAAGATATGTATTTGCATGCCTAATGTGGTAAGTGTAACATTACTTGGATTTCTTCTTGATCTCCCTTCAAGGAATCTCATATTGTAAGATACCCAACATGAAGAACCCGCTGCACTACTTTCTTATGTGCGCCATTTCCCCCTTGATTCTCTTGGCACAGAACCAGAAGCTTTAACAATTTCCCAAGTCCTTGAGAGAGTAATCGCTCAGTAGCCAAGGATAATTTACATTGGATGACTCTTTTGGCCTTTCTTCCTAACATAAATGTATTTATGAATGCAGCAGCTTTCACTAGAATATTATTTTCTTGCTGAGTACAATGAAGCTGAGTATAAGCTCAAAATAGAGCCAAATCCTAAATAAATACTGTTTTAAGGTTGATGTAATTTCTTGCTTTTTCTTTTTTTCTTTTTTTAGCTTTTTAATTTTTATTGAGTGCATTTCATACATTTCTTAATCAAATTTAGACTCATTCCTCCATCCATGCCCACCCCTCATTCCCCCCCTCCCCCCATCAGAGCTCATGGATTCTGTCATACCATACACAAGTCCTGTCTTGCATCTTTTTCTCAGTCTTTTATGACCTTTTCGGTGCACAGGTTTACTGTTTTGGTCAGTTCTTTGAATAGATTTTTCTCTCTCTTTTTTTTGTTCCCCTTTGACTTTATCTTATTCCAAAATATGCATATATGGGCTGGAGGGATGGCCTAGCGGTTAAGAGCGCCGACCGCTCTTGCAGAGGACCCGGGTTCAATCCCCAGCACCCACATGGCGGCTGAGAACCGTCTGTGACTCCGGTTCCAGGAGAACTCCAGTTCCAGGGGAATCCGAGACCCTCTTCTGACCTCCGCGGCATCGCACGACACGGGTGCGCAGACCTGCATGCAGACAATACATTCATACACATAAAAAAAAATAAATAAATAAAATATATTTTTAAAAAAAAAAACAACACAATAAACTATACTTTATTTATTTTTGGGGGGGGTCTTTTTTTTTTANATGAGTATTAATATTCCTATATGATAGCACACACCATAGGATTACATAAGGATAAATTATGAATGGTTGTAGCATGTATCAATAAAAAGAGAAAATATTATTTTACAAAATATTTTTAACTGTCAAATATAATCTTTTTTTTTTTTTTACCAAAAGATGTCATGTTTTCCCCAAGGAAGTGCTTGAAGGCTCAAACCCAAACAACCATCAATCTTGCCCTGTGCTCCACACTGGGGTCCCTTCCCCCCATGGTCACCCAAATGAGGTCCAGCAAGTGTGTGTCCTGTCTTGATCTTCCTGCACTGGCCTCCATGACACAGCCTGGGTAGTCCAACAATGGCAGTCTACACTCTGAAGAGGCTGAAATCCCAGTAGCTACTCACTCCACAATCTGGGTATCACAGTAGTCCCCATCTGGCATTGAAGGTTTGGAGGATTCTCAAGTTTTATATCTGAAGTATAATCTCTCAGACCTTACTGATTATTTATTTCTGGTTATACTTTCCTTTTGTATTGTTTTCTTTATTTCTATTTCACTGATTTCTGCTCTGATTTTTGTCATTTCTTCCTGTCTGTTGCGTTTAGGGTTCATTTGTTGTCTTTTGAGGTTTTTTCTTTTTAATACATTTTTTATTTATTTATTTTTCTCTATATGTATGAACATACTGTCTGCATGCAGTTCTGTGCACCCGTGACATACAATGCTGCGGAGGTCAGAAGAGGGTGTCGGATTCCCCTGGAACTGGAGTTCTCCTGGAATTGGAGTTTCAGACGGTTCTCAGCCGCTATGTGGGTGCTGGGGATCGAACCCGGGTCCTCTGCAAGAGCAGTCGGTGCTCTTAACCACTAGGCCATCTCTCCAGCCCCATCTTTCGAGGGTTTTTAGCTGCAGAGTTAACTCATTTATTTGTGCCCTTTCTGTTTTTTTAATGTAGGCACCCAGGGCTATAAACTTCCCTCTTAGGAATGCTTTTAAGGTGTCCCATAGGTTTTGTTGTGTTGTACTGTCGTTGTTGTTTAGTTCCAGGAATGCTTTTATTTCTTTCTTTATTTCTTCCTTGACCCATTCATTGTTCAGGAGTGTGTTGTTTAGTCTCCATGTGTTCGTGTAGGTAGTAGGGCTTATCCTAGTGTTGATATCGAGCTTTATTGCATTGTGGTCTGATAAAATGCATGTATTTATTTCAATTTTTTTATTTGTTGAGGTTTTTTTCTGTGTCCCAGTATGAGGTCAATTTTGGAGAATGTTCCGTGAGGTGCTGAGTAGAAAGTGTATTCTCTGGTGCTTGGGTGGAACATTCGATAGATGTCTGTGAGGTCCATTTGCTGTATCATATTGTTCAGTTCAGATGTCTCCGATTGATCTGCCCAAGGGGCTCAGTGGGGTATTGAAGTCCCCTACTATGAGTGTGCTGGGGTTAATCTGTGCCTTGAGGTTCTGTAGATTGTGTTTATAAAGTTTGGTGCACCAGAGTTTGGTGGATACATATATTCATGATTGTGAAGTCTTCATGGTTAATTTTCCCTTTAATGAGGATGTAATGGCCCTCTTTGTCTCTTCTGATTGCTTCTACTTTGAAGTCTATTTTGTCTGATATTAAAATAACAACTCCTGCTTTCTTTTTTGTAATTTCTTGATTTTTCTAGGTTGGTATTGAGCATGTGTGTTTAAGGGACCAGCTGTCAGGAGAGGGGGAGATGGCCAATATATTAAGAATTTTAATCTGCTTAATAGGATAAAGGTTAGGCATAATTAAATATCTTTGAGCTTGGATCTTCCATTGCAATAAGTAAATGACTTTGGACTAAATCTGTCTAGGGAAATAAAACAAAAGCACTTATTAAGGTATGAATTTTGAAGGAATAACTCTCTGTCTACTCAAGGCCCTTGGGCCAAATGCCTAAAATATATATATTAACTTCAGCATATTCTTAGTAATAACATTCATAAAGAGTTAGGTAGGAAGATAGGTTTCTTCATCTCAGCTTTTCCTGAGCCATGTTTTGGTTTCTATATTGTCCCATGAATACACTGGAAGAATGTTGGAAATCCCAATGTAGCAGGCAAAGATCCGGCATTCTAACCTGGGCACCCTGGAGATTCTCATACCTGGGCAGCAAAGGGCAAGCAGCGGCTGCTTTGGGGAGATGGTATTTTCCTAGGAGAAGAAACTGTGTGGCATCGAAGGGAAGAGCGAGCCTCTTGATCGATGGAGCAGAATTCCACTGAAAGGCTGCCAAGCGTGACCTCCGGCTGCCTCAGATCCTATCTGGACACTGTTCAGAGAGCCTGCGTTCAGCTCAACACGGAAGTTTCGGTGCTGTCACTCCTCCCTGTACTTTGCCTGTGACAACTGTGGTCTGAGCAGCTGCCTCTGCAAGTGTATCTTCGATCCAGGCTCCATGCTTATCTGTCTTGCCTGCTTTCCAGAAAATTATTCATCTACCTGTTAGCCAGGGAAACAAATCAGGTAGACAGGATTCCTTGCAAATGATCACATAAGATAGTCTGCACCGCCTCTGCAGAGAGATCTACAAGACTGTGGGCAAGGATGGAAGGCAGAAGAAGAGGGTGGGGCTGGGTCACCAGCTCCTGTTCAAAGACAAATCACACGCATCAAATGAAAGTCAAGAATTACCACTAGCTCCCAAGGCGTCTTGTCTTTTAATGGTCCTAGAGGTCCCTTCAGGCTAAGGGTTTTGTTTTTTTTTTTTTATTGTTGTTGATGTTGTTTTAATATTTTTGAGACAGGGATTCCCTGTAGCCACAGTTGTCCTGTAACTCACTATGTAGTACAGTCTGGCCTTGCACTCACAGAGATCCACCTGCCTCTGCCTCCCAACTGCTGGGATTAAAGGCATGTGCCACCACGCCTCGGCTTCAGCCTAGGTTTTTAATCTTGGCCTTTCATCGTTTGTTAGAATTAGGAAATGGTAAAGAGAATGATGGCCAGGAGACTTTTCCCTTCTCTCTGCGCACACACACACACACGCACACACACACACACATGCTTCACAGTCATGCATAGCTACACTCATATGTGTGCGTGTAAATCCTAATACCTGATTTTGCTTCTGATTATGTTTTGCATTTTGACATATTTTTCTGCTATAACACTATATTGAGCTAATTGCATTTACATTTGTTAGCCATTTACATTTATTTTGAGTCACTGAATCATGGCACTAAGCTTCCTATATTCTACACTTAAAATTCCATCTGTGTGTTCTCTACAATAGACCTTGTCTGAGCCCAGTTCCCCTAAGGAGAGTATTTGCTCATCAATATAATTGATTCTGTTTCATGTTGCCTCATTTAAGACCAGATAAGGATAAACAGGTACCTTGGCCTCCCCAGCTACTTAATGACCACCAAAATTACCTTACTAGAGAAGGGGGCAAAGAGAAGACCAAATACCCAAGAATATGGCTTTTAAACTGTATTGACATAGCCAGGAACTTCCCTCAGCTCAAACTGTTTATGAGACTATTCTCCAAGAGGAAATGAAGACCCAGAAGAAGCAGAGATAAGTTCCTGAATGGCACACACCTTAGCGTGGTAGAGTGACCGCTGTTTAAAGGAGCTTACCAAGATGAGGCTCCCCAAGAAGCATCCCACTGGGGACAAAACACTAACCAAAAGGAAGGCAGAAGGGGGTTTACTTGGTTTTCACTTCAATATCATAGTCCATCACTATAAGAAGCCAAAGCAGGAACTTGGGAATCTGGAGGAGCTGAAGGAGAGACTATGGAGGAATGTGCTTGCCCCGCCCCACACCCCACTTACTCGGCTGCTACCTTTCTTATATAGCCCAGACCCACCTGCCCAAGGATGGCATCACCCTCAGTGGGCTGGACCCTCCTACATCAATAAGCCTTGGAGAATGTGCCCCACAAGCCAGCCCTTGGGGGGATCCAATGGAGGAAATTCCTCAACTGCGCTTCCCTCTTCCCAGGTTACCAACTGAAGCTTGCTATGACACTGTTTATTCCCCAGTCTGTGTTTCCTGTGGTCGGTCCCCTGTGGAGCTATTGTCTTTGAATACATGGACATCCTACTTCTGAAATGTCAGCCTTGGGCATTTCCTTAGCTGTGCTGAAGAGTGACACAGCTCAGTCATCTTTGTCAGAATTGTTTCTAAAGCTGTAAGAGGAAACTAGAAAACATGTGTGTGGCTGACATGAGGCCGGGTGGGTGCCCTGGTCCAAATTCTGCATCCCTCCATGCCTATGAATCATGTGAAGGTCTCCATGGGTGAAAAGAAACCCCAACAAAACAATCTAAGCATTGAGCTGCTTATGAAAATTCAGGTTCAGGGATGAGTTTGCCCAAATCTATGAGAGACTGCTGGAGTACACTTACAGCTCACAAATCCATCTTTTAAAAGACAGTAGATGCAAACAGCGAAAGTTCCCCAAACCCTTGCAACCGTCCCCACTGGTGCCCCTGAACTTGCATTGTCAGTGATTTCTATTTAGAGGCAAACTCCAGACTAAGAAATATTTGCCATACATTGTCCCAGCAATGTGACTTATGGCTTTCCTGCCACTGAGGTCACACTGCCATCAGCCTCTCACTTCCTTCTCAGCTGCCTGTTCATTCTACAAGGTTTCCTCAGTTTCAGCAATTCCTGTGGTGCCGGCTGAGCCATTTATCACTAGTAATAGCAAGCACTGTGATCTTTCACATCTCCACACTGTGATCTGGGTCTTAGAAGGCATCCCCAATCCTCCCGGATCCCTCTGCCAGCCCAGACCTCTTTTTTTTTTTTTTTTTTTTTTTTAAATGGGACATAACAGAAGCTCAGATGTGCAACTCTCTTCCAGTGTAGAAGCTTTTAGGTCACAGTGACATCCAACAGGTTCATTAATATAGCAAGAGAGAGAGAGAGAGCGAGAGAGAGAGAGAGAGAGAGAGAGAGAGAGAGAGATTAACATAGCAACAGAGAGAGAGAGAGAGAGAGAGAGAGAGAGAGAGAGAGAGAGAGCACAAGCCTGGCATTCTGGTGAATGCTGCCCTTTGTTTTAAATCTTCATATAGCATCCTGATGGGATGGGGGTGGGATTTGAGGAACTGTTTTGCAAAACAGTGAGCCTCACAAACTTGGAAATGGAGCTGTCTGGATGGAAGGCCATGCGAGCATCAGCATCGAGCATTGGAAAACTTACTACAAGCAAGCTGAGCTCAGGGGGAGCGCTAAACCAAAATAATAGCACTGGTTTCCTGGATTCCGACTTGACTGCAACAGGTGAAAGTGGCTCCTGTTTTTGAATGAAATACCGAGGGAGGACCAGCCAAAGTCACAGATTCTTTTTCCTTGGGCAGTGGTGGTCCTGAGACTTGCTGTCTTAGAATACAGTGCCCCTTGCCCTTACCCTGCTTTTCAGAACCAGGGAACCTCTTGAAATCTACAGTATTTCCACAGATTTTTGGCTTTCAGGGTGGGAAGTGCATGTCAATTACATACAAACTCTATAAGATGCATTTCTGCAGGAAGCGGACCTGAGGGTTTTTTCTTTGTATGTAGCCTTTCAATTTCCATCTATGGTTGGCCTACACAGTGGCCTGTGAGTTTTTGACAGACAACAGAGCACCTCTACATGCAGGGTCTGAAGTAATGGGCCACGTTGAACACGTAACCACATTTTGGAAACAAAAATTGGACATAGAGATTTAAGAAATTCAAATTTAAAAGGTGGACTTGGTGGTACACGCCTTTAATCGCAGCACTCGGGATGAGGCAGATGGATCTCTGTGAGTTCAAGGCCAGCCTGGTCTACATACGGAGTTCCAGGCCAGCTGGGGCTACAGGGAGACCCTATACAAAAGGAGGAGGAGGACAAGGAGGAGGAGGAGGAAGGGGAGGAGGAGGAGGAGGAATTCACATTTTAGACAGAACAGTGCTGTGTGAGCTGCACCTGTGTGGGGTGTGGGAGGGTTCGGCATTTCTTTTTGCCTCATTTACTTTTTTGTTTGCAAATTCCAGAAAGTGTGTGAAGCTGCTTATGCTAGAAGCCTCAACCGAAAGACGAGTCCAAAATACCTTCCCTGTATTATGCACCTAGCCAGCCAACTTTCCACCATTATAAAAGAGTACAAAATGTAGAACCTAAAAGCTCAACTAGAAAGTTCCATTTCCATACTCTGTGGCTGCATACAATCAAATGGAGCGGGGAGGTTGTATATTTGCTTTTGAAGTGACCCCGCTACTTCCCCTTTGCAGTCGATTTCGGTGATAACTGTTACAGAGAAATGCTCCCGTGCTCCTCCTTAGGGCCCTCCCCTGCTTCTTTTGATCAAAGAACACACCAGATCCCAGGGGAGAGTGGAGTCAATTGCTGCCTCTGTGCTTCCTGGGGAGGCTCCCAGGCACAGGCTTCTCAAGCATGATGGAGGGCTCTCTCTGGCGGTCTTGGGAGTGGGGAAAACAGACTGAGCAAGATGATCTGGGGATGTCTGGGAAATGGCCAACTTGGAGATACTTCTCAGAGCTGAGAGGAAGAGAGGGCCTAGTGAGTGGCAGGCTGGGGATCCGAGGCTGTTCAGGGAACATGCACTCCTGCTCACAGGCCTTCTAAAGGTCCACCAGGCAGGCTGCTGTGTTGTACAACTCCAGCCTCATTCACACTCGTTCCACTGCCCAGGGGAAATCCTTATCTCTGCCCAAACTCTGCCTAGCTGCTCCAGCCTGCTTCCATTCAGAGTCATGTAGCCACCTGTTGGCAGAAGAATGGGTCTTTGAAAGTCAGGACGTGTCCAGTGCAGGGAACAGGATCTCTGTGGTTTGGGCATACACGAAACACCTGGCAGACCAGCCCACTCTCCCAACAGAGGCCAATGAGCAAAGAAGAGTGAATTTCGTAAATTTGGTCTTCTAAATTGTACAGTTTGTCCTAGAGACTTTCTACCAGATCATTTTGTGATCTGGGTGCTTCTTTGCTCAGTTCAAGCCCATAGGTGTGATGTCCAGGTTGTAGGTTGGTTTTGAGTTGGTCGGCTCATCCAAGGTTCTCTCAGGCTACATCAAGTATTTATGGCTGTCGTAAAGAGGGATCGTGGGGTCCCACCAGAGCCCAGAATGGAGGATATATAGGAAGAGGGAAGAAGAGGGACTACAGTTCAAGACTATGGCAATCTAAAGCTTCTCCTTGGCTTATTTTGTTGTTCCCTCAGGGAAACAGTTGTTTCTCCCCACTGTTAGACTGGCTGACTTCTCAACATTCGTTCGTTGGCTTCTTCCAGCCTCTCCCACCAGCAACATACATTCTATCTTACATGTCTTTTTTTCTATTGGAGCATGCAGGTCAGGGTCCTCTTGCCTTCTCATTACTTGCAACATTGCTTCATTTGGGGGTCCTCTTTGCTCCCTGCCAGTCACTTTTCTTCTACCTTATATCAAACTCTGTTAAGAGGCAAAGCTGACTGGCCCAGTTTTGACATAGACAAGGCCCCTGATTCCATGCAGAGCCTCTTATTAGTCTTTAGATTCCCTGCTTACCTATATCCCTTAGCAAGAACTGGGATCATTCCCCTAAGATAACTGTGGACTGACCATACTTGGTAATTCCCTCTAGTCTATGAGACGAAGTGTAAAAAGAGGTGGAGTGATAATAGCTCAGTTAGTAGAATACTCGGCCTTACAAGCACGAGGACCTGAGTTTAATTCCCCAGAACACACATTAAAAAAAAAAGTCAGCAGTGGTGGTGCATGCTTATAATCTCAGAACTGGGGAAACAGAGGCAGGCAGATCCTTTGGACTTGCTTGCCAGCCAGCCTAACCTACTTTATAAGTCTCAGACCAATGAGAGATCCTGTCTCAAAAAAGGGGGGGAGGCAGGTTCCAGAAGAATGAGAGCCCAGGTTATCGTCTGGCCTCCACGTGCACGCATATACAAGCATACACACATGTACCTGCACATACATACACACATATATCCCCAGAAAAATATAAGAAGATAGAAAATAAAATATTGTGCTCTTACATGAAAACCTCAAAGTGGCCTGATGCTACAACATCCTTGGAGCCCCTGCTTAGCATGGTCCCTATTACATGTGTGGCCACAGGAGCTTTCAGGCCACAGGTTGCTGGCCTGAAAACTGCAGCTAGCTATTAGCTGCCTGCTATTTTGTTTTAAAAAAAAAAATCCATGAAATCTTTGCTAAAGGCCGTGAATACTAAAATTTGCTGAAGGAAGTGGTGGGAGCCGCATTCCTTAAATCCTTTCAAAATTGCCTGAATGAAGCACTTCACTCAGATGCAAAGAGAATAGACTGGCACTGACCCTGCGGGGCATCCACAAGATGACCTCAGAGCTTTTCTCCTGTGTCTGGTTTCTATGAAGGAGAAAGGCAGGAGCTGAACCAATGAAACAAAGAAGGAAGTTCATACCCTCTCCTGCCCCAAGCCCTTTAATCTCCAGTGAAGCTCTGATTTCCAGATCATTTCCACCAGAGAAGTTTTAAAAGCATCCACATGTAATGTCACCCTAAAATATTATAAGATCATCCTCTCACTTTAAAGACAGAACTCATTTCAAAGAGCTTTTCATGCTTCCATTTCTTCTTCCGTAATTACTACTTATGTCATCAGGAATGGACTCGGAATAATTCCCCCAATTCCCTCTGGTGCTTCAAAATGCATTCCACCTTACAGCAGTCAAATAGACTGAAATGTTGCCTTGCGTGGCTCTGGCAGCCCCTGTGATGAAGTGAGGGTTGTTTGCTCTTTGGGATCCAAATAATTACATGTCAGCTTTTCAGGCAACAGCCAGAATCCAGAAAAGTAACAGTGCAAGAAAATGGGCTTCTTCTGCAGGACAGGTGTCTTTGCTTTCTTTTCTTCTTCTTCCATTCATTCTTTCTTTAGAAAGCAGATAAGGAGGTATTATTTATTGAGAAGGAAGTGTGTGCATTAGCTACCATGGTAACTCATGTTACTATTGGCACTGTCCGGGCTGATTAAGTTCCTTTCATAGTGCTCATGTTCTTTCTCTGGCTTGAGAAAGCCACTCAAGTCAGAGGCAGATAAGTATCTTACATGGACTAAGCATTAGGTGTCGCATGTCCTTCCACTGACTTTCCTGGAGATCTTGCTGTATAAAATGCATTTGCTCTTCCCTCCAAGTCTTGGGAGGACCGTTGAGCCCTGGACTGTGCCTGGCTCTGAGCAGGAGGATCCTCCATCAGGGTCAGCCTGGTTTACTGTACATTTCTGCACCTGCCCCGTTCCCTCTGCAGTTAGACTCTGGGCCTCCTTGTTTGGTTCTATGAATATCCCCTTCTCCAGACATTTGCTCAGGTCCATGGGCCCAGCCATCCTACCCCTTTGGTGCCCAAACTGTTTATGCAATACATTTATCCATCCATCCATCCATCCATCCATCCATCCATCCATCCATCCATCCATTAGCCATTACATACCATGGGCTATCTTTGGTTCAGGGACAATGTCCTTAAGAAAAAGAGTTTATACTTGTTTGCTTCTCAGGGTGGGGTGGGTTGCACTTATGCTGTGGAACCCATGTTGGAGTAGGGAACAATTTATGGAAATCAGTTCTCTCCTTCTACCATATGAATCCTGGGGATCAAACCTAGGTCATCAGGCTTGTCTATAAGCCTCTTTACATCCTGAGTCATCTCGTCTGCCCAAGGACTGGGAGTTTAATGGATAAGGTAGACAAATTAAGGCCAATGGTTTATACATGGGGCATATAAAACTGACATAATATAAAAACTTCACATACGCCAGGTGTGGTAGCACACGCCTTTAATCTCAGCACTTGGGAGGCAGAGGCAGGCAGTGTGAGTTCAAGGCCTTGAACAGTTCAAGGTTGACATAGTGAGTTTCAGGACAGCTGGAGCTACACAAGGAGACCTTGTCTCAAAAAGACCCCCCCCCAAAAAAAAGATTAAAGCCGGGCAAGGTGGCTCGAGCCTTTAATCCTTTAATCCTAGCACTTGGGAGGCAGAGGCAGGCAGATCTCTGTGAGTTCAAGGCCAGCCTGGTCTAGAGAGCGAGTTCCAGGACAGCTGGGGCTACAGGGAGACCCTGTCTCAAAAAGAAAAAAAGATTAAAAAAAAACCTTCACAAAATATTTCATTCCCACTCCTGGAGTGCAGACCCCTGGTGTCTCCTCTACCACTTCAACAAATAACTGAAATTCTTCCTGGGGATAAGTGCATATTCATGCCTGTGCTATCTTTTTTATTTTATTTTTAATTTTATTTATTTATGTATGTGTATGAATGTACTGTCTGCATGCAGGTTTGTGCACCTGTGTTGCAATACCTCGGAGGTCAGAAGAGGGTGTTGGATGCCCCTGTAACTGGAGTTCTCCTGGAATTAGAGTTTCAGATGGTTCTCTGCTGCCATGTGGGTGCTGGGGATCGAACCTGGGTCCTCTGTAAGAGCAGTCGGTGCTCTTAACTGCTAGGCCATCTCTCCAGCCTTGTGCCTGTGTTACCTTAATTGGGATGGGCCTCCAGCAAATGGAGTATTACCTGGGCATGGGGACTGTGAAGTAGTGAGTGTGCAGGCACTCTAGAGGGATTCTGCAGAACTACACCACATTCGTGACACTAGCGAACATGTGCTTATTCTTTTCAGCTCTCTTACACAGCTGTGTGGTCCCCCCTGCTGTGTGACTATGCTATTTATGTGTAGTAATCTCTAACTGCCTGCTGATCTTGATACTTGCTGTCTCCTCAGCCATTTTACTGTGTGCTCAGCTATCTCTTTGGAGGTGACATGAAAATCCCTAAAGCTTGTATTTTAAGACCCATGTGAGTCATTACCCTTCCTTCTTTGGGTAGGCCCAAGCTCATCATTTTATTGTCTGTCAGTCACAATGAGTATTGACCATGTAAAGTAGTGAGCAAGAGAAGAGACCAGATTAGATTAAAAATGTACAACAGAGGAGTATGGCTGAGTGTTAGTGGCTAACAGCATAGTGAAAGCACACTCCTGGAGGTTTTGGAGCTGATAAGGGCTTGTCTGTGTTCAGCACTTGGGTTTCCACAAGCCTGGGATGGTAATCCTCATTGTTACTAGCTGGTGCATTTCTGATTCATTCCACACAGATTAGGAATTGCAGTGATTAATACTGTCAATTAAGTACTTCATGGGACAACTTTATAGAAGGCCTGTGTTTCTATGTATAATCAAGCATGTATATTAGAACTTAGATTTTGAAAGCATTTCCCAAGTCCCTTTAACCTTTCCTTGGACGTTTCCTTGGGTCATTTCCTTTGAAAAGCTGTGGAGCCCAGCAGGCAGAATCTTGGGACTTCTTTCTACCATGGTTTCCTCAAAGCACCTGCTCTTTGACGATGGGTTTCAAGTAGGATTTCTTTTGAAGAAAGCGCTCCACTAATTAGAAAGAAGTTGAAACCTAACCCAGGCTTTTCAAGGTACGCGGTAACTACTCTGCTGATATTTCTATGGGGCCATAGCGCTGCTGAGGGAGGGGACCTAATTCAGTCTTGGGGGTATGAAATGGCTCTGGAAAGACTTTCCAGAAAAAAATAATTCTTGAGTAAGCGTAAGATGGAGTGGGATGACTGTATTTTTTCCAGGCAGAGGCCCAAGCACGTGGATGGTGGTGCACGCCTTTAATCCTAGCACTTGGGAGGCAGAGGCAGGTAGATCTTTGTGAGTTCAAGGCCAGCCTGGTCTACAGAGTGAGTTTCAGGCCAGCTGGGGCTACACGGAGACCCTGTCTTGGAAAAGAAAGAAAGAAAGAAAGAAAGAAAGAAAGAAAGAAAGAAAGAAAGAAAGAAAGAAAGAAAGAAAGAGAAAGAAAAGAGAGAGAGAGAGAGGAAGGAAGGAAGGAGAAAGAAAGAAAGAAAGAAAGAAAGAAAGAAAGAAAGAAAGAAAGAAAGAAAGAAAGAAAGAAAGAGAAAGAAAGAAAAGAGAGAGAGAGAGAGGAAGGAAGGAAGGAGAAAGAAAGAAAGAAAGAAAGAAAGAAAGAAAGAAAGAAAGAAAGAAAGAAAGAAAGAAAGAAAGAAAGAAAGAAAGAAAGAAAGAAAGAAGGAAAGAAAGAAAGAGAAAAAGAAAGAATTAGTCCCTTGGGAAAAGCTCCAAGTCATTCAAATGGCTGGAGAGCTGACCATAAGGCGGCCTGAAGGGCTGAGCTGAAGTCAAAGGGCCTTCCTGCTCACTCCTCTTTGCCAGTTTTTCATCCTTCAACCAATGCTTTGGATCTGGGAGGTCCTTTCCAAACCCAGTCCATGTGGCTCTGCTTAACTTTGACCCCCACCGCGTTCTTAGAGCACCAAACGCCCTGGACCAGGACTGCACTCACCTGACTACAGCCTGCCGTTTCTCTATTTTTTATTATTTTATTTTATTTATTTTATTTTATTATTTTATTTTTTATGTGTATGAATGTACTGTCTGCATGCAGGCTTGTGCACCCGTGTCATGCAATGCCGCGGAGGTCAGAAGAGGATGTTGGATTCCCCTGGAACTGGAGCCAAAGACTCCTCTGAGCCGCCATGTGGGTAGTGGGGATCGAACAGCTTCCACATTCCTAAGACCTAATTTCATTGAACCAAGTACAGACTTTCACAAAAGTTGGAACTCCTAAAGGTTTCTTTCCCTTGTGTACTCTGAATACCACAATGGCTGCCAGCAAAGGAGCTTTGGGCTTCAGAGCCTAAGAGCTCTGTTCAGGGCCTTTAAGGAGCCGCCCTTTCTGGGGGAGAAACCGTCAAGTCTTAGGCTGCTTATTACGTTCTTCGAATTGTGTATTGTGACAAAGCAACTTTGTGTACAGGAAACAACCATTTCCCTCCTCCTTTAGAGGGCTTAAAAAAATTGATCTTAGATAAGAAGCCATAAATAATTACATAAACAATTACTCAGACTCTCCCTTTTTCCAACTTTTAATCCTATAATGATACTTTAGCAGGAATATCAACACTGATATTAACCATCCATTTTAACAGTGAATAAAAATAGGGGGAAAAAAGTTTACATATTCTAAGTGCTTTGTTTTTAAGACTTTCAGTCATTGTGAGAAGACACTGCTCCTGACTCATGATGAGTCCGAACTTGCTATGTTTGAGTGGATGAGCGAGGACCAACTACCTCTCCCTCACCAAGGACAGAATTTAACTGGTTCACATTATATGACCAGGAACTGGAATCTCCCAACTCTGAGCAATCTTTGGATTAGAACACGGTTTTTTTTTTTTTTTTTTTTTTTTTTTTTTTTNAGCGCTCCACTAATTAGAAAGAAGTTGAAACCTAACCCAGGCTTTTCAAGGTACGCGGTAACTACTCTGCTGATATTTCTATGGGGCCATAGCGCTGCTGAGGGAGGGGACCTAATTCAGTCTTGGGGGTATGAAATGGCTCTGGAAAGACTTTCCAGAAAAAAATAATTCTTGAGTAAGCGTAAGATGGAGTGGGATGACTGTATTTTTTCCAGGCAGAGGCCCAAGCACGTGGATGGTGGTGCACGCCTTTTAAGTCCTAGCACTTGGGAGGCAGAGCAGGTAGATCTTTATGAGTTTCAAGGCCCAGCCTGGTCTACAGAGTGCATTCCAGGGCCAGCTGGGGCTACACGGAGACCCTGTCTTGGAAAAGAATAAGAAAGAAAAAGAATAGAAAGAAAGAAAAAAGAAAGAAAGAAAGAAAGAAAGTATAAGAAAGAAAGATAAAGGAAAGGAAAGAAAGAGAAATGAAATAGATGAAGAGAGGAGAGGAAGGACCAGGAAGGGGAGACAATGAAAGAAGAAGAAAGAATAAGTATTAAGAAAGAAAGAAGAAAGATAAGAAAGAAAGAAAGGAGAAGAGAAGAAATAGAGATGGCAGAGTAGAGGAAAGGGAAGAAGGAGAATAAGAACAGAAAGATGAATAAGAAGAAATGAAAGAAGAAAGAAAGCAAAATGAAGGAAATGAAAGAAGAAAGAAAGAAAGATAAAGAAAGAAGAAGTGAAAGAAAAGAAAGAGAAAAGAAATGAAATTAACCCCTGGGACAAAGCTCCAAGTTCATTCCAAATGGCTGGAGAGCTGACCATAAGGCGGCCTGAAGGGCTGAGCTGAAGTCAAAGGGCCTTCCTGCTCACTCCTCTTTGCCAGTTTTTCATCCTTCAACCAATGCTTTGGATCTGGGAGGTCCTTTCCAAACCCAGTCCATGTGGCTCTGCTTAACTTTGACCCCCACCGCGTTCTTAGAGCACCAAACGCCCTGGACCAGGACTGCACTCACCTGACTACAGCCTGCCGTTTCTCTATTTTTTATTATTTTATTTTATTTATTTTTATTTAATTATTTTATTTATGTGTATTGAAGTACTGTCTGCATGCAGGCTTGTGCAACCCGTGTCATGCCATGCCCGCGGAGGTCAAAAGAGGATGTTGGTTCCCCTGGAAACGGAGCCCAATAAGACTCCTCTTGCAGCCGCCATGTGGGTGGTGGGGATCGAACAGCTTCCACATTCCTAAGACCTAATTTCATTGAACCAAGTACAGACTTTCACAAAAGTTGGAACTCCTAAAGGTTTCTTTCCCTTGTGTACTCTGAATACCACAATGGCTGCCAGCAAAGGAGCTTTGGGCTTCAGAGCCTAAGAGCTCTGTTCAGGGCCTTTAAGGAGCCGCCCTTTCTGGGGGAGAAACCGTCAAGTCTTAGGCTGCTTATTACGTTCTTCGAATTGTGTATTGTGACAAAGCAACTTTGTGTACAGGAAACAACCATTTCCCTCCTCCTTTAGAGGCTTAAAAAAAATTGAATTCTTAGATAAGAACCATAAAATAATACAGTAAAACAATTACTCAGACTCTCCCTTTTTCCAACTTTTAATCCTATAATGATACTTTAGCAGGAATATCAACACTGATATTAACCATCCATTTTAACAGTGAATAAAAATAGGGGGAAAAAAGTTTACATATTCTAAGTGCTTTGTTTTTAAGACTTTCAGTCATTGTGAGAAGACACTGCTCACTGACTCATGATGATCCGAATCTTGCATGTTTGATGGTATGTGATGCGGGACCAACTACCTCTTCCTCACCAAGGACAGAATTAACTCGGTTCACATTCATAATAAACCAGGAAACGAATTCTCCCAACTCTAGCAATCTTTGGATTTTAGAAAAACGTTTTTTTTTTTTTGTTTTTTTTTCGTTAGGTTCTTTTCCAAACAGGGTCTCCTCGGAGCCCTGGTTTCCTGGAAGTCACTTGTACGCAGTGCTGGCCTTGAACTCACAAAAGATCACCTGCCTGCTGGGCCTCCCAAGTGCTAGGATAAAGGTGAGTGCCACCACCACGTCCGGGTCAAGAACATGACTTTTTTTTTTCTTATATTTTTTTAATTTAGTTTATTGATGCTTTGTGCATTTTTTTTTTTTTTTTTTTTTTTCTTTTTTTCCTTCTTTCCTTATTTCCCTCCCTCCCCCCCACACCCCACCCCATCCCAGATCATGCATTCTGCCATAACTGTCCTGCATCTTTCTCTCAGTTTTTTTTTTTTTTCATTTTTAGCTATAAGTGATAATCCATGAGTACAAGCATCCTTCATGCAAAACCTATCTGCAGGCTGTTGTGCCCAAACACCTACAGCCCCACCATCCAGTGGGGGGTGACAGGTTGTTTGTTCAATCAAGTTGATCAAATGAGTGTCCAGACTACATTGCTGTAGTTTCACCATTCACCCCAATCGCAGCCCTTACATTCTACCACGCCCCCTCTTCCGCAGGTTGTTCCCTAGGCTTAGAAAAGGGGCACAGGTGGATGAGAGGTAAAACAGTCCACTCTCTCTGGAGCTGTTGACTTGGACTCTGGTCAATTCTGGCTGTTTCCTTTCATGGGCTGACAGAACATGCTTTTTTAGAGGTGAACAGCTTTAGCTCCCCCCAGCCATAATCTACTATTATCTTTTCTGTGGTCACTCTGTACATCGTTTTTTTTTGTTTGTTTGTTTGTTTTTTTCTTTTTGAGACAGGGTCTCCCTGTAGCCTCATCTGTCCTGGAACTCCCTATATAGCCCAGGCTGTCCTTGAATTCACAGAGATCCACCTGCCTCTGCCTCCTTAGTGCTGGGAACTCTGAACATCTTAAGCTGGCTGATACTATGTAGCTTTCCTGTGGAAAGCAAGGAATAAAAACATGACCCAACCATGTGAGCCATAAATTTTGCCTTGTAAGCAGTGATAGATTTAGAGAACTAGTGTTTAGGAATGTTCTGGAGAGAAAAGGGGGAATCATTTTATCATAGAGAATAAGACTACCATTAGAAGGAGAAGAGAAATTTTCTGGATTTGAATGACTCATAACAGTTGATTTAATATTCAACATTAGTAGTATATACATTTATAATACTTATAACCATAGCAATACATGCTTACAATTTGAATGTTAAAATACCTTAAAATGTGCTTTAGGTAGTAAAGCTTATTTTACAAAATTTATCAAGGTACAGGTTTCACTTAACCCTAGAGAGCTGTTGTGTAATTGTACCTTTTTCTGTTGAGCTTTATCTGCTTCCTAGTAGTAAATTTGATAATATAAACACTCTCTCTCTGCCTCTAAGCATCTCTAGTCTGTTTTGTCATTCATTCATTCGTTCATTCATTCATTCATCATTATGCTTTCATTTTACATAATATCTACTCAGAACCTACAAAGGAAAGTCATTATGTAAGGAATGAGGAATTCAAGATAAATGGGACGAGGCCTCATGCTGCAAGAGTACAAAAAACAGGGAAATGGGCTATTTAGTGTGCTCTGGCACAGATCTGAGCAGGTCACAGAGGAAGAACGAGGAGGAGTTTAGTCAGAGAGACTGGTGTCTGGGATCCTTCTAAATTGGAAAAATGACCTATAAAAGATGAGAAGATGCCGTGAAAAGATCCATACAGTGGGAATCCCGAACCTTCCATTTGGCTTTATGTCCAGCTACTTACTAGGTTTTTGTAATTCTGAGCAATTCACTTCAACTTTTTAGGTTTTCTTTGGACTAAAATAGAAGTAATAATAATACCTGGCTAACCATCTCAGAAAATGAGCTACTGTGAAGCCAAGTCCTTTAAAAAATGTCTTTATTTTTCAAGAGAAGAACTTAAGATGGCTCAGAAACACCTTAAAAGCTGTTCAACATCGTTAGTAATTAAGGAAATGCAAATTAAAACTACATTAAGATTTCATCTTACACCGGTAAGATTAGCTATGATCAAGAAAACAAATGACACTAATTGTTGGAGAGGGTGTGGAGAAAGGGGAACACTCATTCACTGCTAGTAGGATTGTAAACTCACGTAGCCCCTATGGAAAGCAGTGTGGAAAATTATTTAAAAAACTAAAAATGAACCTACCATTTGACCCAATTAGGTATATACCCAAAGGATGCATCCTATAGCAGAGACACATGCACAGCCATGTTTATTGCTGCTCTTTACACAATAGCAAAGAGCTGGAAGCAGCCCAGATGTCCCTCAACTGACAAGTGGATAATGAAGATGTGGTACATTTATACAATGGAGTTCTATGCAGCAGTGAAAAAGGATGACTTCATAAATTTTGTAGGTAAATGGATGAAACTGGAGACTGTTATGCTGAGTGAGGTAACACAGACTCAGAAAAACAAATGGTGTATGTTATCCCTTATTTGTGGTTTCTAACACCAAATCTCTATATGTAAATTAAAATGAGCAACTGGTCAAGAAAAATAATTATTATTGCCATAGATATATCTTGAAATGCATATCTCTATTTTTTTCACATCTAAGACTTAAGACATTGTAAAGATGAGAACAGGTAAGGGATGAAGTAATTTCAACAAAAGTTATTGCCACTTCTATCATAGTACATAATGTCTATATTAAAAGTAACTAATGGGATCACAACAATATAATATCATTTCAATGTTCTACTAAGTACATACAACCTCTCTCTACTTACTGGTTACACTCCTTTGAAACTTGAGGCAAGGTTTTTGGTAATCTACTCACTGATAAATAAATGGCCATGTATGCTAAGATTGTTAAATCACAATAGGGTTCTTCTTCTTTAAGGATGGTAGTTAATTCAAAGGAATGATTATTTCTACCCTAGAGAGCTATTCATTTCAGCATTTAGTTATGTTTTGTATATAAGACATTTGACCACTAGGTAAAACATCTTTGGCACGAATGGACAGGCTTTTTGCCAAACCAATGTAAAACATCTCTGAACAACTGGAGAGATTTGGTCATCTAGAACATACTCCAAGACTTGCAAGGACATTTCAAAGTTTATACTTTATAGTGGTATATTCAAAATAACTGTTCCATCAATAGATAAGGGTATAAATATTAAATATTTCATAAATTTTAATAACTAGGGGCAAATCTCTTAGGACATGTTATTAAGTCTCACAGCATTAACTAAAAGCCTCCTGTATAAGATTAAAATGAATGTGATTGGAGTGAACGGTGAACCTACAGCAATATAGCCTGGACACTCATTTGATCAACTTGATTGAACATACAAGCCCCTCCTGCTGGATGGTGGGACCAATGGGCTGTGTGGGTTTGGGCACAACTGCTTGCAAATTGGTTTTACATGAAGGATGCTACTCATAAATTAACACCTATTGCTGAAAAATGGAAAAAAAAAAACTGAGAGAAAGATGCAGGACAGTCATGGCAGAATGCATGATCTGGGATGGGGTGGGGTGGGATGGGGGGAAGGGAAAGAGAAATATGCCTGAACTGAATTGGATAATGATGTATGAAATACACAAAGCATCAATAAAAAAATAAATAATAAAATAAAATGAATGGCTATCTCCAGAATAGAAAATAGTAACATGATTAAGCTAATCAGGGATACAGAATTGTTGTTAATTTTCAATCCACTCCTGACTGGTACTGGAGTCCAGTTACAGCTATTAGAATGAATGGACACAAATGTTCTCCATGTTTCCCTGTATTATACAAGTGATAATTCTGAGATTTCTTTTCCACATAACAAGATTAATTTGGCTCAGGAAAAGCTGGGTTCTACCTCCTTGAATCAGCAGTATGCAGCCTAGAGGGAGACCATCTGAAAGGGCCTCATAAACCCTTTCAGCTTGGTTCCTGTTTATAGGTCTGTGGTACAACTCTTGCCTTCTGGAAAACTATAAATCGGGATTTAGGGGTCTGGGAAACAAGAGAGGCTGCTCTGATTGTAATGACAATTACAAGAACAGAGGGGGAAGGAATGTGCCTCCTCCCTCCAAGATGCAATTTTGCCCTACAGTTAAATAAAAAGCATTGATATATAAAGGCTTCAGTGCCAACTCTGGGCTGCCCTACCAGGAGCTGTTGGCCAGGGAGGATTTAAAAGCCCCTCAAACAAAGGCCATTTGCCTATAACTTTGGGGGTATGTAAGAAATGAACAGTAAGACCCTATTGCTGACAATACAGCACGATATGAGCATGAAAAAAAAAGTTATGTTGAGACCCTGCACTGCAAATCAACAGCTGATCTTCATGGTGTCAGAAAGCACTATGCAAATCTACAAAGAAATGGTCTCTGAAGCTTTACTACAGACTTCTCATGCTATACTTTTACATGCCAAAGAAGATGCAGTGCAATAGTGGCAGCCTGGTAAATGTACACCTGGAAATAATAATAATTATAATAATAATCCCAATTCGACCTATGGCCCACTCCCTGGCAGGGTAGGACACAGGGCTGACACTGTAGCCTTGGTGCCCCCTAATGTCAGGAGACTTTATCAACCACATTAGAAAGCTATTGGCATTCCTTTGTCAAAGAGTTATAATGCCCCGACTAAGATAACATCCAAGCATATGTGTCTGTGCCCACAGAGTAACTTGTTATAATCTTTAATATTTGTTATATTTGTGATTTATTACTAGAATTAAAAGGAGACTGCGAAATGACCCACCAGTCTGTCACAAACAGAACTCGGACAGTCCCAAGAGTTTGACATGTCACCTCAGAGAAAAAAACTGGATCTTCTATCTTTCACTCTCTCTTGCCCTCCCCTCCAAAGCCCAGGGACTCTCATGGAAGAGGTTGGCAAGTGGTACATCAGATTGTCAGGGCCAAGGAGAGGGGATGAATTGTGAGATCACACCAAAAACAGACTGGATTTTTCTGTTTTTATTTGATCAACATGTTTATGTAAGCAAACCTCTTTAACTGGACTTGGGGACCCTGGGTTGTATAAAAAATGGACTCAGATGTTAACTAATTGGGTTTATATGGGCATTCCTTATGTTTATTGCCTATGTCTACTTATTGGTCAAATAAAAAATTAAGAAAGAAAAAAATCTTTATTATTTTTATTTTATGTGTACAAGTGTATTGCCTGCATGTATGTAAGTGCACCCATGTCATCCAATGTCCTTGGAGGTCAGATCCCCTGGAACTGGAGTTACAGATGGTTGCTAACTGACATGTAGGTACTGGGAATTGAATCCTGGTCCTCTGCAAGGCAGCTGGTGCTCTTAACTGCTGAACCATCTCTCCAGCCCCAGGCAACTCTTTGTCTAAAGATTACACACACACACACACACACACACACACACATACACACACACACATTATGGATGCTGCATCCTATTCTATGTATGGTGACTGCTCATCATGACTTCATCGACTTCATAATAAAAGGAGCTAAAGAATTAATACAGGGGCTGGAGAGATGGCCTAGCGGTTAAGAGTGCCGACTGCTCTTGCAGAGGACCCGGGTTCGATCCCCAGCACCCACATGGTGGCCAAGAGCCGTCTGAAACTCCAATTTCAGGAGAACTCCAGTTCCAGGGGAATCCGACACCCTCTTCTGACCTCCGCAGCATTGCATGACACGGGTGCACAAACTTGCATGCAGACAGTACATTCATACACATACAAAAATAAATAAATAAAAAAATTAAAAAAAGAATTAATACAGGAGTCAAGAGATAGAAAAGAAGGTAAACAAAATATAAAATGATATATCCATAACAATATGTGCAAATCAGCATGTGAAGGGACCTCCTATCTTTACCAAGAACTAAACAAGAAGAAATGGATTTAAATCTTAGGACATGGAATTTAGTTTAGGAATAAGGATTTTCTTTTTTCTAAAGATCTGTTAAGACATTAACATGAGAGTTAGAAAGATGGCTCAACTACCAAGCCTGAGGACCAGAGTTCAATCCCCAGAACCCATGTGCTGGAAGGAAAGACACACAGTAAAAGTTTTCCTCTGATCTCCATGCATGGTATCTCCCCTATAAAATAAAAGTAGAAAAAAAACCATATATATATATATATATAAAATCATTGAAACAGACAATGAAGGAAGGCTCTGATTCTCCCCCTGAGAGTCTTTAAAAACCAGGGGAGCACTGCTGTCTTACAGAGTGCCACTTCTCAGTGCAATATATAAACGGAGCCAAAGGCACAAGAAATACACAAATGATGCTTGGCACAACTTGAAATGATTCCTTTAGGGGAGAGCAGAATCTCAAGAATCACATTAGAGCCCCTTACACTTGAGAATGAGATATGTGGAAAATATGTGCCTTCTCTTTTTCAGACCCTTAGAGTTCTTCATTTCTTTGTCACTTTGGATGTTTTATGGCATACCTATATAAGCTGAGAATCATGAAAGTCATTTGCTTTAGGAACAACCAAACACGCACCATGTTCACTTACGCTCTTGGGCTGAGCCCCATTCTTGATGTTTCCACAATTCCATGCCAGTGCCACCGAGAATAGGCCTAGGGACACTGGATTATCCCTTATCTACAAGTTAAAGTCTTCACTTCTGTGGGGTGTGGTTTAGGGTTTCCTGGTACATGCCTGGTAGGAAACTTGGAGCCTAAAGAACACTTAACATGGTTATTTTCCAGACCCCATAAGGTGAACAATTTTCATAATGGCCAAGTACAGACCTTGTACAAGGAGAAGACAAGGCTTGGTCTGTATAACTGTTCATCTGTTGAAACTGTTCTGGAATAATCCCAAACAGACACCATGATTAAACCTACTTTCCATACCCAGAAGGTTTGAGAGCCTGCAAATGAGCAGAGGCCTACAGCAGGCTTGCCAACCTGGCTGTTGGTTAGTACTGCCATCCTGCTCCCTCTAGTCTCTTTTGGCTGTGGGAAGCAGAATCCAGACCCAGAGAATGCAGGGATGGGCCTTCCAATTTCCAGTGGTGATATTTGGGTCAGACTCATTCCTGAAACAGCATTGCTCTTTCTTAGATTTATTCCCCATCAGGTGACACCATGGCTTGGAGCATGTGGTGCTTTTCCACTCTTCATCACTGGGAAGCTGCTCTGTGTGTGTGTGTGTGTGTGTGTGTGTGTGTGTGTGTGTGTGTGTGTGGTGTGTGTGTGTGTGTGTGTGTGTGTAGCCAGCAGGGAACATGGCAGGCGTAGGAGGGAGTTTCTGTTGTAACTATCTATTTTTAGTGGCTCATGAACTCAGTATTCCTTGGCCCGAGGTTGCACATGCTTGGTATCAGCCCAAGGGGAAGTTACTTTGGAAAGTATGAGCAAAATCTTCTCTATGGCTGCTTGGGCTGGGTAAGGGAGACAGAAGTGGACTCTGGGAAAAACAAGTCTGTAACCTTGAGTAAGTGTGGAACTGGCTGCTGGAATCTTACCTGGAGGCATTTCTTGAAGAACCCTGTTAGAAGAGAGCCCTTGGACCAAACATGTAGGATGCCCTTTAATAGGTTACCTGCTAGTCCTAGGAGAGTAGCAAGCAGTACATGGCCCCCAAGGTGAGGGCTGCTAGCTCAGCTATCAACAAGCTAGCCTGTGGTAAGAAAGAAGAAGAAGATTCAGGTAGGTTATGAATCAGTGAGACCACTGCCTCTTACTAATGGTGTGGCCTTGGACAGAGCTAGCCCCATCCACTGGGTTCTGTTGCCTTCTCTATCAAATGAAGCACTACAGTGCCTTTTTTAAGCTCAAATTCAGATGTGCAATAAAGAGAAAGAAAAATATTGATTTTTTTTTTTTTTTGTCTTTTGGAGACAGCATCTCCCTTTAGTCCCAGCTGGCCTGGAACTATGTAGACCAGGCTGGCCTTGAATTAACTCACTGAGATCCACCTGGCTCCTGAGTGTTGCTGGGATTAAAGGCATGTGCTACCATGCCTGGCAATATATTTATTTTTTTAACATGAAAATACTTGAATAACTGAGGAAATTCTATTCATGTTTTACATACATTGCTTCAAGAACTCATTGAGACTAAAGCACAGGTTCTTCCTGAAGCCCGTATGTGGGAAAATAAAAAAGCAGGGCTTTAGACTACAACTGTATGGAGGAGTTATTATCCATGGAGAGTGGAAGTGGAGGGCAATCGAAACAGAAATTGTGACTTTTATATAGAAATTTCATGTAGTTTCTTAGAAGTGAAAATATTTATCTATAAAAGCAAACAAAAACCAAGCTGAACTCTTCCTTCCATAAGTGAAATAAAAGTCATTGTTTACTTACTCATGTTTTTATTTCTTCTACTAATTGAATACTCACGAAGTTATACCTTTCCCCTTCAGAATGGGAGAGGAAGTGGCTGAAGAAAGGCAGAGGCAAGGGGAAAGCACAGGCGGGCTGTCTTTTCACAGAAGGTGAGACTGGGGACAAGAGGCGCATACTGACCTTGAAAATACAATCTTCTAAGAAGGACGCAGAGCACCAGTGAACAAACCAAGTGAGCAGATAAGGATGCATAGGCTCTGTGCTGAGACAGCTGGCAGGGTGCCATCCCACCTACACCAACTTTCTCCCTGCCTTGTTCTGTCCTCCATTCCCATGGGAAGCTCTCAGTTCCCACACATCCTCAGCCAGGAAGGTCAGCGTGGACGCATCTGTGTGTGGCAGGGTATAGCTGATAAGCACCAGCTGCAGGACCCTACTTGGCCCAGAGCACCACATCCTCTTCCATATCAGAGACTGCAGCAAAACCACAGACTGTCCCCGAACCTAGTCAGAGCCAACTCTTGAGAAGGAGAAAAGGGAATAGTACAGAAATGAGACTCAGGGGGCTGGAGAGATGGCCTAGCGGTTAAGAGCGCCTACCGCTCTTACAGAGGACCCGGGTTCGATCCCCAGCACCCACATGGCGGCTGAGAACCGTCTGAAACTCCAATTCCAGGAGAACTCCAGTTCCAGGGTAATCCGACACCCTCTTCTGACCTACGCGGCATTGCACGACACGGGTGCACAAACTTGCATGCAGACAGTACATTCATACACATACGGAAATAAAGTAAAAAAAAAAAAAAAAATTAAAAAAAAAAAAAAAAGAAATGAGACTCGGTTCCCTGTCAACCAAACCATTGACCTGGTGCTGGTAACGCACTGTCAAAAGCAGTGGAGGAGAGGCCGGATCCTGCATCTGAGGCTTTGGCTTGATCTCAAGGAAAAGGACTATCTGTACTTTCTGTTTTTAAAAATTAAAATTATTGGGGCTGAAGAGGTGACTCAACAGCTAAGAGCACTGGCTGTTCTTGCAGAGGACCTGGGTTTGATTCCCAGCACCCATATGGTGGCTTCTGACTTCTCTGGGCATTGCACAACATGGGTGCACTTATATCTCTGTAGGCCATACACTTATACATATAAAATAAAAATAAATAAAAATATTTTTAGTTAAAACTATTAACACAGAGTAGCTATAAAAATGAGTAGGAGATTGGGTGTGGTGGTGCATGCCTTTAATCCCAGCACTCAGGAGGTAGAGGCAGGCAGATCGCTGTGAGTCTCAAAAAAGACCAAAAAAAAAAAGAATAGTGTATATGTAATATTCAGGATGTGCATAGTATTCCATATGCAGTACTCCATACACGCACATATCAGGCATTGTACTGGATACCATCTTATTCTGTGCATGCACAAGTCACACATTGCTCACGGTGATGCTGTCCCATACACACATTCATGCATGTTGCACACTGATATGTCCTTCCACTTCTCTTCTGCTTTCTAGCCCTCTTCCTCCCATCGCTCCCCCTCCTGCTTTCTGACGCCTGGTGATCTCTCCCCTACTTCCAGGTCATCTTCTAGTTTTTGAGAGTAGAAGGAAAACCTATCCTTTCACCAACCAGAGGAAGCAATAACAAACTTTTTAAACTTTATTTTCTATGTATACATAAAAACCCCACAGAATTTGTACATATTGGAATTTCCATTTTTAAGAAACTCTGAGGTGATGCCCAAACTGTTGGTCCATAAGCAATACTTTGAACAAGCTTCTACTTTATTTTCCCCTGAGGAAAGAAAGATACTACAGAACAAGTTGGACCAATGATAGTATCTATGTGGACCAATGAAATGTCACATGGCTCTAGGGAGCAATAAGAGTCGCCTCCCCCCAATGGAGGGAGAGGGTTTCAAACAAGAATGGAGCTATGCATGGAGGCATATACCTTTAAATCCCACCACTTGGGAGGCAGAAGCAGGCAGTTCTCTGTGAGACAACACCAGTGAGATCAACACCAGCCTGGTGCACATAGTAAATTCCAGCCCATGTAGGGATACAGGGAGACCCATCTCAAAGAGACCAACCAACCAACCAAACAAACAAACAAACAAACTAGCCAAAAATGGGGAGAGGGACACCCTATAGTTCTATCTTCTCTGTTTACTAAACTGTGAACCCAAACCACAACCTGGGATGATTCCATTGGTTGAGCACTAGTCTAAGATGCTGAGGACTAGTCTAAGATCTATGGGGGAAGGAGAGCAGAGGACCAGAGAGGGTGTTGACTGTGCTCAGAGGTCTGGGTCTGGGCATCTAAAAGGATAGCACTTTTGGACTTTCTTGTGCTTTAACTGACACTTTTTTGTTTAAACCAGTGATTACCAACCTGGTTGCCCTCAGGTGGGACTTTGATTGGATGAATACAGGATCAGACTTGGATCTCCGCCAGTTTTAAAGGTCTCCAGATAATCCTAATGTGTGTCCAGGTGGAAGCCTGCTGAATTAAGTTCATTCCAGTTAGAAGTCCATCACCAGGCAATGCGAGGGGCTATAGTGGGTTCTCAGGAACCATGAACACAGGAGAGACACAGCCTGGGCAGGAAGGCGGGGCCAAGGGGAGTCTGAGGACCACGTTCTAGCTCCAGCCACGTCTCTGCTCCCTACACTGCTATAAAATGGTAATCTTTGAAGTATGCATAGTGCTCTGTCTTGTTTTGGTTTTTACTTGCTCCAGATGATTTTTTCCATAAGGGCAGAACTGGTTCAGATGCCTCTTTCATTTCTTCCAAAGCACCAGCCTCTGTGCATGCATCTGCTGGCTGGCATCTCCAAACAAATAATTGATGGATCTCCAAGCATGTGCCACAGTGGGTTGGCCTCATCCTTCAGATCCCAGTCTTCCCGCTTAACTCCCAGGGAGTAAGGAATCTCTCAGGCAGCTCACTACCTTCGCAGCATGTGTTTTGGAGGTGGGGAAGGGAAGAGCCAGCAAGTGCTTATTTTATCCTTCAGACTCACTTCTTTCTTAATCAGGAGTGGACGGAGCATGTGGCGAGTGGGAGATCAAAGATTTTACGAACACTCTTGCCACCTCAGGTTCACAGCTTGTTCTCTTGAAAAAGGAATAACTGCTAGTTGTATTTTTGTTTTGTTTTGTTTTTCTTCCAAGTTCAGGCCCTTTTCTCAGAAATGCAGTTGCCTGTGGAAAACGGACACTCCCTCACAAGTCCTTAACAGCTGTCAGCCCCAGAGCAATAGTAATTATCCTTAGCCTTCCTGCTGAATTCCAGTGATAGTCCCGGCCAGGGGCTGGGAAAAGACAGGAGTTGGTGGAGCTGCAAAGCTCTCTGGGTGGTATGCTCTCCCTGTCCCTCAGGAGAACAGTCCAGCCCTCTGCAGTGGGTGTGTGAAGCATTCTGGGGAATGGGTCTAGTAGATAAAGGCCAAGGGAACTACAGAGTGGTTCTCTCTGAGCTCAAAGAAACTGAAGCATAATATAACAGCCAAGCTGATGGCCAAACGTATGTTTGCTTTTTTAAGTGAAAAATGTATCTGAAAGCTAGTTAACATATGGAAATCCTTTCACAAGTAAAAACACTTTCAATCTTCTTTGTGTTCTTGGCTTGGGCGAGAGCAATAAGTGAGAGGTTATCTGTGACAAGCCAAGAATCCAGAGCTTTGCTACTGCCTTTGAGATTTTATGTTCCCACTTCGTGTGGCCTGGGACAACTCATTCATCTTGTCCGGGTCTCATATTTCTCAAGGCTGGATATCTACAGTCCATTCTAGCAATGCTCTTTACAGTTTGTCAAATTATTCACTAGTGAAGGTCAATAATCTTTCAATGACATTATGTGGGAAACTACCATTATTGGAAAGAATGATGGGGGATGATTTTCAAGTAACTTGAATCAACATGGATGTCAATTCTTTTATTTCATGGAGATTTGGTAGGAAGAAAAGGTTAGTTGCGAAGAAATTGTTACCTCCTAGGTGTAGGCTTGGTATGTAAAATGGCTTATCCTTTGGCTTAATGAGAGAGAATTCATTTTCTAGCTCATCTGAGAATTTCTGTTGTTTTCTGTTTGTACTCTGAGGACAGTATAATTCAGGGGTGGTTTCTCTCAGCACACCTAGAAAGGACATAGTTGTAGGGACAGAGATGGGCCAGTCAAGCCCAACAGCTGCTAACTTTACTGGTTAAAAGGGCAACAGGCAAGTAGCAAGGCATGCCTGCCCAGAGTGCCCCTCCCAGGTCATTCCATGGAGGAGGAATCCAGCCAGTTCTTCCCAGCTGGCTCTGAAATCTGGTACCTCTGATTGATTTTGCCATCTGACTCCAGTGGACTCACATGCCAGGAGTAATAGAGATATCTCTCAAGAGTGTGATAATCCACACTTCTTGGTGAGGTTTACAAACACCACTCTTCTCACTTTTTCGCACTTGGTTATAGATCTTTCTGTTGATAGTCTGAAAACATTCCTCAATGTTGTAATGATGCGGTGTCTTTTTTCCTAGAATGTAAAGGATAGAGAAACTGTGATGTCCTTACGCCTTGCTTCCACGACGTTTGTGTCTCCCTCTCTGCTGCCTGTATCATGGTACATTTTAATTACAGATGATCCCTAATGTCTGATGTTTCAACTTTCAATTGTCCTGATTTTAAGCTTTAAGATGGCATAAAAGCACACCCATACAACCATTCTATCTTCACTTTCAATACAGTACTTAGTAAATTACATTAGATATTCAAAACTTATAAAACAGGTTTTGTGTAGGATAATTTTGTACAAATCTAGACTAAGTGTTCTAAGCACATTAAGCTATGCTAAGGTAAACTATCATTCCAATAGGTGAAGCACATCAGATGCAATTTTGACTTAATGGCTCAACTTAATGATGAATTATGAGGACAGAGTCCAATTGTAAGTGGAGGAGCACCTGCATTTGTGTCCCTCTGACCTAACAACTTTTCAGAGGGTAAGAACTGTGCCTGGCTTGTTCCCACATACTTGTCAATTAACAGTGCAAAGTTCCTAGCACACTGCAGGTCTTACCAAATGTTATTTGAACAACTGTTTTACATGTTTACTATATCACAGGTTTTTGGTCATCTTCCAGGAAAACTGAGACCAACAAGAGTCAAAACATTATGTTAAAGCTATCACTAGGGTAGAAACATGCTTAGAGCCGGAGTTAACTTTTGTTGTCAGTATAATAAAATTTTTGGTTACATCAGCTTTGTGTCTTACAAATAGGATTCCAAACTCTTCTATGTTGAAGTAATCCTACGATGCCTTAAACACAGAGAAGGGAAAAAGCCTGTGTGTTCATTATCTACCTATAAATATTAACTAAATGAGAAAAAGTTTCATAATAAATACAGTATATATAAATATGCTTTAACTTCTTGGAACTGTATTACTTAAAGCCATTTATCTGTTTGCTTGTTTGTTTATTGAGACAAGGTCTTATACACAGTCCTGGCTGGCCTGGAACTTCCTGTGTAGACCAGGGTGGTCTTGAACTCATGGAGATCTGTCTGCCTCTGCTTCCCAGGTGATGGAATTGAAGACATGAGACCATGCCTGGCCCAAAATTGTGCATTTTAATGACTTAACATATGCATGTGATACAGTATGTAGCACACAAATATCATCCTTGCTATTTTTTCATGTAGATGAGGAAGTGGCATGCAATATGAATCCCAGGGAATGCCAAGTGCACCTTCTACCTTCTCTTAAATCAAAAGCAAAGAAGCACTAATTTGTGAAAAATTCTCTAATTAAATGCATAGAATAATTGCTTGTACCTGAAAACCCTTTTTTGTTTTGCAGTCTTTATTCTTTTTTTTAATTTTTAATTTTATTTATTTTTATGTGTATGAGTGTACTGTCTGCATGTAGGTTGGTGTACCCATGTCATACATTGCTGCAGAGGTCAGAAGAGGGTATCGGATTCCCCTGGAACTGGAGTTAAAGACAGTTCTCAGCTGCCATGTGGGTGCTGGGAATCAAACCCAGGTCCTCTGCAAGAGCAGTTGGCACTCTTAACTAGGCCATCTCTCCAGCCCCGCAGTCTTTATCCTTAAACAATTCCTTGACATAGCAAGGGCCAGTGAGCAGGCTCGGTGGGTAAAGGTGCTTCCTGTCAACTCTCGCCACCTGAGTTTCATTCCTAGAACATACTTGAAGGAGAGACTTGACTCTTACAAGTTATCTTCTGACTTCTGCATGTGTGCTATGGTGCATGTGGAGCTCCCCCCCACGAGTGAATTAATTTTTTTGAAAAATAAATAGAATTCGTATGTGGAAAAATCAATGGTTTAGTAGAATATGGCTAAATCCCAGGTTCTTTGGCCTCTTCACAAATTTGCAGTGAGCTTGATGGCCCTTTAACTGTCCCTGACACTCTGCTGCCTTATCTCCTCTGCTCTGTATGAAGCTTGATGAAGATGGTTAGCTGTGATGTTCGACCCTGGACACTACTCTAAAGCAGGGCTTTTTAAACCTTTTCTACTCCCAACCCCTATTTGCTTGAGAGATTTTTATATAACCTTGAGCATTCATATAAAACAGGTATATGAATCAAATATTTCCTGATAATAAATCATAAAGAAATTTATTTTAAAATGATTCTTTGTTATATGTATAATTTTATCATTTATTAAAGGTAAAAACAAATTTGTATGCTAATGAGATAGATGTGCTTGTTTATTTTTACATAAAGAAATCCTGGTTGAATATGTCATATACAGAACATCTTGAACATTTTTCACAGCTGACTGATACTTTGATTTTATAATCATCCATGTTGAGAACGCTGCTTTGGGTAAACATGTAATACAAAATGGCAGAAGCATGTTTAGGATTCTTTCAAAAACTGTTGGAAATTTTGTCCTAATCGCAAGCCAAATTTCATTTAATTATTTGTCTGAGGGGATTTTGAGACACAGCCCATGTTGGCCTCACCCTCACTATGTAGCTGAGGCTAACCCCTGAGATCCTTATTTTCTTGCCTCTACTTCTCATATGCTGGGATTGCAGACATGTCCCCACAATTTCTTTTATGAAACACAAGTCAGGAATTCAAACAATAATTTAAAAATTCAAACTTTTTAAAACAATAAGAACCAAAAGATATACTAAGTTAAAATTTGTATCCTGAGGAATGATGCTAGGAAAATACTTAAAGTTAAAATATATTTCTATAAGAGCAGAAAACTTTGTGTAGATAATGCAATTCATTGTATTTTCTATAATTGTATTATCAATAATTCATTGCACAGTCGATGTGACTTGGGCAGTGTCTGATGTTGTGTGGCAGGATACAGGCACAGTGTAAAATATGCAAATTGTGTGCTCAGAACCAGTGCTGCAGCCAAGTCATGCAACGAAGCACAAGATGAGCAAGTGCTCATGGACACCAGACCATTATAGACTTTGTTTTTACCACTGCATTGGCAAAACCTTTTTTACCACTGTCCATTTTTCTTTTTTTTTTGGTGACCCTCTACATTCACAGTTTAAGTTACCATGCCCTAGAGGCTCTAGAGAAGTTCTAGATTAAAGGAGATAGAGAAGGCATCTTAGTCTGGAATGCTCTGACAGAATTCCACAGCTAGGGCAATGTATAATGAACAGAAATATACTGGCTTATAGTTGAGCAGCTGGGAAGCCCATGCCTGAGGAGCCAAACCCAGTAAGGGCCTTGTGAATGCGTCTAATCGTGGCAGAAGACACTGCGTGGTGGAAAGATGGAACACAAGAGTGAGAGTGTGAGGAGAGTGGGCCATTCCCGGGATGGCTGCATTCTGTAAAGAACCGGCTCTTGAGACAATAGCTTAAATCCATTCATGAGAGCAGAGTCCTCCTGTCCTAACCCTCTAAAGTGCAGAGAGTCATTTTACCTGGTTCAGAGCCCAAAGGACAGTGACCACTGAGGACAGCCATGTAAGGACAGGGCCAGATCTAGTCTAGCCCTTATGAAAAATTTTATTCTAGATTTTCTATATTAAAATTTGAATAATATTGCCTTCTACCATTTTTGGTGCCCCCCCCCCATTCTTACAAAATCAATAGAGTTTGCATCACTGATACTGTGAAATTGGGTTTAGCATCTTCCTGATGACCTCAGAACAGTCTTCGGCTCTGGCATTTGCTAATGTAACAATGCATCATCTCTTCTGAGTTAACAGAGCAGGTGACAGTGCCTAGCACAGGGTCAGAATTCAGTGAGGGTAGGGCTCCTTTCTGTAGCTCTTGAATGTGCAGGTGCCTTGAAGCTCCAAAGCCTCTTCTCTATCTGAACTCCTATGTGGACCACAAGTGTGTCTGCAGATGTATTTTCCACTGACAGAGGAGGACTGTTCGTACCTCTTATGGAAGGCCACCGTTTATCTGCCTTCCAGCTCCGTAGGCACTGTGCTCCTGGATCAGTTTTCTTCTGCTAGTAGCTCTGCTGCCAGGCCCCTCTCCCCTAGGGCTGTTTCTTCTCGCAGTCATGTTGTCTCAAAGTTTCTCCCTAGCACCACAAATGGCGCCTGGCCAGGACTTGTTCAAGAAATGTTTCTGGAGTGAAGAAGTTACTGTTTTTGTTTTTGTTTTTGTTTTTTTGTTTTTTTGCCTTTTTGAGACAGGGTCTCCCTGTAGCCCCAGCTATCCTGGAACTAAATATGTGGACCAGGCTGGCCTTGAACTCACAGAAATCCTCCTGCCTCTGCCTCCAGATTTCTGGGATTATAGATGTGCACCACCACGCCTGAAGGGAAATACCTTTTTACAGTGTGTGTGTTTTTTTGTTGTTGGCCTGAACCTTTAGTGCCAGACATTCTTTAATAAACTAAAACTGAGTGCTTTCTGTGAAAGCTAATTAGCCCCATGTTCTATTTGTGAGAATTCAACATATATAAGATCTGGCCATATAAGGAAGTCCTTAGTAACTGAGTAGAATGTTTGCCATTTGAAACCATTAGTTTAGTGGTGGCTGAAAATTTTGTTAAATTAATCAGAACCTCTTGGATAGAATTCAACTCATATTAGCTCAAGCAAAAATGGGAATTAACTCAAATAACAGAGAAGTTCAGGAGCTCCTCATCTCTCAGGGATGGTGAGAATAGTTTCAGTATCCTGGGGCTCACATCAACCTGCTTTGCAATCTTAGTAAAGAAGAGTGCCTTTGTGTTGAGCCCACACAGGAGGTCCTGGGGTAACTGACTTGTGGAACCTAAATCATGTGCTCCTTTTCAAATGCATCATTGGGGCAGGAGAAAATGGGGATCTCTGGCAGGCTTGAGTCACCATGCCACACTAGTTGCAGAAGAAGGGTAAGAAAGTGTCAGCTGTACCTGCCCTGATGGCCTGGCCCACCACCCTAGGAAAGGAAGGTTCCCTTATAGAAGAATGCGTGAGCTCTCTGGGTGTGTGTTGGGGTAACATCATTCTCCACTTAATTTTCATTTAGTATTCATTTTTGGATTCAGTCTTACTAGCTTACCTTCACAAGCCACTTGTTGGATTACTGCTGGAGCCATTTGTGGCTCGACGTGTGGGAAATCTTTGCAAGACTTTCCTGATGCCATCTGTTTTCTTACTCCCCACCGACTATCCTTGCCCTGCTTTTCTTTATTTCCCAGTCTCTCTCTTTTCACCCTTGGCACCCTCGTTGGTCTTAATCATTCAGTTTGCCTTGGGCTTCTGATTATTAGCAGTAGCAGTGTGTGCATGTTAGTTTGGGCTATGAGCATCTTCAAATGTCATCTCTATGGGGCCTGCTCCTGATAAGCCACCTGATTCCTGTGGCCTGGGTGCTCCCTAGGGTGTTTGGTGAAGGAACGCCCTGTCCCTGGGGCACTTCCTGGACTTTCACTCCACCAAGCATCTGCCCATGTTGTTATCTCTGTCTGAAATGCCCTTGCCTTGCTGGTTTATACTTGTCCTCTAAGTGTCTAATCAGGCCTCACTTCCTCTAGGAAGCTTCCTAATCATCCACACTGGCCTGGAGACATTACAGCCATTTATGGATCATGTCCTATTGGCAGTGAACTGTCTCAAGTGTGTCATCTGTGCTTTGAGCCCCTCTCTAAGCACCACTGCACCCATATGAGTTCCTGTTGGTCCTCGCCACATTGTCGTCAGGCAGCTGTTTCGTATTTTGCTGTCCTAGTGACCGGGGAGCTCCTTGAAAATGGAGACCTTTTCACTCTGCTCTATTGCTAGCATCTGGACATAGGATGCCTTTGGAAAGTGTTTCGTGGCTGATCCACCTTCCTCTCAGCGTCTCTTAAGCTTGTCTTCAGGTCCCTGCTGTCCTCGGCACACGATCCTTGAGTACCCCATTGTGGATATGTCTCACTTCCTCATTACAGTTCCTGGAGTAACTGCGCCTTTATTAATTTCTGCAACAAGACATCTAGTCAAATGCTGGCCATATAAAGTAGATACTAAATAAATGTATAAAATATTTTTAAACTTACATGTCTCTAAAGTTTAAAAAACATTATATTTTTATCACTGGGTGTGGTGGCACATGCCTTTAATCCCAGTATTTGGGAGGCAGAGGCAGGAAGATCTCTGTGAGTTCAAGGCCAGCCTGGTCTACATATCGGGCTCCAGGGCAGCTGAGACTAAAGGGAGACCCTATCTCAAAAAGACCCCAAAATATTTTTATTTAATGTTTTGTGTGTATGAATGTATTGTCTGCATGTATGTAAGTGCACCCATGTCATGCAGTGCCCATGGAGGCCAAAAGAGGGCATCAGATCCTCTGGAACTAGATTTTGTTAGCTACCATGTGGGTGCTGGGGACTGAACCTGGGTCCTCCACAAGAGCAGCCAGTGCACTTAACCGCTGAGCTATCTCTCCAGCCCTGTGTTTATGAAGTTTTTGAGTGGAAGATTATTATTATTCACCCTTTCATTGGTATCATCTGAAGAGCTTGTTTAGTTGAACATTAAAACCATGTGACTTTTGTCAACACTTCATTTGGATACTTCTTAAATATCCTTAGGTTCCAGATAATTAACTGGTACAACTAGACTTCCTACTCTCAAGAGAACAAACTCCAGGCTGGAGAGATGGCTCAGCAGTTAAGCGCACTGCTGCTCTTGCAGAGGACCTGAGTTCAGTTCACAGCACCCACATGGCAGCTAACAACCATCCATAACTCCAGTTCTAGGGGATCTGACACCTTCTTGGGCATTGCATAACATGGGCACACTTACATACATGCAGGTTATACACTCATACACATAAAACAAGAAAATTTAATGGGGCTGGAGAGATGGCTCAGTGGTTAAGTGCGCCGACTGCTCTTGCAGAGGACCCGGGTTCGATTCCCAGCACCCACATAGCTGCTTAGAACCATTGTTAACTCCAGTTCCAGGGGAATCTGGTGCCTTCTTCTGACCTTCTCGCCATTGCACAACATGGGTGCACCAACCTACATGCAGACAGTACACTCATACACATTTAAAAAAAAAAAAAAAAGAAAATTAAAAAAAGAACAAACTCGGAGACAATGAACACATCTGGGTGTCTTCTGTGTCCCACTCTTGTATCCTGGGCTATGTCTTTATTGGGGATAAAGGGAGACTTTGAGCCAAGATCTCAGGGTCGCAATGCAAGTGAATGGGGCTGGAGTAAGGCTCCATCAAGTCCATACTGGTAGAGAAGAGTCAGATCTGGATTCCAAGAAGATGGAGCGGGAGAAGAAATTAGAGAGTACCCTGGAAGGTGGTACTAGGAAGATTTCCAGAGGTAATGGAAGAGAGTGTTGTCACTGCAAACCTGCAACTGAGCCTGTGGGTGGAGAGAGAGAGAGCATCTGGCCTCAGCTACATGTAGTGGCAAGAAGAGGGCGGCCTGGATGCCAGAGGTGTCAGAGGACGTGATGTGGAGAGGCTCTCAGCAGGCTGCCTTCGTGGGCACGTACGCAAGAACAGGCTACAAAATGGGGATTGATGTTCTCTGTGTTCTCAACAGCAGAGATATCTCCTCATCCTAGTGAGGTTGAATCACTTTCAACAAATCTGTTTAAATTCGGCACGTGCAGTGCAGATAAAGTGGCTCAGCCCAGGCTCTGGGCACCTTGCAACCAGTGCCTAGCACTTACAAGCTGGCTGATTCAACAGAGAAGACTCGGATGAGCTCCAGCCAGGAGACAAGAGGCACGTGGCTCCGCCCTGCCTCCAACTCCAGCAGATGTAGAAGTTGTAAATATGGAGAAACCAGGCTCAAGCCACCTTCCTCTCAGAAGGGGACGCTTTCATTTCCAGCCAGCTTACGTCAGCGTAGATGAGGCTTTGATAAAACAATGTCTTATTTCCTATGTATAATTCTTTGTTCTAAAAAGAGCATTAATGTGTTTTCATGTTGGGTTCAAAGAAGAGATTGTCCTGGAAAAACCGCAGCTCCATTGGAAGAGCAACCAGGACGTGGAACCCTTCCACGGATGCCTCTCTCTGCTAAGCTAAGAGCAGTGTTTCCTGAGCCAGGGTGATCTTTTTGGCTCAGGTGGTTTTTAATTATAACAATTTCTATTGAAAGAATATGCACATGTGCTCACCCCAAATCAATGAAGTCAAGAAAGGAAACAAATGAAAATGTAACCAAGAAGCATTCACATGAAAAAGCAAGCAAATGAACTCTTAAAATTCGTGTTTAAAATACTTCTGCATGTAGCCTCATGTCAACCAGATTGTGAAATGTGTTACATACTGCTTACTAATGTCCACTTCCTTGCTGCTCTCCCCCTACAAAATAAGGCCTGGCTTCCATTTACACAAGGGCGCAAGCAGTTTGAGTGACTAAAGTGCACAGGGAATAATCTGCAACCCAATGGGAATAAGGTATTAATGGGACTGTATTAGTAGGACCAGCCCCCTGAACAAGCCCCGCTGTTTTGGCATTCCCATGAAGTTTTCTGGCATATAAATATAACCCCACATTCTTTTAGGAAATACATAAATGCAATAAAATAGTTGCTTTGGTTCTTTTCTGGAGGCAGAAGGAGAAAAATGTCAAGCTCTCATTGTTCAGTGTTCCTAACAGGCCCCTTTTGTATGGCTGCTGTGCCTTTCCAGCAGAGTTCTTAAGTGAATATAATAGCTTAAAAGGCTCTGAACTCACTCTGTTATGTAGATGAAAGAGAGTCTTTAAAATTAATCTATGGCATCTCTGAAGAAAAAAAAAGAAGGGCAGTTGCCCGACTTGTTTCCTTGGGCCAGAGCAGTGAGCAAGACGAACAAAAATGCCAACATTCTGTTGCTCAAAACCCCAAGAGTTTGACATGGCACAAGCAGCAGATTATCAACCAGATTTTTCCTTCTCAGCTGTCACTGTTTGGAAATGGGCCACAGCCCACTGTTAGTCAATGTTATCACCAAATTAAAAGTTAATAAGGACATCTGATTAAACAAAGTATAGCGTAAAGCTTAACAACCAGTTATGTTCCTATGTCATAACAAAATATTATTTTATGAAATATAAATATTTAAAGGAGATAAAATGATCCTTATTTTAAAATTTTTCGAAGGTTGTGTAAACCAAGGGAAGCAACTGAGAAACCATGTGTGTCAAATTAGGATGAATGTCTAGGAAACATGCAAGCCCATCACTCCAGAGTGCCAGCTTTATCAGCAGCAGTGTGTCTCCAAATATTTATGACAAATACTACATTAGAGAATTGAATACAAGTATTACCCAAATAAGTGAGTCTCAAACTTTCTAAGCAAATGACATCCCACTAATGGTATTCTAGTGAAAAAGACCAGAAGTGCTTGGTTATTAGAACTAATAAAAATTCAGAGGAATCAGTTACACAATAATTATGCAAATCATTACAGAAATATCATCTCTATATGAAGAAATAAAGTACAACAAAAGTACAGGCTCATCCGTAGGAACACACACTTCGTAAATACACAGCATTATGGTGAATGCATACCCCAAATTCATATGCTGAAGCACAAACCCCAATTTGATAGGGTTGGAAGGACAGAGCTCTGGGTCACGAGGGTTCCAATCTCATTAAAGGGATTAATGGCTTACAAAGGAATCCCAGAGAGCCTGCTAGCCCCTTCTGCCGAATCAGGAAGCACTACCTGTGAGCGCCAGGTTCTCACCAGATGCTGAACCTGCAAACAATACCTTGGCCTTGGATTTCCTAGCTTCTAAAACCATGATAAATAAATCTTTGTTGTTCATAAGCCATCTGGTTTATAGTAATTTTGTTTTGGCAGTTCAAAACAAGACTAAGACTCATGGGCATGGACGTATGCTGTGTCTAAATGCAGGGCAAATCCAAATAGTTTGTTCATTTATTCTGTTTTATTTTTGAGAAATGTAAATGAAAATGCAAATCTGCTCGACTTCCTGTGCTCATTGCGAGAGAACCTCGGCTTTCTACTCCAGCCTGGGCCACCATGCCTCCCGCCACAATGGACTCTAATTCCCTGGAACCATCAATCATAAACTCAAATAAACCCTTCTGTTTATAAGTAAAAAAAAAAAAAAAAAGAAAAAAAGAAAATGCAAATCTATGGGAAAATATATACCATATTTACAATTGTAAAGATGGAATATTATTAAATTAGTTTCTCCAGTTAAACTTTGTTTTTAACAGCTTGCTAATGAAAATGTGCATATGATTTTAGGAAGAACTTAACAAAAATGTTCTAGTGTGCATCTGGAAAAAAAAGCATGTCTAGGAAAAGCTTGACAAAATATAAGGAAGATGTAGGACTCTCTCAGGTTTTAAAATGCATCCTAACATTTTTGTTTCAAACAGCATGGTATTTACAGAAATAGATTAACTAGATGTTCTCCCAAACACCTGCATAGTGCCTGGAACACAAACAGTAGGCATTCAATGTTTGATGAGTGAAGGAACATAAGTAAAATTTCCATCTAAAAATAAAATCTATCCACCTTAAAATTCTACTTAAAAGTTACTGGGGAGGGTCAGGCATGCTGGCACACATAATCCCAACACTTATGCGGTAGAGGCAGGGAGATCTCTGTGAGATTAAGGCCAGCCTGGTTTACATCTCAGTTCCAGCCCAGCTAGGACTATAAGGAGACCCTGTCTCAAAAGATCTCTGAGGAAGCTGAGAAATACAAATACTGCATGTTCTGTTCCATACATGTTCTATTACATACATGTGTGTGTTTATGTGGGAGTGAGTCTGGGCAGAGGCCAGGAAACTAAAAAGGAACTATGAGATGGGAAAAAAGAATCTTCACGGGAGGGGGTGGGGATGGTTGAAGACGCATGTGAGAGGGAAGAATACTGGGAGCCCAAAGGTAGTGGGGATGGCAGCCAGGGAGGGGTGTGTGTGAGTGTGTGTGTGTGTGTCTGTGTGTGTGTGTGTGTGTGTGCCTGTGTGTGTGTGTGTGTATGTGTGTGTGTGAGTGTGTGTGTTGGCAGTGTATCAGTCAAACTAAGTATGCATAAAAATGCTGAACCATTGACCCTGTTACGAGCTGAGCCTACGAGGAAACCACTTATTTTGTATGCTAATCAAAAATAAATTTTAGGGAGCTGGGGAGATGGCTTAGTGGTTAAAATGCCTGGCAAGTGTAAGGACCAGAGTTTAGATCCCCAGAACCCATGTAAATGCCAGGTGGATGTGGGGGCTTGTCTGTAGTTCCTGCCTGGAAGGTGGAGACAGGGGTCTCCCTAGAGCAAGCTGACTAGTGAGAATAACCATACCCATACGATAAACTCTGGATTTGAGAGGCCCTGTCTTAATTAATAAGCTGGAAGAGTAACTGAGGATGATGCCCAACATCAACCCTGGTCTCCATGTGCAGAGGCACCCAAAACCCAGCACATGTATACTGTGTACTTGCACACATGCAAACATGCACAGACATACACATGCACAATCTACACACACACACACACACACACACACACACACACACACACGGAAAAAGAAATAAAAATTAAGTTCCTGGGGAGATGTCCCTCTATTTGAGATGCTGAGACAAGAGGAGTCCTTGAGCTCAGGAGCGTGGAACCAGGGTAGGCAACAGGAAAAGAGGGGGAGAGAGAAGAGAAAGGGAGAACGGGAGGGGAAAGAAGGTCTTGGAAGTAGAGTGAAAATTTCTACTTAATAAGACCAAATCCCAGCTAATAATGTCAGTGTTTCTCTAATTTGATCAATTTATAGACTGCGTTTAATGGAAAAAATTCCGATTACCTTAAATAATGATTCAAATCATTTTCATGGGTAACAATACCTAAATATAAACATAAAACTATACATACCCTTAGGGGTTTTTTTACCCTTAGATATCATACCCAAATCTATCAATTAAATATCCCTAATTTTAGGATCAGTAAGGTTCAAATGACTTACAAACTGTGATAGATGGCTTGCTGTGGGATCTAAATTGCTGGTGTGGGGTGAATTAGAGGAAGATGTGTCTGGTTGTTCTGAATTTCACTTGGCAACTTGATTCTTTTTGAATGATGGGCCATTGCTTTGGTCTTCCTTGTTGTTGATGCTTGTGTTCTGTTTTTGTCTTCGATCCACTGTGTTAGTTGTCCAGTCAATTTAGCATGTCCTGATACAACACTGCGTACAACGCACCATCAAGGGTTTAACACGAATTCTCTTTGAAACACAAATTCAGATAATGAACTGCAGGCAGCATATGGTTACAAGCTGGTCATCCCAGTGGCCTAGAACATTCTTAGACTACTTTTCTTAGATCTCAATCCAAAGGAAAGCCCCAGCTTTAAAGATTTCATTCAGAACTTGGGTATCTCAGTTTGAGAAACCTTATTTTAAAGTGGTAAGTGGCTTTCTTTTTTCAATCTAGGCTAGAAGACATTGGGGACCTTGTGTGGTTCCCGCCAACACTTGCGATTTGATCTGTATTACAGCACCAATCCTGAGCATGAAGTAGCTGTTCTTCTGGGACAAGCACTATGGGCCTATTCTCCAGATGCATAACATAGAGGCAGACAGCAGCACTCCAGAGAACAGTGAAAGTGGTGATGAAATTTAGGTCAAAGGTCAAAGTTATCCGCAAGATGGCCAATTAGGGGTGGTCACTGAAACTGCCTGGCTTTTGATCTTCCAACCATCATTTTGGCTTTGTCTTTCTTTTCTCCGCTGGACAGGACTCTGGTATCTTGAGCCACAATGAGAAGAGCTTCACCCAGGACAGTCTGCGCTTCACTCCCCCTCATCCTATTCAACTGCAGGGGACTAATGGAAACCGACAGATGGAGGTGCTGAGAGCCAGGGCCTCAGCTTGCAAGGTGTTACCCCTCCTAATTACAGGCCCACAATGGGTGAACGCTTACCGTGGGAAGTTTCTAGTCTTGCCCAAGTACAGCTGTCCCTCAGCAGCCTTTGGAGCCCTTCAGATAAATACTACCTGGGGTTACATTGCCTCAGCGGCAGCATGTGGAAACACAACCCTCAGGTATCTGGGCAGGAATGTACCTTAGTCATAGACTGGAGAGAAGGTTTTTTTCAGATCACACTAAGTCCTAGCCACCTCCCTAGATATCTAGAAAACATATTCTTAGCCATAGTTACAATTTGAACCAAATGGAACCAGAGTGCAGAGTACCAGAGAGGTTGTGCAAAATGGATTTGTGAGTACTAAATGAGATGAGAGTGCCATATGCTGAGGCCCTTCTGCAACTCAGCAGACTAGAATTGGAAAAGAATTTTCATAGTTCTTACTAGTAACATTGCTAAGCGCTGGAGTCTTATTGTTGAATGACCGGATTTGAGTTGTCTGCGTGGTTGGGGTAACCTGCTAAAGCCAAGTCCAGTTTTCTTCAGCCTGTATTTATTTCTATTTTTAGGGTTCCCGAAGTACAGTTTAATGCATTATAAGGAAAAAGTGTGATTTCTGATCCCTAGTAAGGAAACTTTTACCATTAGTCAAAGTTTGAAAGCCAAATATTTATAAACATGTTACTACATGCACAAAAGGGAGGAAGGATGTAAACCAAACTGTTAACAATGCTTATCTCACGGGAGTGGTGTCACGCTGGCAGACAATGCCACTTTCTGTTTTATACACTTCTATCATCCAAGTCTCATTGTTTAAATAATAAGTATGTGACTCATATTTTTTTTAATTTTCAGGATTTATAGTATACATCTAATGGTTGAAAAAAACAAATGAAATAAAAAGTGAAAGATGCAAATAAAAATTCACTACTGTAGGATAAAGCTCTTACTGAATAGAACCAGAGGTCAAGAAATTAGATCTTTAAAACAACATGGTTTTATTTAAAAATAATTTCATTTACTTATTGAAAATTATGCTAGATTTTTACTCATGTCATAGTAGATATGACTTAAGGAATATTAGAATAATTTGATTTCAGTTGATAGACATTAAGACAGAGAAACAGGTCAACATAATCCAGGCAGAGCCTCTATCTACAGACAGGAGGGCTGCTTTTTATGTTGCTTTTCATCTGAAACTCTGGATTGAGAAGTAGTGTGAAATTGGTGCATTGCCAGTCCTGAGAAGGAATCTGGGCAGTCATGTTGCTGTGCCCGCCAAAGGCAGAGGACCCACTCAGTGCAGTGAGGAGGCCAGGGAATTGCACCTCCTCCACGAGGGCATTGGTCCTCAATTTTCTGGTTTCTAGGTAGATATATCCACAGCAGTGTGGCACTGCAGGACCTAATGGATTCCAGGATGTTGGTTTGTCGTTGAGAAGATGCGTGCTGCTTCCATCCTAATTAGGGTTTCTTGAGGAAATACTTGCTAAAATGAAGGGGATGGACAATTTGGTCCTGCATCTGCTCCTCATTCTATATGGACCTTAGTTCCCTCAGCTCAACACACAATTTTATATGATCTCTATGATTTCTAGTAGCATGAAAACTTTAGGACCCCTAGAATGTCTAAATGGAGAATTTTGAGCCGTAGTGCTATGCATTATTATAGCGTTCCTTTGTCATTCTGAGTTTTTTTTTTTAAGCCTGATTAAACATACCAATTCAGGCAGATGTGTAGTTATATGTGTCTATATTACACACAGTATGATTGGTCAAAGCAAAACCTGCTTTACAGGGTTGGCAGTGGGACAACTAAGAAACATGAAGTACTTAAGGTTCTCCTGAAAGTGGGCTTTGGTGAAGATTTTGGCTCCCTGCTTCATCTTGGAGATGAGGCTGCCCCCAAGTTGTTCTTCATTACTTTTGTAGTTAAGAAACGAAGACTGGGCCGTTCAGTTTCCTTCAGACTACATTCTATTTGTGCAATTTGGGGGACTTGGGTATCCCTTATGCTCCTAACTTCACAGATGGATAATATTGGACCACTAAGAGTATTTATAGTAGTTGTAGAAGTTAAACAAATTGTAAAATGTTGTGAACAGTATCTACTGACAGGAAATACTCCATAGACACTGGGTTTTCATGTTATAATTGACTTCAAGACCTTTTCTTTTCTGTAGTGATAGGAACGAAGGCCAGGGCTATTCGAGGCTAGTACTCAGCCACTGAATACCAATTATATTGCTTAAGTTAGTTTTAGATGGGATTCTGTGTATTTTATACTACAGTGGTCTTAGGTTGAGAAAATAAAGATTTCTCAACTAAGACCACTTATTAAACAAACAGGGTCTTACTATATAGCCCAGGCTGGCCTCAAAGTAATAATTCTCCTGTTTCAAGCTCTTGAATGCTGAGTTTACAGGAATGTACCACCACACCTGCCTTCTTGTGTCACTTTGTGTTTCTGTGTGTATGTAGAATGTGTGTATGCTATAGGAATGCATATTCTGTGTATACAGAAGCCAATATCAGGTGTCTTTGTCAATTGGTATCCACTTTATTTTTTGAGATGGTCTCTCACTGAACCTGCAGCCAGCCAGTTTGGCAAGAAAGCTCGCCAGCAAGCTCCAGGATCTCCTTTTCTCTGACTCCTCAGCACTAGAATTACAAGTATACTGTACCACGCCTGGGTTTTATGTAGGTTCTGGGGATCTAAACTCAGGTCTTCATGCTTGTGATGCCAACTGAGCCATCTCCTAGACCTTTAACTGTCTCATTTTTCTACCAATCTATAAGGCCATAATTTTATTATGGAAAGAAATTAGACTGGTTATTATCCCAAGGTCTCATGTTTGATAATTTTCTATCAAAATCACTTGTTTGTAAATTACCTGTTATGAATATTCTCAATTGTCTAGGATCAAACTGAGCACAACTGTATGGGTTTTGTTGTCTTCCAGAGAAGTAGAGATACAATTTAGTTTAATCCAATTAAAACTTCCTTAATTCAGCATGACATATATTTCTAAGCATATTTTTTGAATCTTGTAATCACTTCATTCTTCTGGGCATAGTGATTTGAAGCTGACAGTTTAGTTTATTGCTGGGAAAGTCAGTGCCAAAATAGGTAGAGCATGAACTCTTGGATTCAAGTTCATGAACTGCCAAAAGCCTTCTAAACAATGGGGTATGGGTTTCCAGTGGCTGTCTTGAACTCAGCTGCAAAAGCTCTGCTCCCTAGCTCTGTCACTCTGAATATATTCATCTCGTGAAGGATGCATATCACTCTTCTGCTCAGGAAGGCTCTGGAACATAGTGGTTTTCACATCTGTTCATTTCAAGCAGAAGTGCTTTACCCTTCTCACAGAAAAAAAGAGGGCAAGGTTAATGTCAACAGCCCCATTCACTTCCACTTGCAATTTCAGCCAGTGCATAAGACCCATAGAATCAGAAAATGCCTTAAATTAACATGGAATTATAAGTGCTTTGCCCAGTGCCAGGGAGTGATGGGAAACTGGCATACCTAATGGAGCTGCAGTGAATATTCATTTTTCCATTTGGAAACTAAGCATGTGCAATTTAAGAGACTGAAGCCTGGTGGGATTTCAGTGCTGCGGCTACCTAAACTTTCCAAACCTTGAGAGTGAAATTCATACTCTAAACTGGGTGTTTCTGCAGATGCATGTGAGAAATAGAACTGAAAGCAGCTGAGTCCATTTTTCAGAGATAATGCAGAATTAAAACAAAACAAACACTTCCTAGGTGAGCGATCCAGGCTCATACTCAAGCTCTAGTTCAGGAGCTGCAGGAATTTGGTTAAGTTCTCAGCTCATTTCTCCACAGGATTTCAGTTTCACGAAGAGTTGTCAGCATCTCCTTAGAAATAGAGGATATTGGGGAAATGGAAGGAAATTGAGAAACCTAAAGACACACCTTGTCATAGATAAAATGTTCAAGTGAGAGTGTGAACTGAAATCCTTCTGGGGACAACGGCTTGTTCCTCTGCTAGAGCTGCTCTCTGGAAATTAATGGGCTTGGCTTTGTATCTCCAACTGTTCTGCACAAATGAACCAAACTGGGAATCAGTTGGAGTCACTGAAGCTGAACACAACTCCAGCTATTGTCTCCGTGGCTCCCATGAAACCCCAGTGCCAAACTGTTTAGATTTACAGTTCATTCGATGAGCTTGTCTGCTCATGGCACAGAAGCACAGAAGGGGGTGAACCTTTTCACAATATGAAACCAGAGCTGGAGAGGAGAAAGCCCTCCCTTTAACGAAAAGGGAGGCTGGGAGGCTTTGGTCTGGATTGTGGAGGTTTTTCAAAAGCCTTGATCCTTGGGTTCAGTGCTAAAACAACACTTCAGGATTTGCTCTCTTTCATACCAGCAACTCTGCAATAACATTTTGGTTCCTTGTGATCATGGCCATGTTTTGTAGGGAGCATATTTACATGTTCGTGTGGGAGCATATTTATGCACATGTATGTGGAGGCCAGAATTTGATGTCAAGTGTCTTCCTCTGTCACTCACCGGCCTCTCATTGAACATGCAGCTTATCTGTTGAGTGGGGCTGGCTGGACAGTGAGAGTCAGAGATCCCTCTGTCTCTGGCTTCCTTCAATGATGGAATAAGCATGCCTCAAGACCTGACTTTCATGTGGGTGCCAAGGATCCAAGCTCAGGTCGTTGTGTTTGTGCAACAGGCACTTTTCTTACATCCATCTCCCTAGCCTGTGGTCAAGGATATGTTTAACCCAGATGCAACTAAGGACAAAAAAGGATTCTTTAAAGATGACATAGGTTGGGAGGCACCATGTGGATGTGTGGGAACCATTAGCAACCACTCAGTGAGACAACAGCTGTGTTTGTCCCCGGTGTTCTCACCCCATTCTACAAAAGAGGCTAAGGGAGAGTAAAGAAAATCTACTTCATTGGCACAGGCTGTGGATCGATTCATCATGGAGCCATGAAATCACCACCCATAAATTTTTTTTTTTTGGTCTTTTTGAGACAGGGTCTCCCTGTAGCCCCAGCTGTCCTGGAAGTCACTCTGTAGACCAGGCTGGCCTTGAACTCACAAAGATTTGCCTGCCTCTGCCTCCTGAGTGCTAGGATTAAAGGCGTGCACCACCACGGCCGGCCCGTAAACTCTTTCTAGTCATCTCTTACCATAATTGATCTCATCTCTCAAAGAGCATGATTCAGTATCTCAGTCAACTATATCCTAGCACTGTGGACTTAATCCCTCTTGAAAATGGCAGAGGAGGTGGCCAGTTGAGTAGAGGCCAAGACCCTCGCACAGAGGTGCTCCTCAAGAGAACACTGAACCACATCAATTTTGGTTTCATCCACTGCTTAATCACAGTACCCTGAAAGTTGGTGGCTTGAAACAACAATTATTAATATCCACAATTCTGTGAGTCTGAGATTTAGGTAGGGTTTGACTGGGTCACATTCCTCTGCTCCGTTAAGCAGCAGGGGTGTTTCCACTGCCATAACCTGGCATGAACAGCTAGGTCTGGCTGGACCTCTCGCTTCCATGCAGCCTCATGTTCACTCAACCAGGGGAGGTGGACTCTTTACAAGAATGGCTGTTCCAGAAGTCCTGGACATTAGAATGCCCTTTACACTGCAGTCAAAGAAAATCATCTCTACCCAACCTGTCAAATGCTTTCTTGTGGACTGAGAAAAAGAATTCAGTCTTTTTCAGATTTCTTACCCATTAATGGAAAAAAGATAGAAATGCCTAAGAAACTTCATGTAGCCCTAAAGGTAAAAGGCACATTCCTTATTCAAAATTCTCTACATTCCTTGCTGGGCTTCCATTTTATTTCTTTTAGAATATAAACTCTAATTTTGGCTTTGTTATTGTCTTTCTCCCCAGAATGTTTTTTTATTCCTGATATGCACTGGATATTTAATAATATTTAGTAACATGTGAGAGATCTATTAAAGAGAATATATGACTCATAATAATCACACTGTTTTCAAACAGATGCCTCTTGCTTAGGACTTTTATGATAAGCCTTGAATATTTCATGGAGAAAACTAAATCTGGTTTGGACTCTGGGACCCACACATTGCATACCTTTTGTGGTTCTTTGCCTCATGGAGTGCCATCTCACTAGTGTAATCGTCCTACCTTACTCGCCACGTAGGTCTGCAGAATTCTATGTAAACTCTAGTTGTGGCTTTGAATACTGCAGGTGGGAACAGAAGCTGATTTCCTCAGTCTCATCATTGCAATAAAAGTCACATCTTTAGAGTTTTTCAAGTTCATAAACCTCAGCCATGTTGCTCTGAGATTCGCTGCATGTCTTCTCCCAGAAATCCTTCCATTTAAGCCTGTGCAGTTGTGATGGGGAGTGGGCACAGTATAGAGACAGGCCCAGTTGGGCAGGGTGAGTAGTAAGGGAGTGGTTAGAGAGCCAACCACTTGAACCACTTCCTTCCCACTTCATGTGCCCCCACTCCCACCTTCTCTTTGCTTGACGAGGAAAGAATGAGGCATCCTGGATATGATAGCTTTGTGGGCATTTGGGGACAGCAGACAATGACTGAAACAAATACAGTCAACAACTGGCCCTCCCAGGATCCTGCTGCTTTGTTCAAAGAACTTCTGGACTTGCAGACACATTGATCCCCTTCGAGTGCACCCTCACCCTCTCCATTCTCCTTCCAACTTCCCCAAATTCTGTGCCAGGAATTTCCACTTCAAATGATGCAGTCTGCTTTCACTTTTTCCTAGGCATCTTTGAATTACTTGGAGGGATTATAGTGTCAGAGAACTGAGTCTCTGATGGTGCTTTGCCAATTGGCTAAATTGATGGAGGGAGTTTCTACTTCTATGAGAATTATTGACCTGGGAAGGATGTGCCCCCTGGATGCAGTGCATCGTTGGTTAAGCTCCATTTTAAGTATATAATACAATGGTAAGACATTTCCTAAAACAAACCAAACAATAAAGATTCCCTTCCAGCGTCAAAGAAGTCCTGGTATAAAAATGATGGCGAAGACTCTTAAATGCCATAGTCAATCATTTTTTTTTTTTTCTTGGTCTTTTCGAGACAGGGTCTCCCTGTAGCCCCAGCTGTACTGGAAGTCACGCTGTAGACCAGGCTGGCCTTGAATTTACAAAGATCTGCCTGCCTCTGCCTCCCAAGTGCTAGGATCAAAGGCGTGCGCCACCACACCTGGCTCGTCAATCATTTTTTTAAATCTCATTTATTACTGTGTGTGTGGGCATGATGTGTGTGGGTACTTAGTGTCATGGTATGTGTGCAGAGGTCAGAAGACAGCTTTTGGGAGTCAGTTATCTCCTTCTACCTTTCTTTGGGTTCCAGGATTCAAAATTCAGGTCATGAGGCTTGCATGGAAAGTGCTTTTACACACTGAGCCAATTTGCCACTCATTTTTAGAAGTAGATTCCTTGTTCTGGGCCCAGTGTTTGGCACCATGAATGCTAAAATGACTTATGTAGACCCTACTCCTAAGGAATTAACTATTTTATAGCAGACAGCCACATAAGATTACAACATGGGGCTGGAGAGATGGCTCAGAGGTCAAGAGCACTGGCTGCTCTTGCAAATGACCCTGGTTCAGATCCCAGCTCGCCCCTGGCAGCTAACAACTGTCTTTAACTCCAGTTCTGGGAATCTGACACCCTCTTCTGACCTCCATAAGGAATGCATGACACATGCGAGTAACTCATGTAAATTAAATACAAAGAATAAATAAAAGATTTTAAAAAATTATAGTATCACTCATTATGAGGTAGAGAGGTATACACTAAGTTGACCTAGCCTAAGAAAAGAGAGCTAGTAGATGACAGGTCTATTTAATGCTTACCTCCTCTTTGAATATTTATTGTAGGTGGAAACACACTCATGCAAATACACACGCACACACACATATGAACTATGGAATCATTTAAAAAATAAGGATTGCAGGTGCCGGGCGTGGTGGCACATGCCTTTAATCCTAGCACTCAGGAGGCAGAGGCAGGCCAGCTGGGGCTACAAGGAGACCCTGTCTTGAAAATGATCCAAAGAAAAAGAAAAAAAAAAAAAGTCTTGCCACGGGCCACTGTTGCAGAACACTTCTGTAATCCCAGCACTGAGAAAAATGAAGGAAGATCATAAGCTCAAGGGAAACCTGGGTTGCATAGTGAGACCCTGTATCAAAAACTAAAAAACCCTAAGCCGGGCGTGGTGGCTCACGCCTTTAATCCTAGCACTTGGTAGGCAGAGGCAGGCAGATCTTTGTGAGTTCAAGGCCAGCCTGGTCTACAGAGTGAGTTCCAGGACAGCTAGGGCTACAGGGAGACCTGTCTCAAAAAAAGAAAAAAAACCCTAAAACCCCAACAACAAAACAAACAAATACAACAAACCCAGGTTGAAATTGTTTATAATCACTAAAGATATCACACTGGCTTACTGCACCTAATGAAAACTCAGAGAAATAATTTCATTTTTGTTATTTACAGAGTGTAAATAGGAAATTCTAAAGATCCTGCAAAATCAAAGAGGTAGCTGTCTCTCTTTCTCCAGTACTTTACCTGCCTTTCAACAGATGAGGCATTTATCCAACTTCTGTAACTGACAGCAACCAGGGGCGGGTTGGTTCCTTGGGAAAGTAAATTTCTGGAGTGACAGGGTGGAGACTGTCTTTTCTAGGAGGCCCAGGCTGAAAAGTCCCCTCTGGTTCTTGGACAGAACACAGCCCATGTGCTACCTGAGTTTACATCCTTCTGTGGGCAGGAAAATGGGGGAGCATGTGTTTACATACCCCTACTTAACATGTTGCTGGTGGCTTTTCTCCTGTCTGAAAACACATTGGATCCAAGATCACACTTTGGAAACGGGTACAATTCCATGTTTGAAAGCAGGAAATTTGGTCTCAGTGGACTCTTTGCCTGCCAAAGCTGAAGAGGGGCCTTAAGGAGTGGTCTGGGTTATGAAATCAGAAGTCAGGAAATCCCAATTCTTAATTTGGTCAGATACTGGCAGTCTTATTTAACAAAAAGTTCCAGTTTCCATGTCTCCAGATATGAACTGAAGCAGTGTTTTTTGCCTTGTGAAGATATACCGTGTCAGGGTTTGTATAGATTTTTATTGCTGTATTTGTTTTTGCTTTGATTTGGGGATAGTCTCATGTAGCCTAGGCTGGCCTTGAACTCTGCCTGTAGCCAAGGATGGCCATAAACTCCTGATCTTCCTGCCTTTACCTTCCAAGGCCTTCCTACCGCACCTTAACTTCTACAGATTTTTTGAAACTAAAATATGACACACATCATTGAGCCAGTTTTTCTCCTTGTCACCAGGGAATAGCCAGAAATGCATTGTATGATGCAGAAACTCTAGTTCTTCACTTTTAGTCACACGGTCAAAGACAGCAAAACCATTGTTACAGGCACATTCCCAGCGATTTGGTGATTCAAATTTCTGCATTCTTTCTCCCTTTTCTTTGTTATTTGTTCTATGCACTTCACACTGCAGAATTTATTGAGTTGCCTTTAAATGCTTTGTTGATGTGCCAGTAGAAGAGATCTGTTAAATGCTTAGAGAGAGTGTTCAATTACTCAGGAACAAATGACTTGCTTTCCAGATTCGAATTTTTTTACTTCTGTTTTTGAAACGGGGTCTCATGTAGTTGAGGATGGTTTAAAATTCACTGAGTAGCTGAGGCTGGCCTTGGACTCCTGGTTCTCCTGTCTCCACCACATGAGTGCTTGGATTAGAGGCGTGCCCAACTTCAGATTCAAAGACTTTTGAGGAAATGTTGACGTTTAAGGTCTGATTTCCTATCTTATAGCATGTTCCTCTAGTAGTATGCGGTCCTTCAATATTATCAGCAACATGCAGTCAATAAAATAAAGCTCCAAAGGAAATAATGATGACTTTTAAGTTGGTTGTGATCTTGGACAACACATTGTGTGAACTCTTCCCCTTACTGAACAGACTATGAGAAGAGAAAGAGGAGGTACTTAGAAAAGCCCTTCTACTTTACGCTCCTCTTGCCAGACTTCCTGGGCATCTGGTCCTCTGAGCTGTTTGTATCTCTGGCAGCCACCATGCCAAGTTCAGGGCACCTTGTTGCCTCTCCAAACACTGGCAAGATGGAAGCTGTCCAGAGCCAGAGGGAAGAAGAAACTTGCTACTACCCAATCGCAGGCACTAAGAGATCGCGATTCAACAGGACTATTTTCAATTCTAACCACAAGGAACTGTTTCTGCTAGCCACTTAGACAAAATCAATGTGGGAATAAGGGACCTCACCTCTATATTCTCCCTTCCTGTGGCAAATTCCTGCTTCTCATTTTCTTTTTTTTTAATTAATTTATTTATTATTTTTTATGTGTATGAGTGTACTGTCTGCATGTAGGTTGGTGCACCCATGTCGTGCAATGCGGCGGAGGTCAGAAGAGGGTGTCAGATTCCCCTGGAACTGGAGTTAAAGTTCTTAGCCGTCATGTGGGTGCTGGGAATCGAACCCCGGTCCTCTGCAAGAGCAGTCGGTACTCTTAACCGCTGAGCCATCTCTCCAGCCCCTCTCATTTTCTAATGTTTTTTTTTCAGATACTGTTTTCACCAGCACATATTTAAGAGTAGATGTTGTGTTATATATGTCCCATATATAAGCTTATTTGGTCCTTCTAACCATCTTGTGGGGCAAGAATTCTGAATATTTTGCAGATTAGAAAAGTGAGTCCTAGAGACGTACTTTGTTCCAGGCAGTGGTGAAGCTGAGCAGTCTTTCCTGAGCTCTTGCCTTGACTGGACCTGACACACGTTGCAGACATAGCTGGTTTAACACTTCAACTCACAGCTGGGTCTTTTGCTTCTTTTCACAGAAGATATTTTTACAGAAAGCAAATGCTATGGCTTGGATATGATCCCTCTCAAAGGTTCATGTGTTCAATGGTGCTGGTTCCCAAGACCTGCTCTTGAGGCTTTGACATAATCAACAGATTAATTCACTAATAATCTGATGGCATTTGGGGGAGAGGATGGAAACTATTCTATGAGGTAGAGTTGGTTGGAGGAAGTAGGTCACTGGGAACATGGCACTGGGAGGCTACATCTTGTCCTTGTCCCTTCTTTGTCCTATTTCCTGGCAGCCATGAAGTGAAAAGCTCTGTTTCTCACACCTTCCACCATGCTCTGCCTAACCACAGGCCCAGAAACAATGGACTATAGCTTGAATGAGACTGTAGCTTGACTCTCTGAAACAGTGAACTGAAATAAATCCTTCTTTGCTTTATTTGTCTGCTCAAATATTTGTCACAGAGTCAACAAAATGTTTAGTTACTTTTCTATTGGTCCTGGCTGAGAGATGGCTCAGCAGTTAAGAGGACTGGCTATTCTGGCAGAAGACCTGGATTCAGTTCCCAGCACCCACATGGAAGTTAACAACCACCCACTTCCAAGGAATCTGACACCCTCTTCTGACATCCATGAGCCTTGCATGTCATGCGTCCACTCTACATATGTGCAGGCAATACACTCATACACATAAAATAAAAACACTAACTAAAAATCTTTTAAAAAAGAAAAATTCTCTAGAAAAAAAGAATTCCCCTTAAAATGGAACTCTATAGTCTACAACATTTTAGTGACCTCACTGTAAATGAATTAGAAACATTCAAATGCAATTTACTTTAAAATAGATCTGGGTGTTAAAATAAGGGACAGCTGGCAGTTAGGATTCTTCTGGTTTTAACCAAAGAGAGGCTTGCCTTTATGTGCTGTCATTTAAAACAATAAAAAAGCGAAAGCACTAAAGTATAAAAGAGAAAAATTTCTCAATACTTTATATAAAGAGGAAAAGGACATCATAGGAAAACTGTCTTTTTCTTTTTTATCTTTTTTAAATTAGTATTTTTTCCTTTTATTATATATATATATATATAATTTTTTGTAACATAATCTTGTATTATTTGTATTATAATTATTTGTAACATAATCTTGTATATATATACAAGATTATGTTACAAATCAAATCTAGACCCGTGGGAAAACTGTCTTTTTCACAAACAAACAAAAGTTAGTCATTGAGAAGAACTTATTTGATACAGCTTAAGGTCTATATCTAGTTCACAAAGCTGTAACATGGCTCAAAATGCCCAGCTCATACAAGCTACCATTGGAAAGCCTGTGCCTTGCTGGAAGGTCGGGCTTTCATGCAGCATTATGGACACACTAGGTCACATGAACTCTGTTAATTCCCACCGCAGCAGGACAACAGTGCAGGCAGGTCATTCCTACTGTAAAGCTGGGAGAGCAAAGAGAGACAGAATGGCCACATGGCCAATAGGAGTCAGAGGCAGGATGTGAGGCCAGGGCCAGGTCCCACAGACCGTGCTAACCTCTCTGACACATGGCCTGTTCTTGAAGGGCTCTCAGGAAATGAATGCCTGGGTAAGATGTTTCACAGAAATTCCAACATGATCCCGTGTTGCACAGAAGCAGCATTTAAGTTATTCTCTAATAGCAAAATGCTTAAAGGAGTTGTAATGAAGCAGAAACTGTATCAGATAGGGTTTATATTCATCATACTTCTCTGGGGGTGACTGGTACTTTCTTTTTTTTTTTTTTTTTTTTTTTGGTCTTTTCAAGACAGGGTCTCCCTGTAGCCCTAGCTGTCCTGGAACTCACTCTGTAAACCAGGCTGGTCTTGAACTCACAATGATCCGCCTGTCTTTGCCTCCCAAGTGCTAGGATTAAAGATGTGCGCCACCATGTCCGGCTGTGACTGGTACTTTCAAATTATTTGAAAACTCCCCTATTAGATACGGGATACCGAATAAGCATAAATTTTCTTTTGACCAGTATATTAGCAAACCTAAGAATTCCAAAATTCTCACCTAAGCAAACACCTATACTTACAGTATTCACTGCCTTTTCACTGAAATTTTCAGTTTGTAAAAGTTTTGTCTGAGATATTCTGAGGGTTTCTTGAATTCTCTGTTGTTTTCTAAGCCCATTTGGAGCTAGGGAGGGGCTGAGACAGGTTCTTGCTGTATACCCCAGGCTGGCCTCAACCTCTCTTCTTTGAGCGAAGTAATTTTTCCAGGTATTTGTGGAGTATTTGTATTTGTGTTTGTAGAGCTCCTTCTTTTTTTAAAATTAATTTATTTTATGTGTATGAGTGTACTGTCTGCATGTAGGTTGGTGCACCTGTGTCGTGCAATGCCGCGGAGGTCAGAAGAGGGCATCAGATTCCCCTGGAACTGGAGATAAAGATGGTTCTCAGTTGCCATGTGGGTGCTGGGAATCGAACCCGGGTCCTCTGTAAGAGCAGTCGGTACTCTTAACTGCTGAGCCATCTCTCCAGCTCCTGAGCCCCTTCTTGCAATGCATACATTTTAATTTCTGTAGACAAGTACACACACACACACACACACATGCACACATGCACACACACCCATGCAGGTGCTTCCTACCCTAGATGGCTAGTGCACCTTTATCACTAGGCTTGCTCCTTGCTCCTTGGCCCCCACGCTTTGGTAGCAGACAAGTACTTCTTGTCTCAAGTTTTTCCCACTAAAACTATGTACTTCCCTCCCCAGGTTTTTAATCTCGTTTTTTTTTTTTTTACCTCATGACTTTTATTTATTTTCATGCATATGAGTGTTTTGCCTGCATGTATGAGTGTACCCTGTGTGCAATACCCAAGGAGGCCAGAAGGGGGTTTGGATTCCCTGGAACTGGAGTTAAGGATGGTTGTTAGCTGCCATATGGGTGCTGGGAACTGAACCTGGGTTTACCAGAGCAGCCAGTGCCTTTGACCTCTGAGCCGTCTCTTCAGCCCCATACCTCATTAATTTTAAGGGCCTTGATTATGTTCATTCTTTGGTCCAGCATCTTCAGTGGGTACAGAACAATATCTAAACTTCCCTTTTATAACTCACTTTGTAAAGTATACAAATCTGTTATGGCATGGAAATAACTGAGTCTCAAACTATGATTGAGACACCGAATACAGTGGCAAATGACACACACCTGTATTCCTGGTACTTGGTGGTGCACGCAGGATGAGGAACTCAAGGTCATTCTAGGCTAATAGGGAATTCAAGACCAGCCTGGCTACATGAGACTGTGTCTCAAAAAAAAAACAAATATGATTGTGATAGGAAACAGTGACACTCTTTAGGGAGATTCTGTTAGAAGTGTGTCTGATTCAGCTTCAAACATGTTTGGCAGCCTAAGGAGAAGAAAGGTGGAAGGTAAGCTTATGGTCAGTAAGTTCATCATCTTCTACAGGCATACTTCAAAGTAATTATCTCATCCTCATTTTCTTTACTCGGTCTTTCATCTCTACAAACATCTTTAGATTCTGTAACAGTATGTATTTGTGATATTTAAATTGGTGATATTTAAATATCATTTAAATGTCAACCTGAGGAGCATCAGTGTTTGGGATCAAGTAAATAACACCGACTCTTCATATATCACTTACCAAATATGTCTAAGGAAGAAAGTGATGAATGCTTCATAAAATAGAATTACTATTAGCATGCTGTGGTGGTATAGACCTTTAATCACAGCACTTGCGAGGCAGAAGCAGGTGGATCTTTGTGAGTTCAAGGCCATTCTGGTCTCCATAGTAAGCCCAGGCCAGCTGGGGCTACAGGGAGACCCTGTCTCAAAAAGAGAGAGAAAAAAGAATAGAATTACTCTTGTTCAGAATAGTCAATAGCTGGTATGACAGGCACAACCACCAGGAACACTTGCAATACCAGGGCTTGAGATGGAGTGGAAGTTGATGGGCCCTAGGTAAGTTGCAGGGAGAGGCTGTTACTATTGGGGAGCTCAAGGCAACTAGTTCAGAAATATTTCAGCAATCTTGGCAGCCACTAGCTCCTGGCTGAGAACTACCTTGCAGTGAGATTTGTTATGCATATCCATCGTTGCATGGACAGTCTCTCTGGAACAATATGTGCTTAACATGACAGAAGAAAGACTGGTGATTAACTGCATATGTGAGTACCCCAAATGTTGTTCATGTAGCTTTTCTGAGGGGCTCAGGCTGTTCTCTTGGTAGAGATGCAAAAAGAGTACTGCCCGGCAGCTGTACACACTACTTTAGGTCTTCCCCATGAACAGACTTTATACTCTTTCCAATCAGATGCAAGATTCCAAGGAACTCCCATCCCCTGCATGTTCGAGGGGCCTCAGGCCAGAACTTCTCACCCATTTCCTGCCATGAGTTCCTTTCAGCAAGTTGTTAAAATCATGACCTCATGCATAAAATAATGTGAATGAGTTTAAAAAGAAAATCATCATGCATACCTTTAATCCCAGCACTCAGAAGACAGAGGCAGGTGGGCCAGCCTGGACTACATAGTGAGGTCCAGACCACCTGTGGCTACAGGGAGACCCTGCCTCAACAAATAAACAAGAAAACCTCCAATTACGTTGAAATGTGTTAAGTCCAAAATATTTGCTGTAGTAATATATATTCTATATTCTTTGCAGCCTTCTTAGCTTGGAACTCACAGAGATCTCCTGCCTCTGCCTCCAGAAGTGCTGGGAATAAAGGCTTGTGTCACCAGGCCTAGCCCCATTGTTTCTTTATTGATATGTCATACAAGATCTAGCAGAGGATCTACCTAACAGCTACTGTAATTTGAGACATTTGCAACAACCAAATGCCCTATAAAAAACTTAATGGTTTCTACTAATGATTAAGTTGCTGATAGTATTCTCCTGCCACTGTGGTATATTGCCTACATTCAAAATGGAAGGAAATGCTAAATGTCAGAGGTTAATAAAAATATAAGAATAAATATATATATATATTTTTTCCTCAGCCAAGTCCTAAGTACCCCTGAAAAAATGTTCTACCCTAGATAAGGATGCCTCAGAACCCAACATCCTATGCTCAGAAGGCAGCAGCCTTCATTTCACCCACCCAGACCTAAGAGCTGTCTCTTGGCTTCTAAGTTCTCTCTCCAAAAAAATCTAGAAAATTTGAGGCAAGGAAAGGGGGAGGGTGCCCAAACTCCAGGGTGCCACATTGAAGGGCTCATCCTTTATTAGCAAGGGGTCTTCCGTTCATCAGAACTCGGGGAAACCAAATTTTACATTTCTGGCTAGAGAAATAGGTTCTTTCCTAAGTTCCCCTGGGTGACCTAGGGTAAGGTTGAGTTTGCATTTTCTCATTTGCAGATGGAAAATCATCACTTCAGAAGACTGAAGGAGATAATGATTGTGTCTTCTAAGTTTCACAACACTACCAAAATGTGTGCTATTACAATTATTTTCGACTGTTAGGTCTTAGAGGAGCCACAAAGTATGCAGCACCAATCAATCCCCAGGAACTGGGCAGCTCTCAAGCGCTTCAAGGATGACTAGAGCATGGACGGACGAAGCTTGCCTTTGCCTGTAGGGCCTCAGCTCCGAGAGCAGAAGGCCTGAGGCACCGCAGCCGGTTCATGGCCTGCTGCACTTCGGTGACAGGTAGAAGGACTCCGGGCTGGCTCTGGCCGCCGAGCATTCCAACGCTGGGGTGCAGAGGGGCGGCTCGGCTCCGGGGTGCGCGCGGTGGCGCTTCCGGGCAGGTGACGCGCGGCGGGCGGGCGGGGAAGGTGGCTGCGGCAGGCCGGGCGGCGGGCGCGCGGGGAGGGGCTGCGGGGTGTGGAGGGCGGGGCCGCCGTCCTCGTCACTTGATAAAACGCCTGCGAGTCTCCAGAGAACAACGAGCTCATTGAGCGCTCCAGAGCCGCCGGCGACGGGGAGCTGCAGGACGCAGAGCGCGAGGCCGGCGCGGGAGCGCGGCGCGCAGGGGCGAGAGCGCGGAAGGTGGCGGAGGGCGCTCCCGGCAGCCCGGCCCGGCCCGGCCCCGGCCCCGGCCCCGACCCAGCGCAGGGCGCTCGCCGCCGCAGGTCCCCGCGCCCTCCCACTGCGCCCGCCCATGGCGGCCGAGGGCCAGCTCTGCCTGCTCTACCTGTCGGCGGCGCTCCTGGCCCGGCTTGGGGCAGCCTTCAACTTGGACACCCGCGAGGACAATGTGATCCGGAAATCGGGGGACCCCGGGAGCCTCTTCGGCTTCTCGCTCGCCATGCATTGGCAGCTGCACCCGGAGGACAAGCGGCTGTGAGTTCTCCGACCCTTCCCACGCCGGGCTTCGGGCGGCTCCGGGAGGGAGCGAGGGCGCGCCCTGTTCCCGCCTGCCCCGCGCCCGCGCCCCTCGCCCCGCGCCCTGCCCTGCCCTGCCCTGCCCTGCCCGGAGCACTCCGCCGGCCCTCGCCCACCGCGCCCCGCAGTGCGCCCCGGAGCCCGGAGAGGCCCATGGAGGGCTGACCACAAGCCCGGCCCGGGGAGAGTTTACTTTTTCCCCTTTCCCTTCTGTAGTGCTTTCCTTGGTTCCTCCCTCCGGGCTAACTTTGCTGGGACCCCGGCAGGTGGCACGCTTTGCTGAGCTTCACGTGTGTAGCAGGGACACGGGGTGGGTTGCAGGGAAGCGTTGTTCTAGGGTGATCCAGACAGATTCCCAAACTCACCGTACGCCCTGTCCCCTCGCGTCTTCGCGCGTCTCGTGGAAGTTCGGAAGCCACTTTTGGCCGTGTTCAGTGTGACTTTCCCAGCTGAGTGGGCGCTCCAGCAGGAGATACTTTTACAAGCTTAAAAAAAAATTTTTTTTTTTTCGTTTTTATAGATGGAATTAACCGAGCACCTGTTCACAGGGCACATGCCTGGTGTGCCTGTTTCCTCTCCCAGCCCCCTAATTGCTCTATGTACCTAAGACCCCTTGGACCCCAGCATTGGGTGGTCCCCACTGAGGGTTTTAAACAGAGTGCTTCATCTGAGCTGGGACTTGGCAGACAAGGTTTGGAAGTGGCAACCCGTCACTGAGTGGCGCTTCCTCCAGGAGAAAGTGACCTGCTCTCCTTTTTAAACAGTGTTGGTTTCCACGTGGCCCAGCTCTTTTGATTGGAGGTTTTCTGGAGATTAGTCGCCTTAATCGCAGTGGGGCTGCATTCCTGATACGGAAAAGCATTCTGACAACAAAGGGTCCTCTCCCCCCAGGCCTTTAGCTGAACCCAGGTATTTCCAGGGCTAACAGACCAGGAAAAGCAAAATGCAGCCACAGTGAAAAGGAGACTGTTTGGGAGAGGCTGGTGTGACTTTAGAACTGGAGAAAACCCTGATTTCAGCCTTTTAGCAATTTTGGATTTTGTGACCGTGTGGTCCTCAGGATCCCAAGGTCGGATATTTCTGGTACACCTGTTAGATGAAACAAAAACTCAAGTAGGTGTGGGGTGACCTCAAGAATGTGTAGGCCTGGTCAGCTTCTTGGACTCTGCTTTCCAGAAATACTTGTTGTTAAGCTGTAAATCTGAAATGAAAAGTGGTTTGTGTCAATTCAGCTAATGGATGACTGCACAAAGTGGGGTAGACACACATCTACCCTCATGGAGGATTTGAGCTTGTTAGTACAGAATTGTGGACCAGAAGAGGGAATGCCCCTTAGTAGTCTCTCTGCATCAGAGGCCACAGAGGTCAGCTTCCTGGACAGACATCTCCAAGCAGACATTGTGATGGGGAAGACTTGGGGCAAGAAATGTCCTCAGGATGGAGATTTGCAAATTGTGCCTTTAGTCAGGAATCTCTGTTGTCATTAAGATGAGCAGTAGTGGGCCTGCTAAAACTTGTCACTGCTGCTGGGCATCTCTGGTAGTAGAGTTGCCACAGATCTTCCTGAGGGTAAGAAGAGGCCTGTGATTACAGGTTGATGGAAGGGAGTGCTGGTTAGACCCTCAGATAAAAAAAGGCCCACCTAAGGGGACTGTGTCTTTTCCTAGAGCCCAGAGATAGAAACTACACTCCAGGGGGCTGTGGTTGGTGTCTAGTACTGACCACTCCTGCCCCTTCAAAATGTTTTCCAGGTTCAGCAATAGCACTGCAGCCCATGTCACACCCATTGTCCCTTTTATAGAAAAGAATGTGGATGTAAATGACAGAGCCAGTGAGGCTGATAGGACTCCTTGTCTAGTTTCCAAACTTGATGGGAACATCTCAGGGAGCTGGTGGGAGAGAGCTGAACTCAGGTTTCTTCTTGGCCATTTTAGCAGCTGTTCATTGACTTTGAGCTGTAGTTTCTTAACTGTAAAATGGAGATATCACTACTTAGTAGAGTTAGTATGAGGATTATAGAATGAGCAAATTGCATGGATTAAGTGGAAAATAAATGGTGATAAATTTAAAAGCAGTAACTATGGTTATACTAGGTACTATAGAGGTGTTATGAGCATTTTGTGATTCTAAGACTGCCTAACATTTAAAACCAAAGGTAATTAATATTCTAAACTCTCAATCACATTTATGAAATTAAAAGCCACTTATCTTTAATAATTCTTAGATTCATAACCAAAGCAAACACTGAGCAAGTGACTTTGAGGTAGAATATATGAAGGGAATGTCACGTAATTGCAGTTATAGAAAGCTCACCATAGGTTTTGTGATTGAAACTTTGTACAAAGCCATGTACCTATGTTATAACATCTTTAGTTAAGATCTTGTAGTGGAATAATATTATATCTGAGAGCCCCCAAAACACAGAGGTATTCCTGAAGTTTGGGGGTCTGTCACATTAAATTAGATACATTGAAACTTCATCCAGGTTTCCAGGCTGTATGTTGAAGAAGTTTCAGATTCCAAAGATCATTAGGTGGACAGCTGAGTGACTGAGGTTCCATGTGAGTGCTTTGATTTTCAGCTTCTAGGTAGATGGGGTTGAGTCATCTCCAGAGGTGGAAGGTGGATGGTGATGACTGTGGGTAAATCCATCCTGTGAATCATTCAGCTCTTCTGGAAACAGGGAGCTGTGTATGACCACAGGGCAGAACTTGGAAGGAGATCCCTCAAGGGGACTTTCTACCTCATCTTCATTTTCTTCTTTTGGGTCTCCCTCTCTCAGTATTTTGCTCTCCTCACTGTCTTCTAGAAGTTTCCCAGGCCTACTGTTAACTTCTGTTTTCTTTTGGTGTTCGTTGTTGGTTTTACTCAATCTTGTGATATTCTAGTTTTAAAAATATTTCCTGAATTAGAGGTCAGCTAGTCCAGTTGTCTCCCTTTATAGATGAAGGAACTTAATGTCATGAAATTTCTTGTCCAAAGTCTCACAGCTGCTTAAGCAGACTTAATCAAATCTGGGTTTTAAGGTGGTATTTCTGGCTCATGTCATGCTATCCCTAAGAGGACAAGTCAGGAATGTCCTTTAGGCCTGGAGAAGTTGGCAAGCTAGTGAGTTTTAGAAATGTATTATATTGTGTTGATTCATTGAACTGCCTTCTATATAGGTCAGGGCTATCTATTTAAGTATCGGTGCCTGTACACTCTTCCTATTGACTCTTATTCCAACTGGCTATGGATCAAGCTCTGGGCCCTTCCTTCCAATAGCCCTGTAGTATGTGACTGTCCCTACCCAGGGGTCAGAACTATGTCCAGGATGTGCACATAAGCACTTGCTTCCTTGCATTCGTTCATTTGGACAGAGTGCCATTGTGACTCAGCACCATTGTCAAAGAACTGCTGGGTCACCTTGAGTCTTGAGATGGGAGGAAAAGAACCACGGTGGATAAGGACACAGCAGGTCTAAGGGTTGTATAAGAAAGCAGAAATAGACAAGTTGGATTTTAACACAGGCAAATATGTTACCATCCAAGTAATAACTGGGTTGGACAAATAGGGTCAGAGTATTTATATAGTATAAATAGTTGAGAAAGTCAGATTAAATATACAAAGAAGTAGTCGTGTTCTTAGATATATGGATTATGTATTATGATTTAAGTTCTCGCAGTATGAAAGGATTGGAATTCTGGGACACGGACCAAAGGATGGTACTGTGACCAATAGGAACAATGAATTCTTGGGCATTTTCAAGAGGAACAGTGGAGGTAAAACAGAAAATACTATCATATGCTGAGCTGTCTGTGCCGGGTGTGCCTGAAACAATGATTTGACTGACTCAGCACATCTCAAGAAACCATCCAATCTGAACTATCCCATCCTACAGCAATTCCGTCATCCCTTGAATATGGGCAACACACATAATAGCAATTCTGAGGTTTAAGTGATACCAATGTTCAAGGACTGAGCCACTGTGAGGGTAGGGACCTGGGGCTCGTTTCTGCCTGAGAGTACCCAGGGTATGCCTTCCAGATACAGTGGAGTCATATCATACTCTCAATTTAACTTGTGAAATTGGCTCTTCCTGCTAGAGGTAGTGGGAGAGAACAATCCTTTTATTTAACCCTTTGCCATTCCCTGCTCAGCGCCTGTGGTCTGCTGTCCCCAGGGAAAGAGAAGCTGTAGGCATGATGTATCCAGACACACAAGCTAATTCTTGGTTTTTGAGTTTAAAGACTGACATCACAGCTAAGGGATTTTCATGAGTGATTTTTCTTTTTAATTACATTTGGCTTGGCTTTTTCTTTAAAGGCAGACTTTAGAACTTAACCCTAGAAATACAGGTTGACTGACCTGCAGTGCAGTGTGTGCTTAGGATTTGCTGAGTTGCCTGGTTGTGTAATGAGTCTAACTCAGACTGTAGAGTAGAGCTTCTGAAAGCAACTAGACAAAGTGTGGGGATCAAATGGGAATGCAAATGGGGTACCTTAAATTGATAGTGATTTGAGGGTGGTAAGGCCACCCTGGGTATATTCAACTCTTTAGCTGCAATGTTGAGAGGCTGCTTAATCCTTTTAAGGGTGCCTAAGAGCCACAGAATGGGCATCTGCCCAGCCTCTGGGAAGGATGGTAAGGCCTGAGTGCTTCTAGAATGGAGTATGTGGCCAGTCCTAGCCCCGTTGCCTGTCTTCCCCCTTGGGTTTGGGTACAACCCTAGAATCAAATAACTTTAAATCTGAGAATTTAGGAGCTCTTAAATGTCTGGTCAGCAAGGTGACTACTTGGAGGCACTTCTCTAAAAAGCAGTCTCCTCAGCTTGGCTCAAATTAGTGATGTCAGTTTCCAGAAATGTGACCTCAGACTCTGTTCTCACAGCTCTCTAGGTTTGAAGTAGAGGAGCTTTTCTTCTTTACACAGAAGGCAGTGAGGTAGTGGGCAAGAACTGAGCCTCCAGCCAACTGGGGTCACATCCTGTTCTGCCCCTGGCTAGCCTCAGACTTGTGCAGGATTTCTAACCTCTGCCTCCCTTTCTCTGCTGTGAAAGTAGGGATAACCTTAGGTTACCCTAAGATACAACTTAGGTTAGTTCTGGCCAGAAAAAACACTTTTTGTTTGCTAAATAAACATGGAAACCAAGGTTATGAGAGGTGACTGTGGCATGTCAGGTAGAGTTGGTCTCAAATCCACATCCCCTGGGGTGTGATTCTCCTTTGCCATTTGATTTGGATAGTCTTTTTTTTTTTTTTTTTTTCGGTCTTTTTGAGACAAGGTCTCACTGGAGCCTCAGGCTGTCCTGGAACTCACTCTGTAGACCAGGCTGGCCTTGAACTCAGAGATCCACCTGCCTCTGCCTCCTGAGTGCTAGGATTAAAGGCGTGCACCGAGGTGGCTGCAGGATAGTCTTAAGTATACATTTCCCCTTCCTTTCATTCAGATATTACCATATGCTAGAAAGTCCATCTCAGAAGAACCCTGTCTTATAGCCTTCTGTAGCTGTCAGCAATGAATAAATCCTGTGAGGTTTCACTGTTTATTCCAAGGAAATGAGTGGGAAAGCATGCCGGGTTCCAGGATATCCAGGTGACTGTCATAGAACACCCTTGGAAGGTAGGTTGAGCAGTGTGCCAGGGTGGGCTCATAGTAACGAACACTGTCTGGTGGCTAGGACTTGCCAGATCTCTGTGAAGGCCCCCTTCCAAACGGGGTTGGGGTGGAGTCACTTGTACTATCTCGTGCCAGAGTTGGTTTATATATCTAAGTCCTTTGTTTAACATTCGTGCTTAGTAGGAAGGAGCTTACATGGAAATGCATCTGATAGTTGTCTGTGAAACTGTTTAAGGTTGGAGACCATGTGTTAAGTATAGAAGCAGCTTTTTCTGAGACTTGCTTGGCATCATGGCATTTAGCATTGTAGGCAGTGATCTCTTGGTATCAAATTGAGAGACTAATTGTGAATGAGTTCTGAAGTGGGACAGGTAGATGGGGCTTGCACCAGATTTGGTCCCTGTTGGCCTAAAAGCATGGTGGGATAACCAGCATCTCATCTACTGCTGAGATAAACAAGGCCAGGTCATCACAGAACATGTGCAGGTATGTTCACATAACAGCGCCTTTCATGGGCCAGATGCGAACAGACCTTCCCCACCTTACCTTCCTGCTCTGTTCTGGTGTTTGAGCAATAAAACAAAACAAAACTGTGGCTAAACTCAAGCCCTTAAAACCAGTTAAGGGGTTAGAAGACTGTTCTGAGTTGAAAGGATGGGAGAGAAGGACCACTAAAATCGAGTGTGCAGAGCACCAGAGAAGTGATACGGAGCCAGGAGTCGCTGCTAGTGTTTATTTGCCGACCAGCTAGATATGTTTTCCTGTCTTACAATCTGAAACTTAAAAAAATGGCAGATACAGTATAAGAAAAGCACTTTAGAGAATTAGGCTTTCTAAGCCTGGAAGTATAAAAACAATAATAACCCTGAGAGTAATCTGAGAGGGGTACATAGGCCAGAGATACAGACAGCGAGCAGTCAAGGAAGCACAAGGTCTTGCCTACGTATCCAAGATCTGCTTGCTTTGCTCGGTGGTCAATGTCAAGGTCACTGTGGTTTCTTCATATTGAAAGTATGTTCATTTGTAGCAGGGCTGTTTGATTATTTGTATCCCCAGGTATCATGCAAATAAACACTTCAGACCCAGAGGGTAGGATGTCACTGAACCTTAAGTCTCCTGAACCAAGTACCTACTTTGCCAAGCTCTTTAGGACATGCTGCTGTTGATTAAGAGATCAGTCATATATGGTTCTGATAAATCAGCATCATATGGCATGAACTGGAGAATCCCAGTCAAGTGAACTGTAGGTATAGGTATGGAATTGGGGGGGGGGGGCATTCACATCTGAGCCTGTAAGGCTCTTGTGTTCCTCTTCCTCTTTGCTGAGGAGACTGTGAAGTCTTTTTGCTGCCTGTTCCTGTTACTATATTACCTGTCAGATGTTGGACTGACCTATTGACTAATGGGGATATTTTGTTGTATTTTTAGAACAAAGTTACTGAAACAGCAGAAGTAGATAGTTCAGGTCAGGAGAAAACCTTTTAGGTATCCTAATGCCAAGGTTATGGTAAGGCTGTTGTGAGATAGTTCATTTTAGAAAGAAGAGTACTTTCTAATGCTTGTACTGTATTTAGAAAAGGCCTGGGGCTGCTACTGAGAAAGAGCTGTGGAGTAGGGAGAGACATACTAGAACTCACTTGGTGGATGCTCCCAGGAGAGATGCTATGAGAGACTTTGGTCCATTGCCTGCTCTCAGCGCATACACATGCACATACCCCAAATGTTAGAGCCAGCAACTGTCTGAGGACCATTTTCAGTATCACAAGATAGGAAAATGGGCTTCCTATGATCATTTTTGTCTGTGCACATGTACTGATTGGTATTTGTTTTTTAATTAAATATAAGAGACATAGGTGCAAGCCTTTAATCCCAGGTGCAGAGGCAGGTGGATCTCTGTGAGTTCAAGGCCAGCCTGGTCTATATTGTGAGTTCCAGGCCAGCTGGGGCTACAGGGAGACCCTGTCTCAAAAAGATCAATATATATTATATTACATATAATATATTATATAAATAACATATATATACACATAAGACATAGAGAATTCTATCCTTATTTGAACACGAAAAAGGAATGTGCCCTGTACTTATTAGGGAAATCATAGCCAACTTATTTTGGTTTCCTTTTTTTTTTTTTTTTTTGTATTTTTTGAGACAGAGTTTCCCTTTAGTTCCAACTAGCCTGGAGCTTGCTATGTAGACCAGGCTGGCCTTGAACTCACAGAGAGCCTCAGCCTCCCAAGTGCTGAGATTAAAGACGTGCGCCACCACGCCCGGCTTGGTTTCCTTTTTTAAAAAAACATTTTCATTTCATGTGTATGAGTGTATTGCCCACAGGTGCACCCATGTCGTGCAATGCCCACAAAGTTCAGAAGAAAGTGTCAGATCTCCAAGAACTGGAGTTATAGACTGTTAGCCTCCATGTGGGTGCTGGGAACTGAACCTGGGTCATCTGCAAGAGCAGCCAGTGCTCTTACCTGCTGAGGCACCTCTCCATCCCTTATATTGGTTTACTTATAGAAATGGATCATTCAGCACATTCACTGAAAACCTACCATGTATCAGGCCCTATTCTATTGATGGAGATATTGCAGCAAACAAAATGGACAAAAATCCCTGTTCATCTTCTGATGGAGAAGATAAACAGTCACCAAAATAAGTATTTTATGTTGGGTGGCAATAAATGTAGATAAAGTGGAGAAAGAGAATGGGGAGTGTATATAAGGTAGTGAGTGGTTAGCCAGGGTCAGCCAGGGGCGACTTCACTAAGAAGCTGAAGCCACAAAGGAAGAGCCTTCCTGGGAGTGAGAGAGCAAGTGCAGTGAAGAGGCATGTTTGGTATGTTCAGAAGAAGCCAGGGGACCACTAGTGTGCTTGCCAGCATGCCACGTGGGGCCTTATGATTCAGTTTACTCTTCTGAGAAATGGAAAGCCATATAGGACTCTGAGAAGAGTGGCATGTTCTGGCATAGATTTTTAATGGTTTCTTCTGGCTCTTACATCGAGTATAGACTGGGTAAGAGCAAGGATAGTGATACTGCAGGGTGTGGCAGGATAGGCCTGTAATCCCAGTGCTCAGGAGGTTGAGGGAGGCAGATCTGGAGTTCAGGGACTGTGTGGGTTACATAGAGAGACCCTGACTCAAAAACAGAACAAAAGAGACTCTTAAGAAACAATGATGTGGGCTGGAGAGATGGCTCAGCAGTTAATAGCACCAACTGCTCTTGCAGAGGACCTGGGTTCGATTCCCAGCACCCACATGGTGGCTAAGAACCGTCTTTAAGCTGGGCATGGTGGCACACGCCTTTAATCCTAGCACTTGGGAGGCAGAGGCAGGCAGCTCTCTGTGAGTTCAAGGCCAGCCTGGTCTACATAGTTCCAGGCCAGCTGGGGCTATAGGGAGACCATTGATGCTACTAAGGCTTCTATAATCACAGATAATTGATGGTGCTTTGGACCAGGGTGGTAGCAATGAAGAGAATAAGATGTGATAGCGACTGAACAGGGAGGCACAAGTCTGATTCTCTCACTTAGCAGGCTGAGGCAGGAGAATTACCAGTTTGAGGCTGGCTACATAGCAAGAAAGAAAGTGATTGGATTCTGAGTAGATTTTTGAAGGAGTCAGCTTGATTTCTCATAGACTAGATGTGAAATAAGAGAGGCAAAGAGTGGGAAAAATGCTTCAGGTTTATGAGCAGCTGGAAGAGTGAGGTTGTGTTCTAGGACGATCTAGGATGATGGGGAGAGGGATGGATGTGGTGGGTGGCGAGAAAGCTGTTTTTAGACATGTTAGGTTTGAATTTCTAGGTCTGTGCATGCAGTTACAGGTAGGCAGGTAAATGAATTTTGAGGGTCAGGTACAAAGATTTCGGTGGAAGACACTTGTAGAAGTGTCTAACTGTACTTAGAATGATGAACCGAAGGGGAGATCACCATGGAGGGAGGCTAAGGCCTGTGCTGGACATGCGGGAGTTAGGTGGGAGGAGGCATCCTGAGCTGCAGTCCTGGAAGCAACCTGATGACCATGTTTCAAAAGCCAGTGATGATGGCTCACTAGTGTCAAGTGGCACTGAGAGTCAGTCATCAGGTTAGAGAGGTGGAGGACCTTGGTGACCGTCCCAGAGTACTTAGGGAGGCTGTGGGCAGTGGCTGGCTGGAGCAGGTATGTGCAAGAATAGGAGAGGAGCAATTGGAAACAGTGCGGGACTGGAGTAGGGGAGCAGAGCCCAGAAGCCTTGGAGAATGGCGGCAAGAGGGTTCTTTTTTTTTTTTTTTTTTTTGAGAAAATTATAGTGAGCAGGGTCGTTGAAGATGATTCAGAAGAAAAGGAAAGTTAACTCAGGACAGCAGAATTGCAGGTGTGGTGTCTGAGCAGGGCGAGCACTCACTGGCTGGGAGAGTTAAAAAGCACAGGGTGGGTGTAAAGGTGACTAAGATGTTTTACATGAATGCACAAGAATTCAATAAAATACAAAAATGAACATTTACTATACTATACCCCCACAGGAGCAGGTAGGTGGTAGATAGAGGTCCTGGTGGAGCCCTGCAAATTTTCTTGTATATAATTAGATATTAGCCCAGTTATTCAGGTTTTATGTAGACATTTGCCTGGTAAGAGGGAAAACCTCATTCTGGAGCACGATGGACATGCACTGGAATCCTGGCTCCTTCACCCTCTGTTGCTTTCTGTTGATTTGTGCTCATCACTAAACTGGAAACAGTAGTCACCCTGTCTCATGGATTGTAGAGACTGGAACACATCACACAGAGCCTGCCTGTGCAATAAACAACACCTTACTGTGTGGTTCCTTTAAAAGTATAAATGTAGTCCCCTCATAACAGAGAGGTTTTATAGCTGTCTCATCTTTAGTCTGCTGGACAATAGAGGTTAGCCTTTGGTGGTCAGGTTAAAGGTTAAGTTGTCCTGTGTAGTGCTACAGCTAGAGCGGAGAGAGGTTCACAGGCAGAAGGGAACCATCATGTTGTCTGTATGACAGGAACATTTAACTTGAAAGGAGGAGGAAAAAAGGAACACATTAAAGTTGTTTGCAAGTCTTCATTTCCTTAGGGCAATATTTGAGAACCACAGCTTTTTATTGTGCTAAATTCTTTCAAGGCTCATTTGGGGTATAGTGAGAACACTCCCAGAGTCTGGTACTGCCTTGCCAGTGCAGACTTCATGGCTCTTGCAGTCTGAGGCAATCCCAGTGTGCCCACCACGCATGGTGGGTATGCACTGCATACTGCAGAAGTGAGTGCAAGAACTCTGTATGGGCAGGACAGCCCAGGCCTGGCTTCCCAGTTAGTAATCGTGTACTAGCGCTCTCTGCTCTTCACCATACTGAACACTACCCTGGTGTGAGGGGACTGCATTCATATTTTTCTTTTAAAAATGGCCTCTAACCCTGTTGAGTTGTCAGAGGGGTGGAAAATGAGGACAAATCAGCACTTTGTTTCTAAACCACTGTCCGTTTTCAATCTCTTCATTAAGATAAATGGTATGGGCCTTGAGGTAAATCTGAATTCAAAAGAAATTCAGTATCTTCAAAATTATGCAAGAATCTGAGTGATCAGAAGGTTATCAATCATTCCCATGGGTGTTTCACAGATCACAGGCATAGCTTCCTGAGGTGACATGATTTTTTTTTTAAGTGTATATCATTGTAGTACAGGATAGACTATGTCTAAGTTTTTAATGTGAAACATAAGACTTTAATTTTCAGCTTTTGGTCACTTTTTGCTGTCACCTGTACATGTTCACCTGTTTCCATCATTGAATCATTGAGTGCTTTCATGAAAGGAGTTGAGAAGCACTGACCAGTATAACCTTTTTCTGCAGAAGGAAGATTGAGGCCCCAGTGTCAGTGATAGCAGCTTAGTGGTAATGCAGGTCCTGAAGCCCAGGTGCCTGGGGCCTAGTCTGCCTGACCCATGCTCTGTGCATTCTGTGATTTGATGGACTAGCCAAGCTTGGAATTAAACATAGGCCCTGTAATCATGTCTCAGAACAGTATTCAGTTATTAAATGTTCTCCCATAGACTGGCCTAAAGTAAAGACGACAAATGCACAAGCAATATCTCCCTTTCCTGTGCTAACTGGAGGAATTCCAAGTGACCACAGCTCTTCTCTCTACTGAGTCACAAGATTCCTCAGGTCTGAATTGGTCAACTTCTGCTGGTATGGGGTGTTTGTACATAAGAGGACAGTGTCGACCATCTTGATCAAGCCAAATCTCTTACATATGCAAAGCATGCCATAAAGGTCTGCTAGATAAATATGGTTACTATTAGTGAGCCTCTAAAATGCAAGGCTGACATTGATTTTTTTTTTTTTTTTGGTTCAAATCAAAATACACAGAAATATATACTCACTAGGTATTTGTAGAGCTCTTTGAATTAACTTAATTCCTCATATACATTGCCGGCTTAATAGAGAATAGGAACTGATCCTTATAGCCATGTATAATATGGTCTGGAGAGATGGCTCAGTGGTTAAGAGCACTGCTGCTCTTAGAGAGCACCAGGTTTAGTTCCCATGATGGCTGACAAAAGTAGTAACTTCAGTTCCAAGGACTCAGATACTTTCTTTGGATCTTTGTACGGCACACACAGGTACATTTATATACATGCAGGCAAAACACTCATACACATAAGATAAATAAAAATCTTTTAAAAGAATAATAAAATGTACCTAAGATAAAATTTGCCATCTCAACCATTTCTAAGTGCATAGTTTGGCAGTGTTAAGGATATTCACGTTGTTATGTACTTCTTGTGTGTGTGGAGGTAAGGGGTACTTCTTCTGTGAGGGGTTGGGGGTAGTATGTCCATGATGCTGTATGGAGGCCAGAGGTTGATGTGGATGTCTTCCTTTATCACTCTGCACCTTATTTTTTGAGACATGGTCTCACTGAGCCTGGAGCTCACCATCTAGGTCAGACGCCAGCACGGTTGTCTGTACTCCCTTGCCACTACTGGTGTTACTGGCTGATGTGTGCAGTGCCAGCCAGTTGTTTGGTGTTTTGGATGGAAGAGGTGATTTAGGGCGGGTAGTGGAGGAAGGGACGGTCGGCACGGGCAAGGGGGGCACCCGTGTCGTGCAATGCCGCGGAGGTCAGAAGAGGGTCTCGGATTCCCCTGGAACTGGAGTTCTCCCGGAATTGGAGTTTCAGACGGTTCTCGGCCGCCATGTGGGTGCTGGGGATCGAACCCGGGTCCTCTGCAAGAGCGGTCGGCGCTCTTAACCGCTAGGCCATCTCTCCAGCCCCCAGTGCCAGCTTTTATGTGGGCACTGGGGAACTGAACTCATATTCCCATGCTTGTGCAGCAAGCACTTACCCATAGCCCCCTCCCCAGGTCCCCTACTCCCGTACTTCTTAAACTTGTTCTGTAATATTTAGAAACAGTAATGACTGTAAGGTACTGGGAAGCTAAGCTTTAATTCAGTGTAGGGTTGTACTAAAGCATCTATTATATGATACTGTATTTGATATAGTGGCAGTAGAATTAAGCTTAATAAATTTATGGTAGAAGTTGAATTCAGTCTCCTAGATTACAGTATGTTTTCTCGGGCTGATAAGAGTACTAGTAGAATCCAGCAGTTGGTGTACCTGTAATCTCAGGCTGATAAGAGTACAGTAGAATCTAGGCTGCATTTGTAGGGGACTCCAGGGTTCTTCACCAATGTCCTTGCAGAAGTTAGATTTTTGTCCTAACAAGTTTGTAATTGTGTTAAAGAAAAAATTGGAATGGATAAAAAGTCTGGCCGTCTTAGCTCATTTCTCACAGCTTGCTGCCACTCCCTCCTCACGCTTGGTGGCTTTAAAGTGAAACCGAAGTGCCTTTAGTTGCACACTGAATGCTTAAGCTGGAGTGCGATATGACAATGGCATATTGAGGGGTCAGAGTTCGAGAGGAAGTGCCTATTTATTCAGGGATCAACAATTATAATAGCAGCTGTCCTATGTAATAAGGCCATCTTTAGCTTGTCTTGAAAATGCTTTGCCCATTCACTGACCCCACCTCCATCCTGCTTCTTTTAGAGGTATGTTAATCTATTACCTGGATATAGCTTTATTTATTTTTTATTCATTGATTCTCCAAGGCCTGATTTCTCAGAAGCTATTTGGGATATGTCAGGAGAGAAACTGAGGGTTCTGAATTGTGAGGCCTCTGAAGACAGGGCTTTGGGGCTGGCTCTCTTTGCGTGGAGCCGTGGAGCTTTGCACTGTCGCTCATCAGAAATAAAAATGTGGCCAGAGACATATTTAAGCTCAAGGTGCAAGACCCGGGAGTTCTTTGTGCATTGAGCAGGCATATTCTAGTACTGTTATCCATGATGATTTGTGGAATTTTTTTTTAACCACTAGAACTGTTTACTGTCTGTAGAAGTTGGGAGAGAAGCCAAGATATGGTCTAGAAAGGCAGACCACCTTGTTTTATAGATCAAAAAAATAGGGGCCCAAGGTTTCACAGTTATTCATCGAGCTCATGGCAGAACTGTTCTCACGATTCTCTTCATGTCCAGAGTTGTTCCTACTTTACTTCCCACCTAGGCCCCTGCCCTACCCGCACTCCTGAGCAGGGATGAACTTAACCTCTGTGCTTTGTCTTTATAAAATGCTACCAGACATTCGAGCGGATCTGTCTGAGTCCCACTAAGCTTGTCTTCTCCTCGAGAGTTATGGAGACGACAAGCCTTCCCTCATTGGATTTGTCTTATGAGTTCAAATTCGGCCCAGTACAGACGCAGTGGTTGTCCTATTAGCTGCCACACCCGTTACCCCTTCTGAACAAGGCGTTCCCCCCCCCCCCATTGCTTTAGATTAGATGAAAGGTGGGGCATCTGACTCAGTGGTGATTCACCCTGTGCCTGGTAAGCCCAACTACTCTCATAGGTAGGAAGTGATGATGCAGCCAGCTCAGGCAGAGCCCATGGTGTTCAAAGACAGGCATTAGGACTCCAGAGTCATTTATAAATACTACTATGTGTTAGTTCCAAATCCTAGAATCCCTGAACTAGACTGACTCTCCTAAAGGGAGATGTGAGGGGTGAAGAGTTTGTGTAGAATGTTCTTCCACAGCTGAGCTGTTCCCCAGAATAGGGTCAGAGCCACGAACTTTCCTAAGTTCCTGTCTTCAGTGCCGTTCAGTTCATGTTCTACTTCACTTGATGGTGGCCTGTTGGAGAGCTTGCCTATTCTTTGAGCATCAGCATTTCTTTTCTCAGTATCTTCCGTTTGTTTTTTGTTTGGTCTTTTTGAGACACGGTCTCCCTGTAGCTCTGGCTGTCCTGGAACTAACTCTGTAGTCCGGGCTGGCCTTGAACTCACAGAGATCCGCCCACCTCTGCCTCTTAAGTGCTAGGAATAAAGGCGTGTGCCACCACACCCGGTTCTCAGTATCTTTCAACCTTAGCTTTACATGTATACTTGTTGTGACCAGGTTATTAGCACAGTGCCTGGTACACAGTAGGTATGTGTTAAAAGTGCTTTGAGTGGGTTGTCTGCAGCTGACTCCGTAGCGGTAACATGCATGAACTTGTTTATGCAATTACAAGGTTTACTTCATGACTCTGGCCACTTACCTCTATGACCGTATGTCATTTTCTTTGTAAGACTCACTGACTCCTGTGTCTGTTGCCTGACACTATATTTTAAATTATATTTTTAATTTATTATAGCTGTGTACAAAGAGTTTATAAAACTACAAAGAGTGTGTAAAGTGAAAGTAATATCCTGTCCACCTACAGTCACTCTGTTCTTCTGGAGGCCACCATTGTTTCCTTAGTGTGTCGTGAATCATTGTTTAGATGTGATTTGCTCCCCAAAGTTTACCGTATTGGAAGTGTGGCCCTCAGGGCTGAGAATATAGCTCTGTAGTTGAATACCTACCTAGCATATGGGTGGCCTTGGGTTCAGTTCCTAGCACTACAAAAATAAATATATAAATAAATGAATGAATATAGTTCCTAGCACTACAAAAATAAATATATAAATGAATGAATGAATGAATGAATAAATAAATAAGGCGATGAATGTGTGGTCCTCAGTGTGGTGATATTGGGAAGTACTAGGACCTGGCAGAAGGCCCTGGATAGGAGGCCTATACTTGAGGGTGTGTGCTTTGAGGGGTTAGTGTAGCTCACTAGGGATCCCAGTTAGTTCTTTTGAGTGGATTGTTATAAAAAGACAGCCTAGTCCTGAATCTTAAGTAATTTTTTAAGTAAGTGCCCAGCTTGAGGTATTTTGTTACAGCAACAAAGAAAGGAACTAATACAATACCTACCTATTTATAAGCAAGTATACATGTACAATTTTTACACAAATGCCAGATGTATTCTTTTTTAAACAAATTAACTTTTATGTGTATGAGTGTTTTGCCTGCATTTATAAGTGTGTCCATACCATGCAGTGCCTATAGAGACCAGAATGGGGTGTTGGATCCCCTGGAACTGGAGTTACATATGGTTGTTAGCTGTTATGTGGGTGCTGGGAACCGAATCCCAGTCCTCTGTCAGAGCCGCCAGTGCTCTTAATCGCTGAGTCATCTCTCCAGTCCCTGCCAGGTGTATTCTTTACCTTACCTTTTTTCCCCCCTCTTGTTATGTTTTAGCTCTGTTCCATGTTGTAAATAGTTTCCTCAGTCTGTATAATGCTAGGTTTTAAGAACGAACCTTATTTATTTAGCCACCCTGGATCAACGTTGAGGTAATTTATAATCCTTAGCTGTGAAAAACAGTGCTCCAGGGAAGAACTTTGTACCTGCCTCATCTCACCTTTGGTATGATCACTTCCTTGGGTAGTGGCATACCCAGAGTTGTTTTAATGATCAAGACTGATTCTAGTTACCTTCCTCCTTGCTATCACAAACTGAGTCCCAGCTGTCTGATACTACAGGGGGATTGGTAGACTCAACTATTAGAGTTGATAGTCTTTGGCCTGAGCTGTTTAGTTCTTGCTGACTTCAGTGTTTGTTGTCTTTCTGCACCTATACTTACAATGAACCTGTTGAATATGTGTGGAGTGATATAAGGAATGTGTAAGGTGACATATGGTAATACTTTGTCCCTGTATTCAGGTCTGCATGGTGATTGGCATTCTTTTTTCTTTTTTCTTTTTTTTTTTTTGCCTTTTTGCCTTTTTGCGACAGTAGTACCTGTAACGCCAGCTGGCCTGGAATTTAGACCAGGGTGGCCTTGAACTCACAGAGATCTACCTGCCTCTCCCAAGTCACTTGATTCTTATAATATACTATTAGAAACTTTAAGATAGAGCATTCAGTAAGCCATATGTAGATACCAGTGCATATCAACCTTGGTATTTCTGATTATAGTCTTGCTATACTGGCTGTTATGAGCAGATGACAAGGTGTAAGTTTTCTCAAAATAGTAGCTGCTCTAGGCTTGTACCATATTATTTATAATAACTGGCCCAAGGAGAACTAATCCAGGACACAGCAGTGGAGTAGGACTAGTTGTGGAAATATGAGAAAACTTCTGTTTTAGTAAATAGCTTCACTCTAAACTAGTGCTGACCACTGCCACGACTTCTCTTTGCACAGGAGCCCAACTCCCCAACCACACAGGTCCCTCCCACAATCCAGAACTAAGGGAGAAATGTCCTGTCTACAGTAGGTTGTCTGTGGGGCACAGAGACTGCTGACTCACTGCTTCCCAAGCCACTCTGATCCCTAAGTATTTTTTTAAATATCTATGTGCAATAGTGTAGTAAATAATGTAATCGTTTAGATATGTAATTTGGTTTCTGTAAGTATTATGTGTAGTTTAAAATTGTGTTTATATTTCACTTCACAGTACACTTGTAAATCTAGATTTTAAAAAGTTTCAAAGCTTGGCTGTGGATGTAACTGAGTGGTAGAGCACTTGCCTAGTATATGGAAGGCCCTAGATTTGATACCCAGCACAGAAAAACAAAACAAAACAAACCTGAAAGGCCCCTTTAGGTTTTGCTTTCTGCTTTGTGCCTATGAGAGTCTGGGTATCTGGCCTGTGGGGTTGAGACTCACTGTCTAATTGTTCAACCATTGGAGCCTCAGCCTCAATATCCAAGAAGGCAGGATCTACATTTGAGGCAGGTGATGAATGAAACAGAGAACAGAGCCACAGGCAAATGCACACCGCACCGCCACAGGTTCTCGGAAGCAGCTGTGGACTGCTTCATTGTGCGTCCCATTCCGTAGGACCCAGCCTGGTATGCCCAGTGGGAACGGGAGGCTGGAAGGAGAAGTCCTCATCCAGGGTGGCCTTATGCCCAGCTGGAAAGTTTGTTACTGTAGAAGGAGGGAGCTGGTGCTTGGCAACACCCAGCAGTCCCTGGCACAGCAACGAAGGCAGTGTTAGTTATCTCATTTAGAAAATAAGCTGTGAGATCGTATTAATTTCCTTTTTAAAACACTGAAAAAATTGGATTTCCTATATTTTTGGAATGGTAGTAAAATGGATATGGCACCCAGCTGGGGGTGAGTTTGTTAAATAGCATCTTTTCTAACTCCTGCTTTTTGTTAAAAACATTTTACTGAAAAATTAGGAAACCTTTGGTTATGAAGTTTAAACTGTTTGTTGACATTGTTTAAGAAATTGGAGGGCCTAGAGAGATGCTCAGTGGCAAAGAGCATGGAGTGCTCTTGCAGAGGATCCGGGTTTGATTCTGAGCACCCACTGGAGGCTAACAAGTGTCCATAACTCCAGTTCCAGGGAATCCAGTGCCTTCTTCTGACCTCTGTGGGCACTGACGATGTGAGTGCACTTATATACATGTAGGCAGTATGCTCATATACATTAAATAAAAATAATAAATTAAAAAAAAGAAATTTGAGTTAACACTGATTATATTGCTGCTATACACCCGGCATATATAAAATTTTCCTGCTTACTACATAGTTGAATGTAAAAATATTAAAAATCATGAGTGATTATAAAGTAAACATTGTCTTAACAGAAATTTATTAAGCAACCACCATGTGTCAAGTGTGAAGGTCAAGAATGGGTGAGTAAACTCACAGTCCAGTCTATGCAACTTCTAGACTTGGTTCCTTGATAGGAGAATTCAGAGACTGGATTCCTGTGAAGGACAAATGGGATTTGGGAACCGAAAGGTCAGGTGTCTGATCCTTTAGAAGTCCAGGAAATGATTCAATGCCACCTTCACAAGACCTGGCAGCAACTCTGTGAATCTGAAACCTCAGGGTGGCTTGGAGACAGTCCTTAACCTGGGACTTTTTTCTTTTTTTTTTTTTTTTATTGTGGAAGACAGCAACATTTTTATTATGATTCTGTGAGTGATATCTTACCAGTCTGAGTTGCTTGGTCAGCTGCAAAAGCCTTTTTAGCTAATAACTTTACTTTTTAAATGGTCTGGTTATAGATATATGCCTTAACTTTATAAATTTTTGTTGAGTTTAAGTGGAATTTTTGGCCACTTTAAATATATGCCAGTGGACATTATGATTCTTGTTATTATTATTTGTGCTGATGATACTTTTTTTCCCTATAGGCCCCTTAAATTCTTATTATTGGGAAATATGAAGCAAGTATTGGTGGATCTAGGTTACATCAAAATCAGTACAGGGTTAGAACCAGAATTCTGCCTGTAGCCTTCCCCATGTCAATCTGACTGCTTGCCCTGGTCTCTCTTTAAGTAGCTGAATGAGCGGTTGTGATTTTACTTTCCTTCTTACCCCTTCCCTTATGTGGTAGTGATTTCTGAGCTGCAGGAGTTGGGTACCATAGGTAATAAAAACAGGCTATGTCTTCAACGATCCTTTATGTCTGAGCTCCTTTGCCCTTAGTCAGAGACACACCTATAGGAAGTGTACCAGTCAGGTAAAGAACTAGAACCCACAGACTCAGCTGACATAAATGTTTCATGGTCACTGGCACCTGGGTTTAGTTCCAGCATGCTCTCTCAGGCAGATAGGGAAAGGGTTCTTAAGAATTTTTGAAAAGACCACAGCAAAATTACTGGTCTTGTGATCTAGTTAAAGATACAAGTAATTCTTTGGGCTCCTGTTGTTTAAGTCATAAAGCACTTAATAGGCCTTAATTATAACCAAACTCTTGTAAGTAAATATTCCTTAAAATGATTAATCTAGGTGTTTGAGTGATGTGATCAAACCAAGCAGAAAATACACTGGGAGGTTTAGTAGCTCAGAATAACTCTGAGAGCCAGGGTGTGCTGGGCAGGACTCCTGTGCTGTTACTTACAACTTACTTGCCCTAATTTGGAGATACAGCATGTTGCTCTTGGTAGGTGATTTCTTGGAAAGTTATTAAAAATCTAGTGTTTGGAATGGGGGGTTATGGCTCATGGATAAGAGAGCTCTGCTCTGTATCAGCTTCTGGACAAACATGAAAACTCCATGCTAGAGGTAGACAGATTTGTTCTGCCACAAGTTTTAGCTTATACTTGTCCAACTGGATCAGCCAGTCAGTGCAGTTAGATGGGCTTTTCCTTTTTCTTGGCTCTTGAGGTTATTAAAAACTAGGCCCAGATTCCTGCCCTCAAGGAGTTGATAGTGGATTAGGTTGGGATGGGAAGATCCTGGCCCAGCAGAGTTCACTTTGGGGAAGGTGGAACTTAAGTGGGGTCTGGAAGGCAGACTTGAGTAAGGCTGGGAACTGCAGTGCGAGGAGAGTTGGAAAGAAGCTTCTGTGGGGAAGGTACAGTATCGAGAAACATGAGCAGAGGTTCTACCACTGGCACATGCCTGGAAAGTAACAAGGGCAGGGCAGCTGGAGTGGATGGCAAGGGGTGGCTTCATGGTGGAGGGATGGCCTGCAGGTGTAGTGGGAAGATTGCGGCCCAGCAGAAAAGGCCTTGAGCTTGAAGGCCTACCCATGTCAGCAATGTCTTGAGTGATGGGTTTTTTTAGTTGTAAGCTAGAGATGGCTGCCCTCAGCTGCTCAGACTTACTGGAATAAGAGTAGAGGTAAAGGAGTTGTAATTGTAGAATGTTCCACAAATGTGAGCAGTTGATACATTATTTGGGTTTTTGACACCCCTCCCATTTTACCCAGAAAAATATTGGAATGGATAAGCAGTATGTACCTCAGGCTGTATTCAGGGGACAAGAGTCCCTGCACCACTTAACCACTTAGCTAATAGCATTCCGGTAGAGGACAGATGAGTGGTTGAACGGTGTTATCTCAGGTCCCAATGAAGATGGCAAGATTATTCAATAGGAACATGCAGGGAGGAGTGTATGGAGAGAGTTTGGCCAAGGCCATCAAGGAAAGAATCCTCTTAGGAGGGGCTGCTTGAATCCTGTGGTGTCCGAAGGGAGACAGAAGGATACATGCAACTCTGAAATCTAAGACAAGAGCTGTCAGCTGAAGGAAGCAGTTGTAAAGACTGAAATACAAATGAGGTGGGCGGGTTCAAAGGGACAGAAAGAAGGTCGGCCATGGAAGGAGTGCTCACCTAAGACCTTGTAGGAATCTGGAGGGGTAAATGAAATACACCTTACTTAGAGCCTTCTTGAAGCCACTATGGGAGGCCACAGGATAGCTGACAGCTGAGCCATGACATTAATGTGACTGTAGGTGTAAGAACAGGGTTGCTTTGTGGAGGTTGAGCTGGAGGTAGGGCAAGGGCAGAGGTAAATAAACCAGTTTAAAGTCAGTATACGGCTGGGATTGGAGAGATGGCTCAGCGGTAAAGAGCACTGACTGCTCTTGCAGAGGACCTGGGTTTGATTCCCAACACCCACATGGCAGCTAAGAACTGTCTTAGGCAGGGCGTGGTGGTGCACACCTTTAATCCCAGCACTCAGGAGACAAAGGCAGGTGGGTCTCTGTGAGTTCAAAGCCAGCCAGGTCTACATAGCGAGCTCCAGGTCAGCTGGGGCTACAGGGAGACCCTGTCTCAAGACCAAAAAAAAAAAAAAAATCAGTCTATAGCTATCCAGGGATGACCTACTCAGAGCCTATCACAGCAAAGAAACCACTGAGAAGTGATCAGATCAGAGTGTGCAGGAGACCTTATGGAATGGACTGATATGAGGAAGAATGAACTCACCATAGGAGATGATTAGAGGTGTCTTGTAGGGGGCTATGTGTCTGAGTATGGGGTTGAGAAAAGAGATCTAGGCTGAGGAGAGATCTTATATCACTGGTAGATGGATGATTTCAGCTATAGGAAGAGCCTCAGGAAGGAGACAGCGCAGTGGAGGAGGGGCCGCACCACCAGCGAGGGTGAGGACCAGTCTGGCAGGTGCACAGCAGCCTCGGTGGCCTTCCTCCACTGCCCAGTGAGCTTCTAACTGAATCAAAATGGGAAGTCAAAATTGAATAGGAAGTCACAGACGGACCCTTCAGTCCTCTTTCCTCTCAGATGTGGGAAGTGAGGCCACAGTTTAAAGCTCCTCTTATGGGGCCCAGTGGACATGGCATTCTCATGGCCAGTAGCGGGCATGACCATCAGAGAGGGGGCGTAATTGGAAAGCGTGCTGTGTGATACTGTTACATTTCACATACCAGCGCTGAAGCCGCACCCTGGCACTTGTTCTCAGTGGCATCCCACGCCAGCTTGCCACTGACCCACTGTGCTTCATGCTTTGTTACTGCTTCAAACTGCAATATGCTAAGATTTTCTTTTTTTCTTCTTTTTTTTAGATCTTAATTATCTGACATTATACATAAACTACACTAAAAGGCCTTTCAATAAGACAACATTTTAGATACAGGGAATTAAATTGGCATGGCTAAGACCAAAAATATAAAGTTGACATTGCTTTTTTAACCCGAACCATTTCCTGTAGTGTGACCAGTGAACACAAACTGAAATACTGGTGAGTTTTACCCAGTTCAGAGACAGTAAAGGAAATTTGTCTCGTAGGATTTAAACATACTCACATAACCAGTAATGTGATCTGGAAGTAAAACCAATCTTCAGTAGGCTTTGCGGTGGCGTTCCCCATTGGAACACTACCAAACAGGTTCCACAGAGTTTTAAATCTGCTGTGTTGAATTTATTAAAACTGGACTTTCTTCCACTTGAATAACTTACTTTGGTTTGTTATTCATTGACAGTAGTTCCCTTGCCATCTGGCTTCGGAGGACATGGGAGTGAACAGAATACATGTGGCTCAGTGGCCTCATGGAGCTGACCTTCTAGTGTGGGAAGAGGACAGTGAGCAAGAGTTGTACAGTCTCTAGCCATTGTGGCGAGGAGAGTTAAATGAAAAATAAGAGGCAGGGCCTGCCCTGCCCCCACTGCTCCAGGAAGGGCTTCTGCAGAAAACTAGAGGTGATTGGAGGATCCCAGGGGGAGGAGCCAGTGCCACGGTGCTGGCCTGGAAGAGACCTGCTGGCTGCAGAAGTGTGGGAGCCCAGTGGAGCCCAGTGTGCTTAGAGGATAGAGAGTGGGAAAAGAGTCAGCCCAAAGTGTATCCTTCAGAAGTACTAAACCTAAAATGTTTTTATAGAGATCATGAGCAGAATTCAAGTCCTTGGTATCTGAGTAGAATTTAATGGGCATCTGAGAAAGGGGCCATTTAGATTTCCTGCTGAGGTAGGTAGAATGATTTCCACAATGGTTGTTGATTAGCTGACCTCAATTAAGGAAATTAATCAGGTAAGCTCAGTGATTGCGGGGAAGGACCTTCGTAATAGGGAGGCGGGAGGCAAAGGGTTTGAAGCTGTGCTGCTGCCCGGCAGCTTGAGGGGACTGTGAAGCAAGGAGGGTGGGTAGCTTAGGAAACCTCAAAGAACAAGGAAACAGATTGTTCGTAAGATTCATAGAGGAACTCGGCCTTGCTAACACCTTGATTTTAGCCAGGACCTGGACTGGACTTCTGACCTAAGGAACTATAAGATAATCATGGTGTTTTAAGTCCTGAGCTCCTTGTAACTTGTTGAAGCTACCATGGAATATAATATAATACACTTAGCCCACTCTTCTGTCTCTTGAAAAAAAAAAAAAAATAAAATATATATATATATATATATATGTATGCCATGCTAAGCCACTTGCTCTCACAGGTCTCCGGAAGACTCGTAGTCCTGAGCTGTGCCAAGGATAGCAGTTGAGGTAGCTCAGGTCTAATACTACATCTGACAGTGGTCACTGCCCCATAGTTGAGAATAGCATAAATTTCCCAGCACAAGTTTCCTGTGTTAGCTGCTTGCGGGAACTAGAGTTTTGCCAGTATGTTTATATTTAGTTTGTCATTAGATTGTTTTGAAGTGATTTTTTTTTGGGGGGGAGGAACTGATAAAGCAGGACAACCTAAATTTAATAATACACAGCCCACTGCTGCAGGATGTAACTTTTTGTGAATGCAGACTTCTCAGGTGTACTTTTAGACTTCCAAATAGCCAGCCACCAAAATGTTGAAAATAGTAATTTCATAAACCTTTAAAAAAATAATAAATATGGAATCTAGATTTTTTTTAATGTATGTATATGGGGCTAGAGAGATGGCTCAGGGGTTAAGAGTGCTTATTGCTCTTGCAGTGGACCTGGGTTTGATTCCCAGCACCCATATAGCAGCTAACAACCATCTGTAATTCCAGTTTCAGGGGATATGATGCTACCTCTTGGCCCCCCACAGGCTCCTGCATGCACATAGTGCACATAAACATAGGCACATACACATAGAAATAAAACACTTAGGGGCTGGAGAGATGGCTCGGAGGTTAAAAGCACTGCCTGCTTTTGGAAAAGACCTGGGTTCAAATCTCAGCAGTCACATAGCAGCCAACAACCATCTGTAATTCCAGTTCCAGGGGTTCCAACACCCACTTCTATCATCAGTGGATAGTGCATTACATAACTGCACTTATATGCATGCAGGCATAACACTCATATACATAAAATAAAAATTAAAAATAGTAAGTTAAAAATTACAAAACTGTATATGTATATGTGTAGATATATACACATGAACAAATACTATATGAAAACAGAAAAGAGACTCTTATGGGAAGAAGAAAGGAACCTAGGAAAAGAGACAGAGAATTACATACAAAGTACAATGATATAGGATATATATGTGTGAAAATGTTGGAATGAAACCAGTTATTCTGAATTCTAATGAAAAGTTTTAAAATATTCAAAAATAAAAATCCAATTTATATATATATATATATATATATATATATATATATATATATGCTAGAAAGCCTAATGAGAGATGCTAGTCACATAGAGGCAGAGGTTCACAGTCAGCACAGGCAAGCTCTAGTGATTCTTTTCTCTCTAGGGGAGAAAGACATTTTAAAGAGGAAAATAAAGTAAAAATTCCCTAGTACTCTAGCCAGGCCAGTGTATATGCTGACAGGGGCTGGGAGTGCTGAAGGGCTGGGAACTTTACTTGTTAACCACTGGCCCTTGTGTTATTGGATACCTGAAAGTCCCACCTAGGAGAAAGGTGGCGGGGCTCCTCATAAGGCCAGTAGAGTCTTGGTGACTAGATAAGCTGCCGTCAGGTAGCCTGATCTCAAAGAGTCTGGCTCCTAACTTCGGGCCTCCCAGGCTGTGATAGCTTGCCTGTGCCTGTGAACCTGCCATCATGACACACAGTTGCAACTTTGGGTGTGGTGCTCACTATGCAATTGAAGTTGCATGGGACACATTCTATAGCTGGCTTTATAAATCTGAGGCTGGGCTGACTATGTCATTAGTCTCTACTTTTAATGGAAAGGGAGGCTGAGTATTGAGCTTTCAAGCAACAAGTATGAACAAGGACTGCCCTGGAGAACCCTGGGCATATGGTCAGCCTCAGTAAGGCCTAGAAGCCATAACTATCTCATGGGATAGTCTGGTGACTCAGAATGAAGCTCAGCACAATGTGGCCTGTGTGGCAGGGCATAGTGTCCACTACTACCACCCAAAGGAGCAAGATTGGCCCAGTGCCTTTCCTTACATGCCTGTCCATGGCATGGAGAGCTCTCTGATACAGAGTTCTGGAAAAGGCATTCTGTTTGCTCCTGTATAGCACACAAAGTTTATGTTTAAGTGTTCTACAGGAGCAAATGACTCCTCTATTTGAGCTCCTACAAAATTGTTCTCTAAGAATTGCTCAGGCTGGCCTCACAGTGGACAGACCCACACACAGGCATGCACATATACATATAATTTAAAGTTAAAATTAAAATTTTAAACAATTTAAAGATACAAATAAAACTATCCTTAAATGCATAGCATAAATGATTTTAAATGTTTGTATAAATTGAATGGCCAAATGTTCTCAATTGACACTCATCTATATTCATGGACTTTTAATACAAGTTAGCTAAAATACCCTTTTTGGTATTTTTCCCAGTTCCTTTCATCTGTTAGGCACAATCCAGTTAGGTGTTTGCTGTGTACCTGGTGTATGGGGGTAAGAGTAAGATGCTGAAAGACACTGACCTTGAGGAAGAAAGGCTGGGAAGAATCAGATTCCTTAAGCAATGAGAAGATTATTACCTGTGGATTCTAGATAGCAGTCTGGTTGCCCAGGCTTGCCCTAGGCCCTTCAAGCTCTGCAGAAGCTGTGAAATAACTAAACGGCTGAAACAGATGGGATCTGGTGTTTGATCTTAACAGAGAAGAACGTGGTTAAGTCTGGACCCTTCACATGGGCCTGAGAGGCAAGGGGGATGGCCTGCTGTACAACAGCTCCCCTCCCAAACCAGGAATCATAGCACAACTCGGAGAGGATTGGAAATAAGGAGCCAGAATCCTTAAGTGCCAGGTGTCATTACTCTTCTTACCTCTATGCTATGTAAAGCTGCTAGTGGTTAGCACTTTGATTTTTGAAAAGCCCCTATCACTTTTCTAGGAGTGAGGGTACACATTCTACAAAGCTTAAATGAGTTACAATGCAGAAAGACAAAGAACATATTTTTTGGCACTAGAAATTTTAGTTTTATTTCAGTGCATACAATACTTGCACATATACTGTCTCTTTATTCTCTTTGCTCTGGAGCCTGGCATTGTATTGGTGACTGATGACCAGAGAGGCTGTTCTTTCTATGATAGCTTTGTGGATCTTGGATGAACAATCTCAGCAAAGCTTCATTTCATACCAAGAGCGCTTCTAGCTCCTTGATGCTGTAGAGCCGGACCTTCCAGAAGCTACTGTGCAGACTGTGCTGTTTTCTTTTGCCCCCAGGACCAGGACTGAGCGTGAGGATCTGACCCTTGAGCCTTCTGTGTATCCTGTTGGCAGTACCTCTGGGTTCCTACTAGTTACAGTTAATTTTATTTTTGTCTTTTTGAGACAGAGTCTGTGTATCCTGTTGGCAGTACCTCTGGGTTCCTACTAGTTACAGTTAATTTTATTTTTGTCTTTTTGAGACAGAGTCTGTGTATCCTGTTGGCAGTACCTCTGGGTTCCTACTAGTTACAGTTAATTTTATTTTTGTCTTTTTGAGACAGGGTCTCCCTGTAGCTCCAGCAGTCCTGGAACTCACTGTGTAGACCAGGCTGGCCTTGAACTCACAGAGATCCACCTGCCTCCGCCTGGGATTAAAGGCATGTGCCACCATGCCCGGCTCTAGTTACAATTAATTTTGACATACCTGTCTGGTGCCAGGTGATGAACTTCTTGGTCTTTTCAGTGATCTTGTGCTTCATGAGAATCTGGGAGCAACTATGATGCAATGAGGCCAAATGGAGCCTGTATAAATGTGAGGAGCCAATGAGACTCACTGAGTAGGAGATGGCCAAGAGTGGATTTTCATGGACGTAGGAAAGGCTGGACATGACACTGTAGAGGCTCCAGTGTGAATGTTGGCACTTGGAGGATTAGGTCCTCCTGCCTGGTGTTTGAAGTGTGGTGTGCAGTCTAGCCTTGTTGTTGGTGACTCATGGCCTGCTAAGCTGTTCTTACCATGATAGTTTTGTGGGTCCTGGGGGCAATGGGTAGAGTAAAGTGGCAGAAAAGTAGGAGAAATGATGTAGAATAACAGAGGGAACTTGAGTTTGTGCAGGTAAAATACTCGGAATTTTGAGAACATACCAAATACACAAAAAATAGTTATGTAACAGGCATACTCAAAGCAAAAGGAGCTTCTAAGGATTACAGACATGACTGCCAAAATCTAAACTTTCAATTGGAACACTGGTGAGTAAAGTTGGAAACTATCCCAAACCATAGAAAAGAGAAGAACATTAGAGAAAGACTGATTATCCCAGAAGTTCGATACCTAAGCAGTAGAGGTGTTCAGAAAGAGGACAGAAAATGTACTGTGTGAAATGAATGATTCATGCATGATAAGAGGTTTCCTGGGGGTGAATGTGGTCTTAGTGTAGATGAGGCTATGCAGAACTTAGGTGTGAATAAGTTATACACAGACTCACACTGTCCAGGATGCCTCAGGTAAAGTGAGGAGCTGGAAAGTCATGGTCAAAATGAATGCTGAGCAACAGAATTCAAGGGCCTCGCTGCCACCAAGGTTCTGAAGAAATGAAATGAGTTCTACCCAGACTGTCTGCGGTTAGAACAAAATACAGTTTTGTAGGTTTGGTTCACTTATCATTTACTGTTAGGTTGGTGAGAAAACTGAGGAAAGCATGTGATCCAAGGTCAGAGCAGATCACCCCAGCCGGAGCGGCAGTGAAGGGAAGTTGAGCATGCCCAGAAGAGCAGCAGGCACTCAGGAAGTGCCAGGTTTGAGAGGGGCATCTGAGGAAGGACAGGTCTTGATTTAATACAAAACAGAGACGATCAAGATTCCAATAAAGGTAAATGAATGTCAGCAAAAAGGAAGGTGATGAGAAATACCTGGAAAGACAGAAGTTCTCACCCAAACATGAAGCACACCACACCATTGATAGAACGATAGAGAAGCAGGTCTGTTTGACTTCAACACTAGAGACAACTTCCTTTGAGGAAAGTGGGCATCTGATTCTGACTCCAGTCTTAGATCTATTTACAGCTAGGTTCAGCACTGGATAATATTTACCTGGCTAGGTAAAAATAGATGACTGAATTGTGGTTATAAGACAAAAGAGAAGTGTTATGCAAGTCTGGTACTGTATTAAAGTATGGTAGGACTTGGAAAATGTGTAGGAGAAAGGGTCAGAATGCTGATAGCTTCTTCTTACCTACTAGGGAGTTGAAGTGCTTTGTTTTGGTCTTTAATCAAATGTTGAAAAGAAAACAAGTTTTAAATATTTAAAACTTTTCACATGAAACAGAACTAAATCCTAAACAAAGGATAGAAAGTACCAAGGGGGTTTAAGACCCTCCCTTACTGTATTATAGGGCCACGATTGCCTAAAACTGATGAATCAAGAAATAAATATCCTGATCTAGACTTAAGGAAAAGTTCAGAGAATTGCTAATTTTTGGAGCTTGGGATGATTTTGGAATCTGTTGTTTCCTGCCCTGATTTTATTTATTATCATCGATATTTGTAAGTTTACTAAAAACTAAATATTAAGATTGAAGATGGGTTAAATGTAAGAGAGACACAGTTGCCTGAGTAGTGCCATCTTCACATTTTTCAGGTCTTAATTTAGATGAACTAAGAAGACTGTGTTTTAAATTAAGCAATAATAGTGTCCTTGTTCTTATGAGGCAACATTTCACATTTCCTGGGACAGGGCTTCATGGCCAGAGGCAGAGTCTTTAATCCTTAAGGAAATAAATTATTGCCAGAAACAATAAAGCAAAGCTCCTATTGTCCTTAAAGCTTTAAGAGTACTCCGATGTTTAGAACATTTGACTAAAATAGGCAAAAGTCTACCAGCGGCCCTTGGGGGTGTGATACAGGAGCAGCAGCGTGGCCTACTTGGTTGGGGGGTGGCATGGTGGTGGGCCTTTTCCAGTACCATGGTCTCCCTTAAACGCCTCAATTTATGTCATACTCGAAGTTACTGCTGTACTTTGACATTGCCTTTTTCTCTGTCAAAGTTTATTTCTTAAAGATGGCACTGTAGTTTTTCAAATCTTGAGTTTTTGTCTCGAAATGTTGTTTTCCAGTATGCTGGAATCTCCAGAGAGTTTATTTCAGTACTACTTTAAAACTCAGTGGAAGGTGAACATTATGGCTCAAGTGTTAGGAGGTTGAGACAGGAAGATGGTGAATTCAATGGAAAACCCTGTCTCTTAAAAAAAAAAAAAAAGGCAAGAATAGTAAAACTTAGTAGAAGGGGCTATCAGCAGTCTCTGAGACAAACACTTTGAAAAGTGACTTTTCCTAGCATCAAACTGACTCTTGCCCTGTGTTTATAGAGTCCCTTCTTTGGACCTGATAAAGGAATAGATTCTTGGATGCTGTTCTGTTCATTTCCCCTACTTCCCTTCCTACAAAGGAGTGACTCACATCCCCTGGCCTGTCAATCTGACTGCTGAACTGTTACTGTAGCTCAGGTTTCCTCCATGCAGGATGGGCAAGCCAGCCATGAGCCAGACTGTTTAAAGAGTCTGAGCAGTGTGGCATCTGCTGTCCTGGTCCTTGGCGTTGGCATCCTACTCATTCCAACAGAGCACCTGGTTCTCTGACAGAGCCATTTGAGCAGCTTGGAGCCCACCATTACCAGAGAAGCATGTTGGGAAGAACTGGAAGGAAACTGGGATTTGCCTAGAACCCAGATTTGGGCACCAGTTGAAGGTTTCCTTGATGCAGGTTATCCCTTCAACACTTCCATGCACCCGGCAGCTCATGAATCCAAGCGTGCTGAGCTCTGTGGACCCCTACCATAGATAGCCCCAAGTGACTTAGATCAGGAAGTAGATGGCTTGTTCTGGCGGCACTGTTTGGACACTGTGCTGATTTTTAGCTCTTCACAAACATAGCCTCAGCTAATGCATTTAAGCCTAGGTCCAAGTAGAATTAAGAGGTTTTTTTTTTATTATTATATCCAAACCAGGCAGAACGGCTTTGAGAGTGAAGCCCCTGCCCATTGCTGGCAAGGTTGAGACAACTTGTCCCTTTCTGTAACTCCCATTGTACCTGATCAGCGCAGGGTGGCATGGGAGACTCCCTCTGCTGGCAGGCACTCCCACCTGCACCTGCCCAGAGCCACTGAGAGCAGCCAAATGCCCTCCTCTTCTATCCCTTACTGAGATGCATCCAAAGATGGAGAGGATGTACAAGGATCCATGCAGGCAGGGCCTAAGGGAGGCACTGTGACAGCTGGCACTATCCCCCATAAGTGCAAGGTTCTTATTTTGTGACATTCTCTTCAAATTTGGTGTCTTTATTCCCAAGCAGCCCTGTTGCCCCTTCTTTCTTTGCAATCCACTTCCATCCTCAGTGATACCCCAGGTAAAATGGGAGGGCCTTGTGTACAAGAGTGTGACATGGCCCTGTGACTGGCCTTTCTTTTTGCTCTCTATGCATGTCAGCTTTCATGATGAAGAAACGGGGGAAGGAGGACAGACCAGGGACCAAGGAGAGAAGGGGTGGAGAAAGCCTACTGCCATGATGGGGGAGCAACTGCAGCTTTTGTTGATTTAGTGCGCACGCCCGTGCGTGTGTGTGTGTGTGTGTGTGTGTGTGTGTGTGTGTGTGTGTCTGCCACATGTGTGGGGGTACTAGTGCAGACCAGAAAAGGGCACTGGATTCCCAAAGCTGGAATTCCAGGCACTTGTGAGCCATTGGACTTAGGGGGTCTGGGGATCAGCAAGCATCCTTAACTACTGAGTCAGCTCTACTGTCTCTCCACAGTTTTTTAAAATTGTGGGAAACCTTGAGCCCTTGTCCTGTGTAGTGACTCAGAAAGGCTCAAGAGGTGGCTGAAGCCTGTGGCTCTTCTGACTCGTCTCACTTGAGTCAAAGCTACCCACCAGACTGTCCTCTCCAGCCCACTTGGTCGCATCAGGAGGCTTTACTGCCCCATATCATCTAGCACCTTAACCTGGAAGCAGAGTGGGCTTTGAGTGGGCTGTGCTGCCTCTGTCGTATCAGCTCTGCTGGCGCCTTCTGGGGACATTGGCTCACAGGCATTTGGCCTCCTGTTCCCTCTACCTCCTTGTGGTTTTATGACCTGTTTATGGATCTCTCACCCCCCACAGGAGTATGAGGGGTGGAAGCAGTTACTTGTTCAACCTGGGAGGCTATTCCTTATGCATTCTGGGAGCCCTTGAGGAGTAAGCTAATGAATGAAGTGAGTGAACAGGAAGCAAGCCTGCCTGCCCCTAGCTTAGCAGCCCCCTAGCATGTGTGTGGAACAAGGAAGTGATTAGAGAAGAGTGAAGAATACACCCTAGGCCCACTGAGCTGCTTCATAGCCACTCCTTGGCAGTTGGCTACTCTTAACATACCCTGTTGCAATTGGGCCCTGATTCTTTCTCCCCTCAACTTGTTGGGAATTAGTATTAAATCTGTCAATTTCAAGAGAAATTCTTAAGCACCTTCTTTTAAAATTTATTTTCGTATGTGTATGAATGTCCTGTCTGCATGTAGGTCTGTGCATCCGTGTCGTGCAATGCCGTGGAGGTCAGAAGAGGGCATCAGATTCCCATGGAACTGGAGTTAAAGACGGTTCTCAGCCGCCATGTGGGTGCTGGGGATCGAACCTGGGTCCTCTGCAAGAGCAGTCAGCATTCTTAACCGCTAGGCCATCTCTCCAGCCCTCAAGAAAAATTCTTAATTTCAGTGTTTCATTATAAAATTTGCTCTTTCAACCTGGTTTTAAAGTCTTAAATTGTGTTTCTGGAAGCATTTTGAAGGAATGGCAGTAGTACACCAAGGTGATTTTCACCCTGGCTCCCATCAAACTGTGAGACATATAGTTTGTTGTACTGTAGTCCAGGCTCCCTCACCTTCTGTTTATTCCCGTTGCCCAGCTTTTTGCTTATTCCTCCTGGTACCCAGCAAAAGGTCCATCCCTTACAACTGCCAACCAACTAAACCTGCTTGCCTCCCGATTTAGGCCACTGGTCTCTTAGATACTCATCGGAGCTCCTGAGGGCAGAGACAGAGTTACTGGGACCCATGTAGGGTGGACCCCGTGACCTGGCCTTGCCTTCTCCTCTCTACTGAGAAATCTCCGATATCCAGAACAGTGCTGGCCCCTCTGAGTCTCCGTTTCAGTTCTGGACCTTGCTATATGTTGTTTCATCACTTCAGATATGGGATAGACTCGGAGGTGGGAACTAGCCAGTGCCACCTGCCTGGGGGTTTGTGAGGAAGGGCTGTTTGAGGACTTGTTCCCACGGAAGCACCAGCATTCTTCTGCTTATGGGCAGATGAGGTTCCCCTCCCCCTGGTTGCTCCAGCTGCAGGGTATCCCCTTAGTTCAGCAGGGAGAAGTGGTGAGGATTGGATTTTTGTTCCTTTTGCACCTGACTGTGGGCTTCTCCAAGGGCGGGTGTGGCTCACTCTCTGTTCTGAAGGTTTGTTGTTTGTACAGGCCCCTGTTCCCAGCTGTTTTTCCCAGCTCCATCCCAAAACTTTGGCCTCTCTCTGTGTGGTCAGGCATGCATTCTTTCTGCTTCTTGCTCTGCTTGTTCCATTCGTCATCAGAACCCAAAGGTGGTAAACTGGATGATAAGTGGGGATGAACTAACATTTTGAAGATGGTGAGTTTGGATTAGAGGCTGCTCGTCAGGGGGGCGACTGGGGTGGGAGGGAAGAGGAATATATTTCACCTGGCGCTGCCTGGTAGTCCCTGATCCTCGTGGGAGATTGGGGTTGCTCATACTAACTCAGGAAGACAAAACATTAAATAAATCCCCGCTTGCCCATGATAGCCCTAATAAAGCAGGGAAAAAAAAAACAAAAAAGACTTGGAAAGGGACAGAGACTGCAAGAATAATTTAGTTGTGATGTATCTTGGGCAAAAGTTGGATTCTAAATCTATAAGTAAACTGCTCAAAGTTAAGTATAGTAGTCAAAGTGACCCTTGAAAAATCCCTCAGGAGGGCCCAGTGTTGGAAGCCAACAGAATCTACTTACTAAATGTAAAATGATGGGTATTTTCCCCCCAAAGTTGGAAGCGTTAGTTGTTCTCTTGAGTCCTGTCCAGGCTCTGTTGGTTCTGTGAGAGACAGGCCATTTTGGTTTTAATCTCTCATCTCTGCTCCTCATGCGAGGTGCACTTGCTTAGTTGCACAGCCCAGTCACAGGGCTTTACCTTTGTTCTCTCTCACCTCTGAGCTGCTGAAAAATTAGTCAACTCCCGGTAAAGAATGATACTGATAGCTCTGGGTTCTCACTAATCTAAGTGTTTAAAGTATATTACATTCAAATCTCCAACTTCTTTCTGTTTTCTCACCAGGTTGCTTGTGGGGGCTCCTCGGGCAGAAGCCCTTCCACTGCAGAAGGCGAACAGAACTGGGGGCCTGTACAGCTGTGACATCACCTCCCGGGGACCTTGCACACGGATTGAATTTGATAATGATGGTGTGTTCTGCCCTCACTGATCATTTGGCCAGCCTTGTACAGACCATACTTGACTTTCCATAAGGAAGGACAGGAGTCTCAAGCTTGTATTTTTTTCTGAGAGGACCTCTTTTAACTGCATCAGACTTGACTGTTTTATTTGCTTTCTAAATCACACTGAAATGAGTCATTTTGTTGCCTCTGCTTACCCTGGTTTCTTTACAATGGTGTATTCATGTTGCCACCTAGTGTTACATTAAGGCTGTTGCAAAACTGAATTCATAGAGAAGAAAATTAAATGAGCTTAATCCAATCAGTAAAAATAACAAACATTATTCCTAAAAGATATTGAAGCAGTCAAAGCACTGCTTGTTAAAATATTTGGGAGAAAGACTATTTTATCTCTTTTTTTCTTCACTTATTATTAATTCATTGTCTATTTTTGCAGTGCTAGGAATCTAACCCAGAAAGCTCTATGCTTTCAAGGCAAGTGCTCTACCACAAAGCTGTCCCTCCAACTCTGAGAGACTATTTAAATATGAGGATTCTCTAAAATGAGAGCTGTTTGTTTAGCATGAATAAAATTTTCCCTATGGACTCTGATCCATGAACTAATGAGCTAGGGTGCCATCAAAATGACTTGAAAATCCTCAGAAGGAACCAATATTGGAAATTGACATGTTGTACTTATTAACTGTGATGTGAAGCTTTTTTCTTTTGGGGCAGTATTGGAAGTAGCACATGTTCTATGGAGTCCCATACACTGCCCTTGCTCTATGAAGAGAGTCTTTTTTTAAACACCAGAATTATACCCAGCTAAAGCTGCTAATTCTATTAGAGACCAGCTTATTCTCTATTTATTTTAATATCCCATTTTGTGAGGCCTCTGGGTAGCTGGAAGATGCTATAATGTAGGCCAAATGTGTTACTATCTGATTTGCCTGGTTTTCTGTAGGTTGAACAGAGCCATTAGTGCTCTGAGAAGCTTCTAAGAAACTTAACTTGATGACCAGCCTATGTAGATATGCAGGCACATGCTTATAAGAAGTCCCTTCTTTGTCTTTTAGGAATAACATTTGTTATTTTACCCATTAGAAAATAATTCACGTTAACTACAGGAAAATTGTAAATACACAGTGATGTAAAGAGAGAAAATTGAAAATGGGACTAATAACCTTAGTACCTAGACACACTCTTTAACATATTGATTCTCATTAAGGAAAGCAAAAATATTGGGTCATCTAGTAGGTGTAATTGATAACTCAAATGAGTACATTATGGCATTTATGCCTGCTCTCTCTGTTCAAAAATAGCATTTCTTTCCTCTTAAGTATTGAGAAGTATTACATGCCAGCTACAAGTGAGGTTCAAGGCTATCTCATTCTGTGTCTTTCCACCCTCTCTCTTCAGCTAAGAAAAGAATAGTACATGCTGTTATATACAAAATTGAGGATTAAGTAGAAAAGAACCTATTTTTAGTTAGTTTGGATTGTACTTAGAGTTCAAAGGCCAGATTTTAGACTCCTGCATCAAAGGGTATCTCTTGGAGGGTCATGTCTTAGTGACACAATTTTCGAATATCTTATGTGTGGAATTTTTTTTTTTTTATTTCTGTATGTGTATGAATGTACTGTCTGCATGCAAGTTTGTGCACCCGTGTCATGCAATGCCGCGGAGGTCAGAAGAGGGTCTCGGATTCCCTTGGAGCTGGAGTTCTCCTGGAACTGGAGTTTCAGACGGTTTTGGGCTGCCATGTGGGTGCTGGGGATCGAACCCGGGTCGTCTGCAAGAGCGGTCGGCGCTCTTAACCGCTAGGCCATCTCTCCAGCCCCCATGTGTGGAATTTTTATGAGTCACTTAGTAACCATTCAGTCTTCTTGAGATAAATCTTTTTTCTAGATTAACTAACTGAATCTACCGAGTACCTAGAATAGGCATCAAGGCAATTTGGAAGTGACTTCTTATTTTTTGTTCCCTGTTCATTCATAGCCTGTCAGTCACTTGGAAGGTACTAACTGTGTAACCCATGTTGCTTTCGCAGCTGACCCTATGTCAGAAAGCAAGGAAGATCAGTGGATGGGAGTCACTGTCCAGAGTCAAGGTCCAGGGGGCAAAGTGGTGGTAAGTGCAGAAAAGTGCATTCACTCCTCAGTGCTGTCCTGGTCATTGGCTTGTAGCAGTGAACAGAACTTAAAACTCCTGCCTGCAAGGGATTTAAACTGATGCCAAGAAGAAGCCAAAGCTTTGTTTCTCCCATGATTTCCAGTATACCATGAATCAACCCTGCAACCTCTTTTCTTTAAAACTTTCAGATTCAAGCTGGGCGTAATGGTGTATGCCTTTAATCCTAGCACTTGGGAGGCAGAGGTAGGCAGATCTCTGTGAGTTCAAGGCCAGCCTGGTCTACAGAGTGAGTTCCAGGACAACCTGAGGCTCCAGGGAGACCTTGTCTCAAAAAGACAAAAAAAAAAACAAAAAAATTTTCAGATTCAGAGAACTTTATAATAATCATTTTTTAAATATCCCTAAATCACTACATGGTCTTCAAACAGAAAAAGCAAAGCCAACCTAGATACATACTCTTTCTGTCGTAGGAGCTAAGTATGGGAATAGTCTTGGAAAGTAACATCAAGAAATGTTACTCTTCCTTATGATGAACCTCTTGAAATAGAGGAGAGTTTGTTAGGGAGATTAGCCTGGAAGGGCTTCAGGTTGGAATGTGGTGATCTCTCTTTCTGTCTTTCATAATCTGGCTGCTGTAACAAAATTTGTTTAGAAATTTGAGAAAAATAGGACTCTTAGTGAACACTGAGTTTTTATACTTAAGGGGCACATTATGGGAAATGGACTTAGATGTTATACCTTCAGCACCCAGATTGTTACCTAAAAGGTAGCTTTGAATACCCTGTAGAAATAATAGAGATTATTCTTTCTCTTGGCAGGATAATTCTTTCTGCCTTTTAAAAATAGGGACTAATCTGAGAGCTCAGAGTGTAAACTGGGACCTCTTATAAGGAAGTAGTGTGGGTAGAAAGAACATGTCTTTGTTTTAGCTATATTTGCTTGATCTCTATGAAAATCTTCCCATGATTCTTTCTAGAACATAATTATTTTCACATTGATGTGTAGGTTTTACAGCCACTAAAAGCCAATTAAGTAAGAAAATGAAGTAAGAGGTGTTTCCTTTGTTTAATATATGGCAGGTGAATTTACAGATAAATGGCCTGTAGACTGGCATTTCAGTGTTTGGATTGGAACTTTACTCTTGAATGAGAGCAAGGCAGAAGAAGTCCTGATTCCTTTCTGCTTGTTAGTGGCCTCTTTAATACCATTTGGGAAGAAATTTGCTGCTTTGGGATCCTATCTTAGAATGAGGACATGTTTAATCATCCTATTTAGAATTAATCTCTTTATTATTGCTAAGCTTATCAATTCTATGAAACTTTAAATAATGAGGTTTAGCAGGGCATGGTAGTGCATGCCTTTAATCCTAGCACTTAGGAGGCAGGGTAGGTGGATCTTTGTGAGTTCAAGGCCAGCCTGGTCTACATAGCGAGTTCCAGGACAGCCAGAGCTACAGGGAGACCCTGTCTCAAAAAGACCAAAAATAAAAATAAAAAATAAAAAATAAGTAATGAGGTTTTTATAGACATGAGTGGAATATTTCCACTTGTTTGCAGACATGTGCTCATCGATACGAAAAAAGGCAACATGTGAATACAAAGCAGGAATCACGGGACATCTTTGGAAGGTGTTATGTCCTGAGTCAGAACCTCAAGATTGAAGATGATATGGATGGAGGAGACTGGAGTTTTTGTGATGGCAGGTTGAGAGGCCATGAAAAATTTGGTTCTTGTCAGCAAGGAGTAGCAGCCACTTTCACTAAAGACTTTCACTACATTGTGTTTGGAGCCCCGGGTACTTATAACTGGAAAGGTAGGTCATCTATATTTATAGAAACCTGGTATCTGTAAATTCCTATAGTATTCACCATGGTTTAGTACATTTTAAATGTGCTGTAAGGTGTTTGTATATTATAACAGTGGGTAGGATATCAAAATCTCTAGTGTGACTTTTAACAATAGAAATGATTTTAGGGTTGAGGGTCCCCCCCCATTAGTATTTTATATTAGTGGAAGTAGTTAAATTTTTCTCTAAAAATATAACAACTAGTAGTTGTTTTACTATTTTGTATTTGTTCCTTGAGGCTAGGAGTTTTCATTTTAAGTTAGAGATGTGAAAAATGAGAAGGGATTAAGTGCTATTCACAAAGAACGATGTTCACATGGACATGTCATTTTCTGTTATCTTAGAAGTCATGTTTGACTAAACAAAGTAAGTTAAGAGAACAGATGACTGGGAAGTTCTGATGCAATAGTTTGAGATAATTTGAAGTAAAGTTGGTTGGCAGTATTGTGATGGGAAAAGGAGACAGTGGGAGGGAGGAGAAGAAACTGCATTTGATAGTTGGATGAGTCTGGTCAGTTCCTTTAATAAAATTTAATTTCTCTGAAAAATTAAGCAAGTGTAAAAGTTGCTGTATCCTAAGGCAACCAGGCTCTAATTTATGAAGAATTGACACACATCTGGTTTGGAAATAAAACTTTTTGAGAAATGAAAATATATCATAATATTTTCATAAATCAGGGAAAGCTAAAGAAAACTTTTTCTCCTTTCCATGTTTTAAGCCTTGCCTGGTAGTGCAGCTGTAATCCTGGTCACTTGGGAGGCTGAGGCAGGAGGAGTACAAGATCAAGGCAGGCCTCTGCATCTTGTTAAGATCCTATAAAAATGAGAGGGGGCTACTAGAGAGATGGCTAAGTGGATGGAGCACATACCGCTCCTGCAGAGCCTGCGTCAGACAGCTCACAACCACCCAAGTCCAGCTCCAGGGGGTCTGATGCCCTCTTCTGGACTCTGCAGGTCCCCATACTCACATGTACACAGACACATACATGTACACATAATTAAAATAAATTTTTTTGAAAAGGAACTCAAAAAAGTGGAGCGGGATTTAGCCCAGCGGTAGAGCACTTGCCCAGTTTGTATAAGGTCCTAGACGCAATCATTCGAGTACACACAGATTTTGTTTTTTCTTAGGGTTGTTTGTTTGTTTGTTTGTTTGTGGGTTTGCTTTTTCCTTTGACACAGGATCTCATTGTATAGTCCTGGCTGGCCTGGAATTCACTATGTAGACAAGGTTGGCCTCAAACTCAGAGATCCTTCTGCTTTTGCCTTACAAGTCCTGGGATGTGCCACCATTTCTTGAGACCTTGACCCTCCATATCATTTCTTCTAACATTGGGAAGTAATTTCATTTGTTCCCTTACTTACTTCTCTTATAGTCTTATATAACCAAATCTATCAGGTTGTTTTTACCTAATTGAAATAACATTGTGAATTTACAAATAGTTTTATTTTGGCAAGAACAAGTGTCATTATGTTGTAAGACAGAACAATAAAAACACTATTAGGAATTTTTTTTTTGGTCTTTTTCAAGACAGGGTCTCCCTGTAGCCCCAGCTGTCCTGGAACTCACTCTAGACCAGGCTGGCTTTGAACTCAAAAAGATCCACCTGCCTCTGCCTCCTAAGTGCTAGGATTAAAGGTGTGCACCACCAGGCCCGGCAGGAATATTTTTAATTCATGGAAAAATAAGTCTTGTGATTTATCAACCCTGACTTAAAATGTCAGTTTTAAAAGGACATATTGTGATTCATCCTCTGATATACTGAAATATTTTTAATAATTGTAAGAATATTTTTAAAAGATGAAATTTGATTAAAACAATTTGTAGAGATCAGTATATTAATTTCACTTTTACACTACAGAAAAGGAACTTGGTGTGGGATTATAGAGAACATAAAATATCATTCGTGTCGGGCTGGAGAGATGGCTCCGTGGTTAAGAGCACTTGCTGGTGTTGCAGAGGACCTGGGTTCGATTCCCAGAACCCACATGGCAGCTAACAACGATCCATATCTCCAGTTCCCGGGGAATTTGACACCCTCTTCTGACCTTGTGGGCATTGTATGACACAGGTGCACTAGCACACATGCATGTAATACACTCATATAGATAAAAACTAAAAGTTTTTTTCTAATAGATCTTATCAAGTTCATGACATTCAGATTTAGTTTTCTGTGTATTTTGTTGACTAAGCAAATTTTGCATTTTCCATCTAGTTTCATTATAATATGAAGATAGTTCATTAAAATGCATGAATCATTTTCTTTCAATTCCTAGAACAAACTTCTTCACATAAAAATTGACATGACCATGTTTAACAACCTTGAAAATCACCTCTTCCATCTTTCTTCCAAACCTTTCTTCCTGTTCTCCCTGATAACATGGGACATGCTTATTAGAAACCATTTATCTTATTTTGTTTCATCTTTATTTTTTGTTTGTTATTCCATTTCATTCCTTTAGGGATTGTTCGTGTAGAGCAAAAGAATAACACTTTTTTTGATATGAACATCTTTGAAGACGGGCCCTATGAAGTTGGTGGAGAGACTGACCATGATGAAAGTCTTGTGCCTGTTCCTGCTAACAGTTACTTAGGTAGGAAGGAACAGAGGTGGTATGCCTACTTCTTCAGACACTGGGTGATCCTCCCTCCAAAGGGGCACAGGCTGAGAACAGGCCAAGTGGACACCAGGGTGTTGCCGCTTGGACCCCACCTTGATGTGCTTGGGGACGTAGAAGCAAGCTGCCTTCTGACTGGCTCCTTCGCCTCTGGCCTAGGCTTCCTCAAAGCTGGAAGAATCTGCCATTGCCTTCAAAATCATGTCTTCCCACTCCAAAAGGAGCTCTGTCTCCATAGCAGGTCCTTCATGCTGCAGTAAGAAAATGCCCAGAGCGTTCGCGGTAGACTCTTCTCAAGATACTCTTAAGAGCTGCACTTATAAAGTTACTTTTAAGTGGCAGGTCAAGGCCCCCAGCTCCTTCCTTGGTGACTGCCATTCTCCAAGACTTGGCCCTGTGTCTGGAATTGGGGCTCCTATGTCAGAGGGCTTGGTGGGTGGCACAAGGTCCCCGGATGAGGCCAAGCAGTTCTGCTGACATGGCTCAGAGAACACCCAGATTGTGTCTAAGTGCCAATTCCTTAACTCCTGAGGCTTGTTTGCATTACTAATGGTGTCCTAAATTATTCCTGCACATTATGGTAATTACACGAAGGCTTTTAAAAGCTTTAATTCTTGGTATGAGTTGACATAAAGAATAATTACTGTGCATTTCTTGGAAAAAAATGTAAAAAAATCTTCTAAACCTACATAGTAACCTATTTTTTAAAATGATGAGTGGGAGAGAAAAGTATGCCTATGCTGGAGACATTACCAGAACAATGGAAGGTTAAAGAAAAAGCAGGTGTAGCTATGTAAATAATTCTAAACAATATGCTAGAGTAAACATACCATAAGTTATTCTAATTGTATAAATACACATGAACACTAATAATAATTAAAAGAAACCCTTCCCAGTCCCACCAAATACACACTTGACGAGCTAGAAGGAACAGGACATTAATTGGCATTGCTACTGTTAAGCACCTGTTACTTACGTGAGTCAGATACTCAGTGCTTCCCATATTCCACTACTATAAAAGATTGCCCCCCCCACTTTGTTTACTGGTGAGTAATACTATGATTCTGGGAGCTTAATTTTCTAGCCCAATGTCACATCATTAATAATTCTCCAGCCAAAGGAAGAAATACTTGTGGAAATGAAGGATCTGGGAAGTAGCTGGGTGCATAAATGGCCTTATAGGGCAAGAAAGACACTCGGGCACAATGCCTGTCAAGGTCAAATTCTTTTCAAGAAAAATAGCAACAAGCCATTACTCTTGTTTGGACATCTATTAACCAGCAACCTCTCTTATTTCAAATGTATTATGTAGAGATTATTTATGATGAGAGGCATTTAATGTTAATTGTTGGCACCAACAAATCAACAGTTTGGTCTTTCAGGTGCTCCAGGGTTTTATAAACATAGCTGCTGATGAACATAGGGAACCGTGAAGTATTTTTCTCTTAAACACATTTATCTCTATTAGACTGGATTTCCTCAAATGTGGATGTCTGAGAAAGAAGTCAAGTTTGTCACATTTTCCTAGTCTGTGCTCTAAGGTTGTCATTTGAGAAGATCAGTGAGTTTGGAGTATATAATATATTTCCAGCTTTTGGAAGCTATCAAGGAGAGCAGCCTGCGTGATTTGGTAGTGGCCTCATCCTCCAGCAAGAATGGCTGCTGTGGTCAGGCTCTTACCAAGCAGAAAGCATAATTGTTTTTCTTCAATCTCTCCCGTCCCGTGCATGTGTACAGGCCTGCTGTTTTTGACCAGCATTTCCTATACAGATCCTGATCAGTTTGTTTATAAAACACGGCCTCCCAGGGAGCGGCCTGACACAGCCCCTGATGTGATGATGAATAGCTACCTAGGTTTGTGACCTCTGAGATGACAAATAAATTGCCTTGGTCATGGTCATTTAAAAATTTTTTTGTTCCATATAGAGCATAAATCTTTTTATTTTCTATTTCGTTTCAAGTGAAGCGCACACACAAAGCATGCCGTGGTTGAGGTTCTGCTGCCAGATGGTTTTCAGAGCTGGATTCAATTATATCTCCCTGTTCTAAATTTGTGACTCATCATATTTTCAACTCACTTCACAATTTGAGAACTGTAACAGTAGTGGTGATGCTTTTTATGAAGAAAACCCAAAAAGGGGGAACCTACATTATTCTGCATCTGCCGTACTTTTCTACAGAAACGTTTGATTCATTTGAAGAATTTTGGCAGTGGTCATTTATTGATACTTGCTGTCCTAGCAAATCTGTGTCTACCATCTGACATGCTACTTGAGGCTTTCTAATTGGGCATTCCCACATTGTCTGCCCTTTGTGAACAAGTGTGTAACTGATCCTAGTGACAGCCAATTCACCTCTATTGTTGATGCAAAGTTCTCAAATACTGTGTATTATCATGCATGGTTTTCTTTGCATGTTTGTGTCTGAGAAGTAAGTTGTCCCAGTGTAATGATGCCATCTATGGTGCCATACTAGTAGTGTTAATATTTGTTTGTGCCTGATTACCAACTAGACTGACAGTACGGATGCTGTTCATATAAAACTACTGGTCACTATGTTACAGCAGACTCCTGTAACATGTACTCTGTAAAGAGCATATGATGTAACACTCCCATGTGACAAGTAACTTGCTCTCCTTTACCATAGTTTTAGTAGTAGAATAGGATTCACATTGATTTTAAGATGCATGAATACCTCATGATTCAAATTATACAAATGCTCAATAACATAAAACTTCTCTTCAAAAGCTCTTAATAATCATACAAAGTAGTAAAATAGCTATAGTATTTGTCCCGCTGTCAAATTTCTTGGCACTCTAACTCCTATTATAAATATGAAAGTAGCTGAGATGTTCAGGAGGAGAGCTGGGTGGGAATTCAGAGGGAAAGAAGGTAATGATGGAATTGCCAGGCTGCGGACTTCCTGAAATACAAGATTGATGTGAGAGGCTATATTTTGTTTTTCTAGGCTTTTCCTTGGACTCAGGGAAAGGTATTGTTTCTAAAAATGAGATCACTTTTGTATCTGGTGCTCCAAGAGCCAACCACAGTGGAGCTGTGGTTCTGCTAAAAAGAGACATGAAATCTGCACATCTTCTCCCTGAGTATATATTTGATGGAGAAGGTCTGGCTTCTTCATTTGGCTATGATGTGGCAGTGGTGGACCTCAACAAAGATGGGTAAGAATGTCTTCATTTATTTTATACTGCTAATGTTGCTACTTTGAACAGCTTCTGTAGGTCTGGAGAAGAGCTGTCCATTCAGGTGAATTGAGTCCGCAGGAATGTGTTTGCTGCCAGATTTTTCACCATCTGGTCACATCTTAATCAGTGCTACGGTTGGATGATAGCTGACGTTCATGAGCCTCCCAGGGGTACAGGATTGCCTTTTTATTTATTTTATTATTTATTTAATTTTTAATGTGTATGAGTATGTATGTAAGTACATTTATGTGTATGTACGTAAGTACATCCATGTCATGTAATGTTCCACAGTGGTCAGAATAGGTGTCAGTCCCCAGGGAGGGTTGTTAGCTGCCATGTGGATTCTGGGAATCAAACCCAGGTCCTCAGTGAGAACAGTCAGTGTTCTTAACCAATGAGCATTCTCTCTGGCCCCAGGATTGCCTTATTTTTTTAATTACTTTTTTTTTTTTTTTTGGTATTTTTTGAGACAGGGTCTCCCTTTTAGTCCCAGAAGGCCTGGAGCTCGCTCTGTAGACCAGGCTGGCCTTCAACTCACAGAAATCTACCTGCCTCTGCCTCCCAAGTGCTGTGATTAAAGGCGTGCGCCACCATACCCAGCTAGGATTGCCTTTTTAATGTTTTCACTCATGTCATAGGATCATAGTTCCATGAGAATTTAAATTTGAAAAAAAAAGATTACTCAGAAAATGACATTAATGACATGATTCTGTTGTGTGGATTTTCATGGACTGTTGGAGCATCCAGCATATCTTATGGAAAGCAGGGAGTGGGGACCATGGCTAAGCATAGAGGGTTAATGTTCTTGGTGCCAGTTCGGAGTAGTGGTGGAGTAGCAGGGTCCTTGACAGAGTCTTACCTTACTGTGGCTCTGGCTTGAGAAACTGGCTTTCAATTCCTACTCTCACTATTTTTCCTGAGCATTTATTATATGCTACATAGATCTTCAGTTGTAATTGATAGGATGTACTTAATTTGAGGCCTTTTCTGTTGTGTTTCTGTGTCCTTAGAACCTAGATTGGTAGTATCTTCCCTAAGCCTGTTGGAATTTTAGCCAAGGGCTCATAGTTCTTCCCCTTCATTGTTTTTAGGTGGCAAGATATAGTTATCGGAGCTCCGCAGTATTTTGACAGGGATGGAGAAGTTGGAGGAGCAGTATATATCTACGTTAACCAGGAAGGCAGATGGAATAATGTGAAGCCAATTCGTCTTAATGGAACCAAAGATTCTATGTTTGGAATTGCAGTAAAAAATATCGGAGATATTAATCAAGATGGCTACCCAGGTGGATAATAGATTGTGAAATGGTTATGATTCAGGGGTAGATTGGGCATACTTATTTTAAGACATTATAATATTTTTAAATAATCATTTTTTAAAAATGTGATGTCAACAGATATTGCGATTGGAGCTCCCTATGACGATTTGGGGAAGGTTTTTATTTATCATGGCTCTTCAAGTGGAATAAATACCAAACCAACACAGGTAACCAGATGACCCCAGTCTCTTCAAAGAAGGCACTGTTTAGAAGCCGGGTGTGGTGGTGCACACCTTTAATCCTAGCACTCGGAGGCAGAGCAGGCAGATCTCTGTGAGTTCAAGGCCAGCCTGGTCTACATAGTGAGTTCCAGGACAGCTGGAGCTATAGGGAGACCCTGTCACACTCACAAAAAAATAAGACAACAACAAAATAGCCCATAAAATACTATTTAAGTTTAAGTAACTTTCCACACTCATGTCAGTTTCAAGCATACAATAATGTGAATTCTTTTTAAATACTGCTGGAAGATAGCTTTGGAATACTTACACAAATGCAGGGTCTGCTTATTTTCCTTGTAAAATTTTTTTAGCTAAGTTAGGAAATCAAAGTAACCCAGAGCAAAAGACTATTCTCTCTCCTGAGTGTCAGAGGAAGTGGCCTGTAGTCTATTTCTCCTAGCAGCATGCTTAATATAAGTGAAACTGGGCAAATATGACACAAAATTCAGACAGCGAAAGTTTCAAATTGCTTTTGAAAATAAGACTTGAGAACAGTTAGGTTTGATTTGAACTCTCTGGAGGGCTTAATATGGGAGACAGATATCAAAAATTGACTTTTATCCTTTGGAATATTGTTTAAGTTAGATGACTTTTAGGAAATAAAGTAATGGATAATATATTATTTAAAATGTAATATAATTTATTTACAAGTGAAAAACTTCAGGTCAAAAGAGTTTTTCTTTTTTAAAAAATGTGTGTGTGTGTGTGTTGCTAGGGATCTAACTTGGGGCCTCATCGATGATGGGCAGGCACTGTACCACTGAGCTACTTCCTTAGCCATTTTTGTGTCTTTCTCAGAGTTTAGACAGCAGCTAATCATGGCTCAGTGTCCATTCTAACACCCCGTATATTTCAGGTTCTTGAGGGTACATCGCCTTACTTTGGATATTCAATTGCTGGGAATATGGACCTGGATAGGAATTCCTACCCTGACGTTGCTGTTGGTTCCCTCTCAGATTCAGTAACTATTTTCAGGTGTGTTATCTTTGACTTGGTTAAACAAGCTCCATAATGAGCTTATACTAATGTCTTGACTGTTTGAGGCAAAGATAATTCTTTTTCTTTTTGAGAGGATATAATATTATATAATAAAAATATTTTGTAAACATTGAACTAATTTGGGTAAAAGTAGGTCAAAATAAAGTTTTGTTTCATATACAGCTTAAAACCTTTTGGGGCCTGGGGAAATGGCTCAGGGTTAAAGCACTTGCCTTATAATATTCCACAGGTATGGCAGTCCTCCTGTAATTACAGCTTGAGAAGACTGAGACAGGCTGCCTGGAACCAGCTAGCTGTGGAGACTAGGCGTTTAGGGGAGCTCTGGGCTTCCTCAAAAGATCCTGTCATATGGTGGTAGAACAGTCAAGGAAGATTCCTGATTTCAGCCTTGGTTGGGCCTCTGCACACACACACACCTGCACATACATGTATGCCACATATGCCCATAACTGAGAACACGCATACACACATTACACCATGCACACATACACATGAAAAGAAGAAAAAGAATTTTTAAAAAGAAACTTTCTTTTGATGAAAAAAACATATAAAGAAGGAAATCCTTTATAATTTGCCATTCAGTTTTTCCCTTTGTTTTTTGTTCTTAAAACATTCTTAAAAAACTCTAAAAATTTCATTTATGTGTTTCGGATCTTCTGTATGTCATTACTGTACATGTACACTCCATAAAGTTGAGATCATGATCTAAGTTGTTTGTAGCTGCTTCTGCCCACGCGTGGCCTTCTCTGAGATGAAGATAGACGCTGTGGGCTTGCACACTCATGGTTTATCTAAATAGCTGCCATAGTCATTGGTGGTTTACTGTGCTCCCCACATCACTGTCTCCTCCCTCCAACCGCCCATGGTAAACAAAGCTGTAGTAAATGTCGTATCTGTCAGGTGCTTGATCATTCCCTCACAGTAAACCTCTGTGGTAATCCTATCAGCATATGCAACTGCAACCAGCTCCTTTCTAGTCTCCAAAGGTGACATTGCTGAATGCATTTGAAGCCTTGATTTGGGTTCACCTTGCCTCAACCCCCAGGAAGCCTGACGGTGTGAATGTGCACCTCACAGACGCTGTGAATGTGCACCTCGCAGACGCTGTGTATGTGCACCTCGCAGGTGCTTTGGTGTCGCCCTTTCCCTGGTGTTTTCATCAGCCCTGGAAATCGCCATTTTAAAATGCTTCATTTTTTTTTTTTCTTTTAAATGTAGAAGATTCTTATAGTAAAAGGCAAAGTCTTGGGATATTATGGTTTGGTTTTTGAGACAGAGTCTTGCTGTAACCCAACCTGGCCTGAATCTCAGAATCCTCCTGCCTCTGCTACCACAACCTGTCTGTTTTTGTTTGTTTGTTTGTTTTTAACTATTTGGCTTTAATGTCATTTTTATTTCTTACAAATGTCTTTAGAGAAATGGGCAGTGAGGTAGAAGGTCAGAAAGCTGTGTGCTGTAGGCTTGGTGCTGTCATTGCCTGTAGACTTTCAGGAGAGTCCAGATGTGGCCTCTATACCTAGAGGATAATCCTCCTCCCAAAACCCTGGCAGCAGTAACCAATTCCAATACACTTGCTGAAATGCAGTCTCGGTGTTGCTGAGGCTGGCCCTGTACTTCGTGATTCAAACAGTTGTTCTGCGTGAGCCTCCCAAGTAGCTGGACTACAGTTGCTCAGCACTGTGCCTGGCTCAGGACCCTTCTGAAGAGAATATTTCAGTATAGTGAAAGAAAATTCATTTTCTGGTTAAATAGCAAGATCCATTAAGGCCATGTCATGCCGAAGTTAGTTAGAGATGGTGTGAGATGTCAAAATACATGGAGAAGACTGTGTCTGAGCTAATGAGGCCAAAGGAAGAAACCAACCAAACAAGAAAAGTTAAATTTACCAGATAACTTAGGACGTGTGTGGTGTGTGTGTGTGTGTGTGTGTGTGTGTAATAAGTAACAGAGTGGAGAGAAGGGAGGGGGAGGGAGTGGGATTTGAAAAGGAAAGAGCTCAGGGGAATGTTGCTCCATTAGAAGTGGTTCTTGCTCTTCTCTGTAAACATCAGTCTTGTGAGGCCATTAGCCCTCTGAGCTGCTGCATTGGGCTGCTGCGAGGCACACTGGCTCTCCCAGGTAACACATTCAGGTGTTACGCCTGGTGATTAAAAAAAAAAATACTTTATATGCATGTGTCTCACTACTCAGATGTGTGTCATTATTAAAGTAATCCAACATCTTTAAATGATACAAATATGAATGACATTCAGCTCTTAGTGAACTTCCCCATCAAAGAGGAATTTGAGGTTCTAGTCTGAAGTGTAGCCCTCAGCTATCAAGAAAACTTGATGACTTTACTAAAATCTGGTTACCAGGTTCTTCCAATAGGTGACTGAGCTTTGTGGTAGTCTGCCTGTCTTATATGTAAGTGCTATTTTAATAACTCTTACTTTTCTTCCCTCCTTAAGTAAGTTGACAGTAAACCCTAAAAACTTGTTCCTTCTTCAGGAGTAGTGTGAAACCAGATTTTATAATCCTTTGCTAACAAGAGGAGAACCAACTCCCTTCATTTTACAAATCAGGAAACTGAGGTCCAAGGCTCCCTTAAACTTCTAAGGCTGGGTTCTGAGGACACAAATGTTCTAAGTTTTTCCCGCCTTTGTTCTGGGCTTCCTCCCACTAAGCCATACTTGCTCTTCAGTGTAGCTAAGAAATAAGCACCAGTCAAACTGGAGGCAGACAACCCAGTAAGAGTTGCCTTGTGCATAACAAGACACATTTTCCATAGATCATATATACTCTGTCATTAAAAATATGTGTTATGTGTTTGAAAACAAATTAAAGCAAACGTGTTAAACTATTTTGGAATTCATACATTCATTAAGCAATTAATACTATGATACATAAAACACTATATGGCATCTGATTTTAAAATATGTGAACAAGTTGTTACTTTTCAAGTATACTGTCAAAGTTCAAATTAAGAATGTATCTAGTTAGGGGGCTGGAGAGATAGCCTAGCGGTTAAGAGTGCCGACCGCTCTTGCAGAGGACCCGGGTTCGATCCCCAGCACCCACATGGCGGCTGAGAACCGTCTGGAACTCCAGCTCCAGGGGAATCCGAGACCCACTTCTGACCTCCGCGGCATTGCACGACACGGGTGCACAGACTTGCATGCAGACAGTACATTCGTACACATACAGAAATAAATAAAATTAATAAAAAAAAATTAAAAAAAAAGAATGTATCTAGTTAGTATCTTAGAAGCTTGCAACTGTCTCTATAGTAAAAATAGATGAGTTATAAAGGCAATAGGGGAAACTAGAGGAGCAGAAGGCCAGCACCATCCCTCATTTGCTGGTGCCTGCCTTTGCTGTGAATGGGCTTCCACCCTTTTCAGCAGCCAATAGATTGATTCCAGAAGATCGAGATTGCTGTTTGGGCTTTGGAGAACAGTTTCCTATTAAAAACACTGTTCTCCAGAATGTCTGTGTTTTACCAAGCCCACCAAAACTCTCCTGACTGAATCCATGTGGTAGTGAAACCATATACTTATTCAGAGTACTGGCAGAATAGCTATGGAGGTGGGGGGTAAGCCAGGACCTCCCCATCATAGCACTCCCTTACCCCACTGTCCATGAGCACATAACTGCCAGATACTGACATTTCTTATGGCTATGATAGAGCTCAGGCCACAGGTTCCTAGTGTCTGTCTGCCCCAGAGCCAGGGTGTTTAAAAAGTAAAACTAGCTGTGCATTGTGGCATACACCTTTATTTAATCCCAGCACTGGAGAGACAGAGGCAGGTAGATCTCTATAAGATCAAGGCCAGCCTAGTCTACATAGGTTCTGTCTCAAAACAAACAAACAAACAAACAAATAAAAAGTAAAAAACCAGAGCTGCCATATGTTCCAGCAGCCCTACCACCAGGAACATAACCTAAGGAAAGAAACTTTTTCACACCAATGTTTAGTGCAACAGTATTGAAAACAAACCTATGTTGTCTGTCAGCTGATGAATGGATGTGATGCATGTGTGCAGTGGAATACAGTTCTGCTATTAAAACAAAGCCCTGTTATCTGTGATCTCATCAGTGGTGTTGAAGATCATTTGTGTTAAGAGAAACAAGCCAGGCACAGAAAGACAAGTCTCACGTCCTTGCACTCATGTGGATTCTAGGAACTTTGAACTCAGAGCAGTTGAGTTTAGGATGATGGTTCTCATTAGCGGGGCAGGGGGAGGGGGAGGAAAGGTTAGTTGGTGAGTAGCAAGTTACAGTTGGGAGCAAGAAATTCTGGTGCGACTGTGGCACAGTTGGGTGACAGTGGTTAATGATAATATACTATAGATTTTTAAAAGCTAAAAGGATTTTTGAATATTGCCACCAGAAAGATAGTGTTAAGAAAGATCTGTTTAGACTGGTTTAAAAATTAAACCATATACATGTGTATGCATGTGTGGAAAAATCGCTGGGTACCCCATAAATATATATGATTTAAAAAGTGCACGTTGTATGTGTGTGTGTGTGTGTTTGTGTGTGTGTGTATGTGTTGGTGTGTGTTGAGACATGTTCTCACTAAGTTATCTAGGTTGGCCTTGAACTTGCACAATAGCAAGCTTTGGGGTTGTAACTTTCCTGTCTCATCCACTAGAATGGGATTACAGGGCTGTACCAACAGAATGGATTGTGTAACTTTATTTATACTTTTTGGTTTGTTTGGGCGTTGTTGTTGTTGTTTTGCAATGGGGTTTCCCTGTAGCCCCAGCTGGCCTGGAACTTACTTTGTAGACCAGATCTCCCATCTCATAGAGATCTGCCTGCCTCTGCCTCCTGAGTGCTGGGAGTAAAGGCGTGTGCCAGCACCCCCAGGTTATTTGTGTATTTTTTGAGACAAAGCCTTACTATGTCGCACTGGCTGCTCCACATTTGCAGCATAGTGCAGGGTAGCTCAGATTTGCAGGCCTCCTGCCTACATTTCTCATGTGCTAGAATTGCAAATACATGCCTGGCTGTTATATACAACTTTTCTATTTTTACATATCAGTTTAAAATATTAAATGAGGGGCTGGAGAGATGTCTCAGTGGTTAAGAGTATTGGCTGTTCTTCCAGAGGACCTGGGTTCACTTCCCAGTACCCACATATGACAGCTAAGAACTGTCCATAAATCCAGTTCCGGGGGATCTGACACCTTTTCTAGCCTCTAAGGGCATTGTACATATGTGATGTACTTAAATAGATGCAGGCAAAAATACTTATACACATAAAGTAAGTAAATCAAATTTTAAGAATTTAAGTGAAATAAAGTATTTATTGAGATAGAATCTTACTATATAACCCTAGTTGACCTAGAACTCAAAATATAGGTCATACTGGCCTTGAACTTATACTTGGTAACCTTTCTGCCAACTGCAGTAAAGTTTTTAATGAACATATTCTTTTACTTAGAAATTCTACTACTAGGAACTTATTTATTGGTAAACTCGAATATGAACATAGATATATGTATAGTATTGATAGAGCAGAAAGCTTAACGACATGAATATCTTCTGATGAGGCTTGATTATGTAGAGGATGCTACACTGATACAGTTCAGCATTACTACATGTGAAGAGCGATGAATTAATTGTATCTGTGTTTAGACAATGAGATGTTAATGAATGAGACAAAGCAACATACAGAACAGTCAAACATAAAAAGCTCCTATTTGAAACTATACATTTGTTTATATATTTTTTTTTTTACAAATTTTTTTTTTATTTCTGTATGTGTATGAATGTACTGTCTGCATGCAGGTTTGTGCACCCGTGTCGTGCAATGCTGCGGAGGTCAGAAGAGGGTGTCGGATTCTCCTGGAACTGGAGTTCTCCTGGAATTGGAGTTTTGGACGTTTCTTGGCCGCCATGTGGGTGCTGGGCATCGAACCCGGGTCCTCTGTAAGAGCGGTCAGCACTCTTAACTGCTAGGCCATCTCTCCAGCCCGGCTGTAGATATTTCTAACAGAAGCATATAGACTGACGGTAGCTGAAAGGACACAAGATTACTTGGGGTTTGAGTATATTTATGAGAACAGTATTTGCTTGAAGACATCACCTGCTCCTGAGTCTGTCAATTTTTATATATAGTACAATTTTAAATAATGTGCAATTTAAGTAATAAATTTTATATCTATTGGTTTGTTTTGTTTTTTTTTTTTTACTTGCTCTCACAGTGAGGGAAGAAGTCGCATGTGCACACATTCATTTTCCTGTGGTTTTTAAGATGCAGTAGGCAGCTTCAAATACTGTCTACCAGGCGAATGACTCTGACACTCAAGATAACAAAAGGCTGAAGTTTTTCTTCACTCTTTTGTTTTCAGAACACGGCCTGTGATTAACATTATGAAAACCATCACTGTAACTCCTAGCAAAATTGACCTTCGCCAGAAATCCCTGTGCGGATCACCTAGCATGATATGGTGAGTTCCTTTGTGACCCTGGGAGCCTGTCTGTTTCCTCTGCTGTGTGATGACCTGCTTGCCCCCAGAGGCCACAGGGAAGATTAGGGTGTGCAGGACAAAGGGAAGGGAATCAAGTGAATAGTAAATACATCATTTCTTACTCATCAGTGGGCAGTGGAGGCATGGGAGAGCTGGGGACATAATGGGGGTTTTTCCATTGCAACAATGCTTTTTTTAAGAAATACACATTTGATTTTTGCAGCCTCAAGGTTAAAGCCTGTTTTGAATATACTGCAAAACCTGCTGGTTATAATCCTCCAATATGTAAGTATCTAATATATTAAACACATACACACACCACCACCACCACCACCAACAACAACAACAACAACAACAACAAAACATTTTCTTTCTGCCTGAAAGTTCTGCATAAATCACAAAAAAAAAAACTGTGGTGGCCAAAGTGAGCCTGTAAATGCTTGCTTAAAGAATGAAGTATATCCGTGATCTCCCCTTTAATCAAGAGGACAGAGCACAATGACGGAGGAAAAGCTCTCCATTTGGTCCCCATTTGAATTTTCCAGAGCAGATGGTTTGGGACAGGATGCCTTGGAAAGGCACTTATTTACTGTCCCAACGGTGTCTTCCGTTTCTTTCTTTGAAAAGCGCTGTGGAAAATTGGCTTTGTGGTTACGAGATGGTGGGTGGTGGTTGTGGAAGGGCAGCTCCAGGAGCCAGAGCCCAGCCGCAGTCAGAACACTTGCCAGGTTATGCTGTCCCTGACCCCGCCCCAGAGGCCTCCAGCCCCTCACCCAAGCCCCACTGCACTGCAGGACCTTGAGTACCAGAAGGCTTAGCCTGAGGAAGGAGTCAGAGCCTGGCCTCCACTCCTGGCTTCATCACTCAGACTGGCCCCACAGCACAGGACAAGCCCGTAACCTTTGACTTTACTTTCCTTGTCAGTTAAAAACAATGCCTCTAAGTCATCAATGTGTAGGGTTGTAAAACTGACAAAATGAGAAAATGGGATGGAAGGCACTTTGTCTTTTAAATTATTCTACCTTCTTTGGAACCCAAAACAGGATTGTGTGTGTGTGTGTGTGTGTGTGTGTACTTTTAATGACTGTGCATACTTGTTAATGAGGGTGTACTTGTATGTGTAAGTATGCAAGCATGTGTGAGCATGGGTGTGTGGAGGCCAAAAGTCAACTTCAAGTGTTTTCCTCAGTAGCTCTCCTCCTTTATATTATTCTTTGAAATAGGGACTCTCATTGCACCTGAAGCTCATCAGTTGGACTAGGGACATTGGCCAGCGGTCCCCAGGCTAGAGTTACTATAAGCAGACGCTGGCTACCATGCTCAGCTTTTTGCATGAGTTCTGGGCTCTAAATTCTTGCCCTCAAGCTTGTGCAGGACTCACTTTACCTACTGAGCCATCTCCCCAGGGCCCTGCTTCCTGAGAGAGGGTCTTGCTGTATAACCCAGGCTGACCTTGTGCTCATAATCTTGCTCTGTCTCCCAAGTACTGGACTTGCAGGTCTGTGCCATCATGTCTAGCCTTTGCCACAGACTTAAATGTGGCTGATGCTATAAAACATGGTAGTGCCAAAGGTCTTCCCTGGAATGTTTTAGTAAAAGCCACCACTATTGAAGTGTGAGCCACCAGACTTTGTTCTAGAGTCAAGACAGGGGAGGGAGAATGCAAAGAAAACCTCTTTCTAAAGAGGAAACAAAAAGAATGAGAGAATTTCTTGATGCACTGAGCATTCTGGCATAGTGTATACACCACTGAGGGAAGCTTCCCGAAGGAAAGGTCAGGCTAGGTCATTTTTGAGACAGGGTCTCCCTTTAGTCCTAGCTGGCCTGGAGCTCACTCTGTACACCAGACTGGCCTTGAATTCACACCCACCTGGCTCTGCCTCCCAAGTATAGGGATTAAAGGTGTGAGCTGCCACACCCAGCCTATGGTCAGGCTGTCTTATATGCTGTCTATCTTTATTCCACTTTGAATAATGAATTTTGTGCAGTATTCTTTTTGTTATCTTAAGTATTACTCCTTATTTAAAAAGGCATCCCTTTTCAGTATCCCAGAATTTGTCTTAATTCTAACAAAGGTTATTGTTTCAAGCAAAAAGTAACCACAAGGGCCAACAAGATGGAGAAGTGGGTAAAGGCATTTGCCACCAAGCCTGATGACTTAGAGGAGAAAGGAAAGAACCTACTCCACAACCTGTCCTCTGACCTCTACAGCAGTGTTGTGGCAAGCATGTGCCAGCACACACACACACACACACACACACACACAGATAGATAGATAGATAGATAGATAGATAGATAGATAGATAGATAGATAAATGATGTAAAAAATTTTTCAATAGCCACATTAGGGACTAGACTGCACAGCATGGAATCCTCTTAGATCATAATTCTGTTCTTTTCCGGCCTGGAACTGACTATATAGACCAGGCTGACTTCAAACTCAAGAGATCTACCTGTCTTTATCTCTTAAGTGCTAGGATTAAAGGCGTATACCACCACATGCACAGTTATTTAATTTTTCATAAAGTTTTATCTAACAATAATGAACACTTCTAATGAGGATGTAGACCTTTAATAGATAATGAAAAGTAAGTTTAAGTAAACATTCTATTTCTTTAAAATCTGTCTTCCCTCATTTCTGCCATCTGGCTTCTGCAGTGGAACCTGCAGACCTGGTACAAAGTGTTCTATGGGGGGGGGCTGGAGAGATGGCCTAGCGGTTAAGAGCGCCGACCGCTCTTACCGCTCTTACAGAGGACCCAGGTTTGATCCCCAGCACCCACATGGCGGCCGAGAACCGTCTGAAACTCCAATTCCAGGAACTCCAGTTCCAGGGGAGTCCGACACCCTCTTCTGACCTCTGCGGCATTGCACGACACGGGTGCACAAACTTGCATGCAGACAGTACATTCATACACATACAGAAATAAATAAAATTTTTTAAAAAAATAAAAAAAAAGTGTTCTATGGGGGTATATCGTGACCTGTGTATTGTTCCAGGCCAGTCAGGAATACATAGTGTGACCCTGTTGGAAAGGAGGGAGGGAGGAAGGGAGGGAAGGAAGGAGGGAGGGAAAGAAGAAAGGAAGGAAAGGAGGGACAGAGGGGAAGGAAAGGAGGGAGGGAGGGAGGGAGGGAGGAAGGGAGGAAGGAAAGAAATTACAGGTAAGTACTTGGCATGTCACATACCTGTAATCCTAGCACTTCAGACAGGAAGGCAGGAAGATCAATGCCAGCCTGTCTACCTAGGAAGTTCCATGCCAATGAAGGACAGAATTATGATCTATGTAAGAAGATCCCATACTGTGTAGTCTTTCCCAATATGATTACTTAAATTATTTTTGCATTTATTTAGCGTGTATGTGTGCAGGTGAGTGTGTGTCGTAGCACTCCTATGGTGGTCAGAGGACAACTTTGTGTGTGTGTGTGTGTGTGTGTGTGTGTGTGTGTGTACCAGAGGTCACTTACAAAATGAGCTATTTTCCCACCCCCTTGTTGTGTGGTTCTTCAGAATTTTTTATTGAGCTTTTGCATATTTCATACAACAGTTCTTAATCAAATTTAGATCCTGTCCCCTATCCATGCCCCCCTGTTGTGTGATTTTTAATGGTAAGAAAGCATCCATCTCCCCTCCTGAATGCCAGGCCTCTTAGCTGTGTTTGTAATGAACCAAAGAAAAAAAGAAAAAGGAAAGCATTTTGTTCTAGTGTTTTGATTCTATTTTTGTTTTGTTTCTTTCAGACTACTCTGTAGATAGATGTGAAATCTCACTGGAGTGCTTCTTTCCCCAAATTGGCATTTATGTATGGGAAATAGTATATTTTCTCCTAGCTCCAATCCAGCATTTGATGCTACATGTGTCACTTTTGTAATATGCAACTGCTCTATTAACCAAGGCCCTCCCTCCCTCCCTCCCTCCCTTCTTTTTGAGCATCTGTACATCTCATACAATGGTTCCCAACCAAACTCAGTCCCCTCCATGTTCCAGCCCCCCATCAGAATTCATGCATCACAACATCCAGACTAAACCCTGTGTAGTTAAGCTCCCAAACTCCGATATCCTTCTGTGCAAATAGATCTGCTGGAGTCCAGTCAGCACATCTAGGAATCCTAGGCAATGTGTACTCTTCCTTACCCAACAGTACTCAGTCTCCTGTAGTTTTCAGTCCAAGGTCAGTCTCCCACTCATTTTTCTTACTCCACTTTGAGACCTTGTCCCAGTTGGTGTGGGTCCTGTGTCTGATGCCTACATTGCCACAGGTTTCCATGTGAAAGCTTACAGTCGGTTGTAAGTTGCTGCTTCTCTACGTGCATTCATGCACCGTCTCTGGCTCTTACAATCTCTCCACCCTCCACCCCTTCTTCTGCAATGAACCCTGAGCCATGGGTAGATGAAGTTTAATATAGGGCCCTCATCCAGGAGTACATCTGGGGGCTCCCATTCTTTGGACCCTGGCTAGTTGTGGCCTTCTGTTTGCTTCACACTCTTATTGTGTATGGAAGCACTACTGATGAGAATTGAGGGGTGCACTCATTTTCCCTCTGCCCCTCATTCTGTGTGTATAGATTCGATTGCAGATGTGTCTCTTAGGAATGGGTATGTTTCAGATGTGTATGCTCTATGTCTGACCAGCTGTCGGATTCTGCAGTGGCCTCCATCTTTTGCATAGCGTAGCTTTTTTGATGAGTGGCATATGATATGCTTGTCTGTATGTGTATGCTTGCCTGTAAATACGAGATTCCATCCATAGTTAGTGTATGGCAAGAAATTTCATTCGTATAGAGGCGTAACCCCAATAGGCTTTTCTCGAGGCTCTGTGTCCTCTCCAGCCCTGTGCGTTTGGATGAGTTTATAGTGGCTCTCATTTGTTCACTCCCATTGAGAGGGTTCCAAGTCCAGCTAGATAGCTGTTGACCATCCCCAGACAGCAGCGCCTCCACTGCACCAATAGAAGTGGATTGCTGGGCAGCTCATCATGGTTGTTAAGAGTTTGGTGCTGGGTTGTACAATTGGTTGACCCTCCCTTGTAGCAGTGTGCACATTGTCTACCATTATGAGCACTTAACTTCAGATAGAAAAGTTGCAGGTCAGTTCCTGTTCCATTAATCATAGTCTCATCCCTGAGGAATGTCCCATGCTAAAGAGTAGGGCCTCATCCTCTGTTTCTGGTAGATAATAAAGAGCTTTGGAGATAGCCTGCTTTGTTTTGAGAATCACTTGGATTGTTCTCGCCAACCATTCAAAGGGAGGTATCCTCTGTCTAGCACTGTGTTCCCTGACACACAGCCACCAGGTTGCAGAACCCATGCACTAATGTTCAGACAGTGCATGTGAATCTCTCATGGAGTCTCAGGGCATCACATTACATTCTGGGTTTCCCAGCCTCTCAAGGTCCATTCATCTCTATTCTTTCTTCTTCCCTTACCACCCTGTCCTCCCTCCCCAGCCCCAGCAGTCCTATCATCCCCACCCTCCCTCTCTCCTGACCTCCCCACATCCCATCATATCCCCTTTTATGGCCCCCTCCTCCCCTCCTCCCCTCCTCACTAGCAACATTTGTTCCTTACTGTCCCCCTATTTTGGGATTTTTCTTTTCCTTTACCTCCAGGTATCATTTCCAATTTCTTTAACCAAGTATTTATTGGTGGCCTACTACGGGGGTGGGGAGGGGGGGAATTCTTGTCTTGGAAGACATTCAGAGACAGTACTAGGTGCTTTTAAATGAAATAAAGCAGAACTTCCACCAAGTTACTACTTCTAGAATCCTCTCCCAGTATCCTACAAGTGAGCTTATTGTTTGATCAGGATATTTTAACTTGGCAGTCCTCAGATACAATGTTACAGACATGCAGATATTTATAATTAAGCCTTAATGAGTATTCTTCTTGGCTTGCCCCTCAGAAGGTCAGCAGAAGTGGCCTTCAAAGATTTTAAGATGAAGTGAAGTGTCTGGAGGGTTACGGAAGGTTAGAGTGGGTTTGGTAGATAAACGATTTTAATGCACCCACGCTCTTCTGTATTTTTGCCATGAGGGGCACGCAGCATGTAAGCCTTCCTCTGATTCATTCGGAAGGTGTCAGGTCACTGATAAATGGATGATGTCAAGGCTACTGAGAGCCGAAAATGGGGAGCATTTCATTTGGCAGCTGTGACATTTAAGAATTCTTCAGATGGACTTACATTCTAGCATTCATTTTTGGGGCAAAAGAGACCTTCATGAGAATTTTTTTTTTCTTTTTTTTGAAATAGATTGCCTAGAATTGTCTGTAAAGCCAGAGATAACCTTGAACTTCCGATCCTCCTGTCTCCACCTCGAGGTGCATGAACACTCTTGGCTTTATAGAGTGCCAGGCACTGAACCAGAGAAATCACTGTTGAATGTGTCAGTGTTTCTAAATTTTGGTCTTGTGTATCCAAAGAGCCACATCGTGTGCATGTGCACATGCGTTGGTGCGCTCGTCACTATGTGTGCACACACTAGTGTGAAGCCAGTTATGCCATCCCATTCACATGTCCTTCCCATCAGACTTTTATCAGGCATCACAGTAGTTGCTAGGGATACAGTGGTGAACAAGCCTCTGTTCTTAGTTCAGCCCCATTTGTGAGACAGTCCCAGTGCAGTGTTTGGAGACAGAATCCTCCAGTGGTGCAGACAGAGCCAGGACAGACTTCCTGGATAAAGTGATGTCTAGGTCAGGATCTGAAGAGCGAATAGGGTTAGCCAAGCAGACTAGGCAAGAAAGGGAGGGAGCAGAACAAAGGTAGAGAGGAGACACATGAGACCAGGCATCAAAGCAGATGTATAAAGCCACCAGCTTTTGTGTTTCACACAGAGACCTAGAATTGGTGATGTCCCTGTCCCTTGCCACATGGCCCTGAACTTCCTTTTCTTTTTGTAAAAAGTACACATTAAAACAGGTGTGCTCAGGGCTGGAGATGTAGTTCAGGTGATAGAGTACTTGCCTAACATGCATGAAGCTCTGGTTCAGTGCCTGGCACTCCATAAAACCAGGTGTGTTCGTACACCTGTAATCTCAGACCTTGGGGTGGAGATAGGAGAATCAGAAGTTCAAGGTTATCTTTGACTTTATAGATAATTCCAGGCAACCTGTTTCAAAAAAAGGAAAAAAAAAAAGTTCTCATTAAGGTCTCTTTTGCCCCCAAAATGAATGCTAGAATGTTAACCCCTCATTTTCTACATTTTCTGGAGCAGATTTTTTTCCCTCGAGACATTGTCCCTTGCCCTCTGTACATGTTAGTGTGCTTTCCATTTCCATGCTTTTTGTGTGTACTTAAAGAATGTAAGTATTTTATAGCCGGGTGTGGTGGCGCACGTCTTTGATCCTAGCACTTGGGAGGCAGAGGCAGGCGGATCTTTGTGAGTTCAAGGCCAGCCTGGTCTACAGAGTGAGTTCCAGGACAGCTGGGGCTACAGGGAGACCCTGTCTCAAAAAGACCAAAAAAAAAAAAAAATCAGTATTTTAAATATTGGCCCATGGAAAAATATAGTTAGCAGCTTCATCCAGTGGCCTGATGAATGCATTCCAAGGTCCAGAAATGAGATTCTGATAATCTAGGTCTGACCTGCTTCCAAGCTGCATTAGCAGAGATAGTCAGCAGCAGGCCATCCTCAGTCACAGATGCACAGTGTAGAAACTGTGTGAGGCTAACACACTGGCCTCCAAGTCCTGGAAGAAACATCAGTCACGTCTATCTGTCTACTAACTATCCATCTATCTGGGTTTTTCAGACAAGGCCTCACACCACAGCCCTGCTGGCCTCCAGGCCACTATCTAGCCCTGGCTAGTCTTGAACTCATGGCAACCCTCCCCTTTTCTACCAAGTGCTGGGATTACAGATGTAAGCCATTTAATTAGTTTTTTAAAAGGAAAAGATCTGATCCTTCTCTCAAAGACCTGTCTTTAATATTTTTGTCTCCTCAGTTTATCAGGGCTTCTTAAACTTTAATATGTACAAGAAGCACCTGGGGATGCTTCTCTGTAGGAGACTGCTTTCCCAGACACCTTTTCTAACAGCACAGAACCCATGTCACCCAAGGGGAAGGCTAAAGGAGACAGTATCTTCAATATTCTGTGGGTTCCTGAAGCTCAGCCGGGTCCTGATTCTTGGCTGCTGCAGAAGGGTTCTGGCTTGTTCTCGAGCTCCCCCAGGTGGTTCAGTGAAAATTTAACTTTGAGAATTTAACAGCAATGGGAAGGACCATTCAATCAAAAACATCACAACTTACCGGGCATGGTGGCACACGCCTTTAATCCTAGCACTTGGGAGGCAGAGGCAGGCGGATCTTTGTGAGTTCAAGGCCAGCCTGGTCTACAGAGTGAGCGAGCTCCAGGACTGCTGGGGCTACAGGGAGACCCCGTCTCGAAAAGACCCAAAAAAAAAAAAAATATATATATATGAGGAGAAACAAAGGCAGTGGGAAAAGTATTATCCTGTGAAGACTTAAAATACTTTGAAGCTCATCATATTTGTAGCTCGGTGGTATGCTTTAAGTTGATAGAATTTTCCTGATTTTTAACCCAGCAATCGTGGGTACACTTGAAGCCGAAAAAGAAAGAAGAAAATCTGGGTTGTCCTCACGAGTCCAGTTTCGAAACCAAGGTTCTGAGCCCAAATATACTCAAGAGCTGACACTGAACAGACAGAAGCAGCGGGCGTGCATGGAAGAAACCCTCTGGCTGCAGGTGAGCGTGTGATAGTCAAACAGAAGTTGGGTTTGGTTGACACACTTAAGATTTCTGAACAACTCTGACATCAGTCCATTTGCATCATTTGGGGGATGCATTTGCACTGTGACCACGCTGAGCTGTGTCACTGCACTCTTTGCAGGAGAACATCAGAGACAAGCTGCGTCCCATCCCTGTGACTGCTTCCGTAGAGATCCAGGAGCCCAGCTCTCGCCGGCGAGTGAATTCACTTCCCGAAGTTCTTCCCATCTTGAATGCAAATGAACCGAAGACCGTCCAGACAGATGTGAGCCCTCTGACTTTGTTTTGCTAGTCTTTCCCACACCAGGATGCTCATCTGGGTGTCTCTGAAGGTAGCAGAGCTAGGGATTTGCTTTATAGGCCACTACATTGTCTCAGCAATGTAGTATACATAATTAGTCTCTAAGAAGAACTTTTCTTTTTATCAAATTAGCAATGAAAATAGAAGCCTATGAAAGGAATTTGTGGATCAGGCACTAATTTGTCTTCATTATTTTTGGTCCTTGGGCCTCACTGAGACTACTTGGCAGAACTCATTTTCTCCTACTGTTTCTTCTTCAGCTGATTTATTGTATTTTACCACTGAGAACAGTAAAATGTGACTTAAAAAATTAAAACGTTAAAGTCAGGGAATAGCAAAAAAATAATAATGACAGTGCCACATGAGCACCTAATGCATTCTGGGTCTTCATAGGAAGAAAATTTGTGTTCTGTGGCCTGCTGGACACCTCATGTGAGATGGAGTCTGTTTGCTAGGACACAGAATGAAAGATGTAGGATCAGCCTGAGGAACTGTGGCATCTTGATTTGACATTATCATTATTAATCTGTTGGGGCTGAGAATTATATGCATGTTTTCATGAATGCTTAACACATGTTCTTCATGGAGCTGCAGTTGCAGCCCCTTAATCTGACATTATGTACTTGGTCTCAAAGTCCAGTTAATGGCCTAGAGATTTAGCTCTGTTGGCACATTGCTTGCCTAGCATGTGTGAAACCCTAAGTTCAGTTGTCAGCACTACATATAAAAACTGGAAATTGTCCATGACTATAAAGCCAGCAATTGGGATGCAGAGACAGGAGGATTAGAAGAAGTTCAACGTCATCCTCAACTATCTAGCAAGTTTGAGGTCAGCCTGAGCTACCTGAGACCTTTTCTCATAAAAATGAAAAATAAATCCAGCTGCTGATGGAGTAGTGCCCCCAAGACTCCTCATGCCAATGCCTCACTGAGGCACCTTGGCAGAAGAGGGGCACTCACTGCTTTAAGTTCAGGAGCCAACATCTAAGTCTATACTTTGTTGATGGTTTTGGTCACCAGATAGAATCCTTTACATTTTTGTGTACTGTGTGTTCTGTGATGTTATTCATTATCACTGTGTTCCTATTTCTTGTGTACATTCCCAGCTCCAGAGGCAGGTTAAACACAGCTAAGGAGACCTTGTTCCCAATTTTTTTTTTTTTTTTTTTTTGGTTCTTTTCTTTTTCTTTTTTTTTCTGGTCTGGAACTTGCTTTGCAGACTAGGCTGGCCTTGAACTCATAAAGATCTGCCTGCCTCTGCCTCCCAAGTGCTAGGATTAAAGGCATGCGCCACCACGCCCGGCTAAATTATTTATCGATGTGATTGTCAAATCTTTTCCTAACCTCTGCTTCCTCATCTCTACAATAAGGCTCATAATAATAGGGTCACCTCAGACGGTTCAGTGAGTTATATGTAAATCACATTAGCTAGCTATAGGGTCGTTATTGAAAACTCTTATGAGTGCTCTGTAAAATAAGGCTGTGGTAACCCTATAGGACCATGGTAAACCTACTTAACATCTGAAATGTTAAGTGACTTGTCTGAAACCACACAGCTAAGCAGGTGACAGAGGCAGGTTTAGAACACAGGTTCTCTGTGGCTTCAGAGCTCACACTTCCCTATACCCCACTGCCTTGACCTGGTCAAAATGTCTAGGACAGAGCCAAGTGTAGGACAGAGCAGGACAGTTATCACAGGGAAATGGACTGGGGCAACCTCAGGTAACTCCCTCTCTGCTTTTGTTTCCTTACAGGTGCACTTCTTAAAAGAGGGGTGTGGAGACGACAATGTATGTAACAGCAACCTTAAACTAGAGTATAAGTTTTGTACCCGAGAAGGAAATCAAGACAAATTTTCTTACCTACCAATGTAAGAATCACTAGCAGAAATAACTGTGGCCTCTAGGTGACTTGTTAAGAAAGGGTAACTGAACGTGTGTTGAGGAAATTATTCTCTGTGTTATTTTTTGTTGTTGTTTTTACTAGTCAAAAAGGCATACCAGAATTAGTTCTAAAAGATCAGAAAGATATAGCACTGGAAATAATTGTGACCAACAACCCTACGGATCCAAGAAATCCCACGAAAGATGGTGATGATGCACACGAAGCTAGACTCATTGCCACGTTTCCAGACACTTTGACATATTCTGCATACAGAGAACTGAGAGCCTTCCCTGTAAGTGTTCTTAGAGACCAGCTGTGAGGGAAACCAAGACTCTATGACACATGAACAGACTGTGACCAAGTGCCTTTTTCTACCACAGGAGAAACAGCTGAGTTGTGTCGCCAACCAGAATGGCTCCCAAGCTGAATGTGAGCTTGGAAATCCTTTCAAAAGAAATTCCAGTGTAGGTGATGCCTCCGTGCTGCGTCTTACTGTTCTGAGTACCAGTACTGTGCCTGTAGACTTAACCTGTGTTAACAGCTACTTTTTTTTTTTTTAGGTTACTTTTTACCTGATTTTAAGTACAACTGAGGTTACCTTTGACACCACAGATTTGGACATTAACCTGAAGTTGGAAACGTAAGAGTTACTTCAACCATCCCATTCATAATTATTTCATGAGAACCCTGGCAGTCAATGAATTAGCACTGATCTAACTCATAAAAGAATTCTAATTGTAATGAGAAAACTGACTGTTCAAATAAAACCCTATTGTTTCCTTTTCATTTTCAGAACAAGCAATCAGGATAATTTGGCTCCAATTACAGCGAAAGCAAAAGTGGTTATTGAACTGCTTTTATCGGTCTCCGGGTAAGTGTTTGTATTTGGCATAACAAATCAATGTTTGAAAGAACCATTTATAATTCTCACTAAAACGGGTGTTTTTTAATTTAACAGAGTTGCTAAACCTTCCCAGGTGTATTTTGGAGGTACAGTTGTTGGTGAGCAAGCTATGAAATCTGAAGATGAAGTGGGAAGTTTAATAGAGTATGAATTCAGGGTAAGTTGGAACAATTGGTTCTGGGTACAGTTTTGAATGTGCAATTTTAATAAATGAGCAATCACAGGCATTGTAAATAAATACTCAGCTGAAAAGGTGTTTGCTGGTTTTTAACACCCTGGCTTTCAATGGAAGAACTTAATCCTCCCAAGGGGAGAACAGCTATCACTCAACAGGGACCTTTGGCTCAGAATCTAATTCAGCTTACTCTTTTCTTGTTAGGGTGTTTATACCTATGGCATAGACACAAAGAATACTTAATTTTTTCTGGAGTCCATAAAACAAAGAAAAAACTTAGAGAAATTCATGGCTAACTTTAAAAGTATCATTTATTTCTTCCTCCATTCTAAGATCATATTTCTTACTGCTCCTGGCTGAACATTCATATTTGCTTCCTTTTCATAAGCTCAGTTTCATGATGTTGTGTGTAACTTAGTACATGCCAATGAAGAAGGCAGATGGTGGACTCACAACAGGTGATCACAGTGACCCTGGGTCCGGTTAAACACAGACTGTGAAGTCTGCCTAAGAACCATAAGTGGGATTGGATTTGCATGGTGCAAATTGCATTCTTGGAAAGCTGGCCCCGACTTCAGGACAGTGAAGAGGCTGGTTCTCTTCTGGTATCTCTGAGCATCTAGACATGGCCTAGCCAGGAGGTGGTGGCTGGTATGAGGTCTTTTCTGGTCTGGCAGATGAGAACCCTGCAAGTTCTGGATCAGTCCTCCACACAGGTAGATGGTTCTGTCCTCTTGCTTTGGGCTCCTGTTGCAGGAACTGGCTCTACTCCAGTGCTCACCCTGAGCTGTCACATGCTTCTTGACAGATTCTCCCCTGAGTGATAGGTGACAGAGGCAGCCTCATTCTCACAATAGGGAGGTTTTCCAGAAGCATGTTGTTGGTGCTACCACCTTGGCACCGACTTTGTCATCTGCCAGGCAGGATCCCCACAGAGCAGTTTACACTTGGGCTTGTTGAGAACATGGTGTACTTCCATTGTGGATTCTGTTGCATACAACAGTTATTCCTGAATTGCACTAGCGATCTTTTCTCTTTGACCTTTTTGTTTCTCCTATTTTTATTGACAAGAATCTTTAAGCATAAATACCTATATTGAACACCCTTATCCTATGGTCCATTGTGGGGGCTTATGCTGCTGTTATAGGATTATGCTGGTTATTTTAGCCTTATTTCACAGGCTACAATGATATACTACTTGATTATACATTAAAAGTATTATATTGCAAGCCGGGTGTGGTGGCGCACGCCTTTAATCCTAGCACTTGGGAGGCAGAGGCAGGCGGATCTTTGTGAGTTCAAGGCCAGCTTGGTCTACAGAGCGAGTTCCAGGACAGCTGAGGCTACAGGGAGACCCTGTCTTAAAAAAAAAAAAAAAAAAAAAAAGGATTATATTGCAATATATTTTGTTTCTAACAGGTGATTAACTTAGGTAAACCTCTTAAAAACCTTGGCACAGCGACCTTGAATATACAGTGGCCAAAAGAAATTAGCAACGGCAAATGGCTGCTTTATTTGGTGAAAGTAGAATCCAAAGGATTGGAGCAGATCGTCTGTGAGCCACGGGGTGAAATAAACTCCTTGGACCTGAAGGTATGTCGGCAGGTTTCCCTGTGTCTGTGAGGTGTAAATACCAGCTGCAGACCTGTGGGTCCTGGAGGAGAAAATCATGACTGCTAGGGAGCCTCATGGTGGCGTGTTGACTTTTCCTTTGGTTGTCCAAATTTCTCACCTGTAGCTGAGTACTGAGTCAGGCTGAGGCATTTCTACTATTGAATGATCATTATGGAACATCGATCGGCTTGTTGGAGATGGGACGTTTTCTAAAGTTTTATGACTCAGTAGACTACATAAAGGAAAGCTGTCGAGCCAGCCATTGTGAACTCCAAGCAGGGTCATTACTAAGACAACCCAAAAGGTCTTTGCACCTTGGCAAATGATCTTGAAAGCTTTCACTTTTTTTTAATGGTAAATAGTCATTGAGAAGGTGCCATCTCAGTACCATAGTAAGTAAGCACTTTGGTGGCCTTTTTCCCTGTTACCTTTTGATAATTTGGGGAGATCATTTTTGTTATCCCCGTCCCCACAGGTGAGGGCATTGAGAATCAGAGACATTAAATAACTTTTTCAAAATGACTCAGCTGTTAAGAGGCAGACAGTGTCTGCATTTAAACCCTCACTGATGTCAGGCCTGCTCCCTCTCTACTGCAACACACTTAAGAAACTGGCTGACTCATGTTCCAGTGTGATGACGGGTTGAATTGTCCATGCATAGTTATTTCTTTTATTTTAAATCCTTGGGGATTTTTGTTGTTGTTTGGTTGTTTGGTTGATTGGTTGTTTTTAAGACAAGATCTCATATAGCCTAGGCTTGCTTTGAACTCATGGTATAGCCAGGGATGTCCTTGAACTCCCGATCCTCCTGCCTTTACCTTCCAAGTGCTGGGATTACAAAGTGTTTTTATATCCCTGGTTTATTCTGTGTGGTGCTGGGGTTCAAACCCAGAGTGTCATGCATGCTAGGCAAGTACTCTACCAACTAACTCAGCTACATCCCCAGCTCTCCTGTATTTTAAACTCAAAGGTGACTAGGTATGTGGGGATTCATGGTTGGAGACTTACAGCATGCACCTTTACTCATCAGTATTGAAAAACAAGATGGATCATTATTCCTACTCCTAGTTGCAGGTTAATTATCTAACTGTAACAAATCCCAAATGCTCCAAAATCTGAAGCCCTTCTGGTCCTGTGAATTTTGATGAGGGGGATTCAACCTGTATGAAGAAGAAACGATGTTAGAAGTTGTTATCTACCTTAGTGTTCAGTGCCACGTAAAGTCCTCCTCCTTGAGTTGCTTTTATCCCTGTATTTTATCACAGCAACAGGGAAGAAAAAAAAACCAAACAAGACAGAAGGTGAATATTAATTGTTAATTATGTGATTTTGTCTTTATTTGGAAGGTTTATGTAGTAACAGAAATGTATATAAAAATATATATAAAATGGGCCTGTTTTGACATAATTCTTTTCAGGTATCTCACAACTCAAGAAAGAAACGAGAAATTCCTGAAAAACAGATAGATGAAAGCAGGAAGTTTTCTTTATTTGCTGAAAGAAAATACCAGACCCTCGTGAGTATTTTTTTCCAGGGCTGTGAATATAGCTTTTGTAAGTAGGAAAGGAATTCCCAGAAGAATGGATCCTGACCACCAGTCTCCCCTTTTCTAGAACTGCAGTGTCAGCGTGAAGTGTGTGACTATCAGGTGTCCACTTCGAGGGCTGGACAGCAAAGCCTCTCTTGTATTGCGCTCCAGGTTATGGAACAGCACATTTCTAGAGGTATGGCTCTGCCCTGAGGCTGTTCCCTGGAAGCATTTGCTACTGGTGAGGACGTGTGTCCTTTCCCTAACCTAGCTCCTGCCTCCACAGGAGTATTCCAAGCTCAACTACTTGGACATTCTTGTGCGGGCCTCCATCGATGTGACTGCTGCTGCTGAGAACATCAAGCTGCCCCACGCAGGCACTCAGGTGAGACTTGGTTCCCACAGGTCAGAGCTGGTCTCCTCTGCGCCGTGCACACAGCCAAAGGCCGCTGACCTTGACACTCATGTCCCTTATAGTCCTGTTGCCCTAGGGACAGTGTCTTAATGAGCTGTGTTTTAACAGAGTCATTGAAAAACAGAAGTAAACCAAAGCCAGGCCTCATGATGCTGGCCAGCTAGTCAGGAGGTTAAAGCAGGAGGATCATGAATTTTGGCTGCCTGGGTTTCAGAGTGAGTTCAAGGGCAGCCTGGGGAATTGAATGAAACCCTGTTCCACAATAAAGTTTTTTTTTAATATTTTTTTATTTATTTTCATATGTGTATGAATGTATTGTCTGCATGTAGGTTTGTGCACCTGTGTCGTGCAATGCCGCAGAGGTCAGAAGAGGGTGTCTGATTCCCCTGGAACTGGAGTTAAAGGATGGTTTTCAGCCGCCATGTGGGTGCTGGGGATTGAACCCGGGTCCTCTGCAAGAGCAGTCGGCGCTCTTAACTGCTAGGCTATCTCTCCAGCCCCCAAAATAAAGTTTTAAAAATAATGTAGTTCTAAGCCTGGCATGGTGGCACACGCCTTTAATCCTAGCACTTGGGAGGCAGAGGCAGGCGGATCTGTGAGTTCAAGTCCAACTTGGTCTACAGAGTGAGTTCTAGGACAGCCAAAGCTACAGGGAGACCCTGTCTCAAAAAAAAATAATAATAATAATGTAGGTCTAATCCCAGCACTCAGGAGGCAGAGGCAGGCAGATCTCTGTGAGTTCAAGGCCAGCCTGGTCTACAGAGTGAGCTCCAGGCCAGCTGGGACTAAAGGGAGACCTGTCTCAAAAAGACCAAAAATAAATAAATAAATAAATAAATAAATAAATAAATAAATAAATAAATAAAGTAGCTCATACTTCCTACCATTCACAAGGCCCTAGGTTTCATCCCAAGTACTACACACACACACACACACACACACACACACACACACACACACACGCATAAGATCCTCCATTCAGTAGAGCTGTGGTCAGTATGAGAACCAGGAGCCACTTGATGGGGGAATGGCTCACAGCCAAATAGAAAATGAAGTCTTGGGCTGCCCTCTATTGCAGACCTTCCTGAAAGGTCTATGCTGTGTGTTGCCAACTGCAGTTACTAGAAAAGATCTTTCCATATAAATCTGGAATTGAAAAGCCAAGCATGGTGGCTCATGCCTGTAATCCGGGAACCTGGGAGGCTGAAGCAGGAGGATTACTGCAAGTTGAAGGCCAGCCTTTGCTACATAGTGAGTTCTAGGTTAGGCTTTGAGATAAAGTGTGACTCTGTCTCAAAAGCCCTGTGAATAAATTAATGAATGAACCAGTCCATCAATCTAGAATTGAATTTTCTAAAATAAGTCTCTGTTGTGTCCTTGGGGCAAGTCTAGAATCCATTTCCTCTTTTTGGTCATATAGCAGCCTTCCATAGTGCCAAGCAACTGTCCTGCCTCTGGACATGCTTCAGAGGAAGGTGGTCTTCCTTTCCGTCCTATGGCCAGTGGAGCTGAAGCCAGGTCTCAGGTCTAAAGTCTTTTTTTTTTTTTTTTTTCTGAAAGGTGATGGAACTGAGGACCCAGTATATAGTCTTGTACTTGCTGAGTCACAAAGGAAAATAAAGCTATCCTGGGCATTTATATTATCCATACTTGGGGAAACACTCCTAATGGAGATGGAGTCTGCATGATCCCACTTTGTTTAATAATTGGCAGATTAGTGAATGGATTTCTAGCCTCTTATGTCTAGAACCTATTTCTTTTGAAAATTGAGACATTTTATCCATAGTCTTCAGATAGCTCCTATTTTCTGTGATTTCTGAGATACAATAGCTTACACACCATGTCTGCACTTTTCTTGAGTTTCTGAAGGTGCCATTTTTCTGGGCTTGAAGATTCGAGCTTAATTAGAGTGTCAGGATGCCTTCCTTTTCTATTCCCTCACTTATTATGGGTTGCAGTTTCATCTTCATCTTGGTTCTTCTTTCTAGTCTGAAGATCATTTTCTTTGGAGATAGAAGCAAAAGAGACTGTGTGGTTCAGGCTCTTTGGCTGTGTGGGGGAGGTATCTCAGAACAGAACTGTTTGTCATTGCTTTTACTCTAATCCTGCTTAAAAAAAAAACACAGAAAATTCTTTCTGTTTATTTGTTGCCAATTTCAAGAGTTTGGTATTCACCTGTCAGTAAGACACTTTTAAATTTAGACAGTGTCATAAAGTGAGCGAGAAATCACACAACTGAACCAGGTAAGATGATTGTAAGATGTATTTTGACATCACTTAAACTGGTGTGGTAAACAAGCACCTGTTCTGAACACATGGGTGCCTTCTCTGTGCTAGGTGCTAGAAGCTAAGTTGACTAAGATTTAGCATCAAGAATTTCAAGTTCATCCAAGGAAGGAGGGGGTGTATGTGTGTGTGCATGTGTCTCCATTTAGGAATCTGGTAGAGTATATTCATGTTTCTGCCTGTTGAAGATAAAAGAAATTGTAATAGGTAGAAATAAATATCCCATTCTTCAGGCCACTGAGATTTTCTTTTCAGGTTCTAAATTTAGAGAAGAACTTGAGGTACATGTTCTCGTATGAAGATATAAGATACGAGCTCTTATATGAAGAACACTCACTAGGATAGTTTCATAAAAGGTATGGCAACCCCTTCAATTCAGTAAGAGTGGAGGCCATTCATTATAGAGTAATTGAGGGCAGGTGTTTTTGCAGTTGGTAAGCTAATGTGGTCTCACTCTACTCGCTGGTGATGGAATTTAATGTACCAAACCCTTCCCCTTTGGCGCATGTTGAGTAAAGGCCCCATGGAAAGGCACCCCTGTGAAGATGCCTAAAGTTTAATGATACCAAAGGGAAAAGTTGTGGGGCTGGAGAGATGGCCTAGCGGTTAGGTTAAGAGCGCTGACCTCTCTTACAGAGGACCCGGGTTCGATCCCCAGCACCCACATGGCGGCCAAGAACCGTCTGATACTCCAATTCCAGGAGAACTCCAGTTCCAGGGGAATCCGATACCCTCTTCTGACCTCCGCGGCATTGCACGACAGGGGTGCACAGACCTGCATGCAGACAGTACATTCATACACATACAGAAATAAATAAAATTAAAAACAAAAAAAACAAAAAAAACAAAGGGAAAAGTTGTAAAGCTCTAGACTGTTCACTTTAACCTGTCATTGCTGTTTGGTAACGGTTGCTGTCACCAGTCAAGACAGGCCTCTAGGAGCTGGGGATCACAGCCCATACAGTTGGTTTTCCTCTGCCTGCTCTGATGGCCAGCTCTTCCTCTCAGTCTGCATTGGACAATGACTATCATGGCCAAGCTCCACCCACCACACACATACTATTTAAGTAAATGAATAATAGTGTTGCTGCCCGCTTCTCACTGTATTGATCCCCCCACAGCTGACATGTGTATCTAGTGCACCCCCTGACTTGGGTCCTCAGTCCTTGATGTGGCTCTGTGAGTCATTTCACAGTATATAAAAGGCTCCCCATATGTTGAATGTGCTCAGTCCTGGGGCCTAGAGATTCTGCTGTATCCCCAGCCTGCGGCAGGCTGCATATTCCACAGTACCTTGCTTTGCTATTAGGTTGATGAATAGAGATGTGGATGGGAGTGATTTCTCCTTTAATCATGTAAACACACCCATACTCAGTGTGATTCTGAGAAGCTGTTTCCTTGCCACGAACCAGTCTCCACTCTCTACTTCTAGGTTTACTGGCACTTATTCTAGGATGGCCTTTCCATGCCACCTTGCTGAAAAGTCACACTGGAAGCAGGATTAAGTCAGATACTACTTGCCCAGTGACTGAAGTCATCCTTTTGGTTTTTTTGTTTTGTCGTAGTCAGCTCACAGACATATAACTGTTATTTCTTCACTAGTCTCATGGTTTCTTCTTTCTTAACTCTATGGATCCTCCTGTGTTGGATCTGTACTCTCAAGAAAGGATTGTTTGGGGGCTGGAGAGATGACTCAGCAGTTAAGAGCACTTACAAGAGTGCTCTTAAGAGCTCTTAAGAGATGGCTGCTTTTACAAAGGACCTGGGTTCAATTCTGAGCACCCACATGGTGGCTCTAGGCTCAAGGTAACTCCAGTTCCAGGGGATCCAATGCCCTCTTTTGATCTCCTCAGGTGTTGCATGATACGGGTGCACTTGTTTACATGCAGGCAACATGTTCATACATTAAAATAAAAATAATAAATTTTTTTTTGTCTTTTCGAGACAGGGCCTCCCTGTAGCCCCAGCTGTCCTGGAACTCACTCTGTAGACCAGGCTGGCCTTGAACTCACAAAGATCCACCTGCCTCTTCCTCCCAAGTGCTAGGATTAAAGGCGTGCGCCACCATGCCCGGCTTAATAAATAAAATTTTTTAAAAAATAAAAAGAAGAAAGGGTTGTTTTAGCTTAAAGCTGGGTCACCTGTAGTGGGAGAAGTGAGCTATGGGTCACCCTGAGGCTGAAACCCATTGGCTGATAAGATGCTGTACCTGCCTGCCTGTTAGAGATCTCAGATTCTCACCTGCTAGACGGTTAAAGAAAAGAGAGGCATTTAATGTAGAGGTCGTTTTGAAAAGAATCGTGGTATAGTCTAGAAATCCTGAAGCCCAGCGTTGATGCAGCCGGCAGTGTATTTAGGTAGTGTTTAGAGTTCAGTACTGATACAGAATACTAAGACATGTCTTTCAGTTTAAGTGCTCCCTACATCTTGTTTACTCTTCACTTTGTATCCACCACCACCACCACCGCCCCCTTTTTTTTTCTATGCTGGGCTAGATGCCAGGGCCTTCAGAACACTAGGCAAGTGCTCTCCCACTGCATGACCTGAAATAATTCAGAAACTTTAAACATGAAGCTCTCTAATAAGTGTAGTTTATAAACTCATGTCCATAGTAAACACCAGGTCTTTTTATTGGTTTGGTTTTGCCTTTGTTTCTTGAGACAGGGTCTCATAGAGCCCGGCTGACCCAAGTTCCTGACCCTCCTGCCTCTCCCTCCCAGTCCTGGGATCGCAAACCTGTACCACCAGATCTTTAACACCCTGACATCTAATGGACTTCAAGAGGACATAATGGACACAGATGAATGAACATAATTGAGTTGTCACAAATTACTTAAGCAAGTTTTTAGGTATGGGGAAATCACTATTTAGCTAGCTGGTGTTTAACAGCACTTAGATGCTTAGTTAAGGTGCTTATTGCTTAGGTTAAGCTCCAAGCTGCATCCAAGGGAGCTCGGGCCCCAGATTTTCCACACACTTTTTTTTTCCTCTCACTTTTATTTATTTATTTATTTTTTTGTCCACACACATTTTTGTAGAGGACAGCAATGAGGAGATTCCATTTTAGGAAGGTCTTTACTTTGGTTCCATTTCTGTCAACCATAAAAATCATCTCTGCTTTTATATTTCACAGCAGCTTTGAAATCTGAGGCCTGTAGAATAATTGTACCTAAGCTAGCCTGTATTTTTCCGTTGCTAAAAATTGTTAGAAAAAAGTATCATCCATAAAGGGATATGGGTTACAGGCTGGAGGTGTAGCTCAGTGGTTGAGCACTTACTAAGCATGTACGACGTTTGAGCCCAGCATAGCAAAATAAAAAGTTATAGCAGATAATTACAGTGAAACTCTAGTGGCTATTGAAGTTCTTAAAACTTAAAGTGATGAATACATGGTGATTCACTATACAGTTTTCTCTACCCATGTTAAAAAAAAATTGAAGAGATAAGTTGGCAAAAAAGTAACCACTCTATCAAAACAAAACCCAGCCTTTTCTAGGTTCTAGGTAAAGAGCTTCAGGAAATGCTGCTTGAAGCACTCTTCTTCTGTTAAAAGGGTCTCCCAACAGAAAGTCATCCCTTCTATCCATACAGTTTTTCATCCAAAATGTTCAGGACCAGAATTGGAGCTATAGACATCTGATGTCATCTTGCATGCCAATTTATGGTGATCTGTTTCTTTCATGCCCTGTAGGTTCGAGTGACTGTGTTTCCTTCAAAGACTGCGGCTCAATATTCAGGGATAGCTTGGTGGATCATCCTATTAGCTATTCTTGCTGGGATTTTGATGCTGGCTCTATTAGTGTTTTTATTATGGAAGGTAAGTCATATCTATAATTTGAGTTTCATGATATAAGCTTTATTTGAGCCAGGGTTGGGGTACAGTTTTCCCAGCAGTTGAGTGGCAGAGGCAAAGAGATCTCTGTGCAATATGGCCAGTCTGGTCTATATAGCAAGGCCTACAGGGAGACCCTGTCTCAAAAAATAACTTTATTTTATGTTTTTAAAAATGTGAATTAACCCTGGCAACATGTTTGTATTTACTTTTTATTGTTTCATTTTTCTCCAGCATTTCAGCATGAAACTTTTCCAATATACGCCAAATTTGAGAGAATCATACCTACATATCTACCTAATAACTTATATTTAAAGATATTTATATGTAAAAAGTTTCTTAAAAGAATAAATTTTGGTCTCTGGTAAATAATTCAGCATTTTCAGAAATAACAAATTTTAAATTTACTTCCATAGCATTTTCTTCACCTAAGATCAAGCTGGAAATCTAAGCCAAATTGGCAGGTATCAGATTTAATCTGAATGTGAATTCCTGATGATTTTAGTGTTTTTAAAGAAGCTTTCACAACAGCCATTGGGGACTGTTACCTTTACAACTAGATTAGGAACCTGCTGAATAATGGCATCTCAAGAGAGGCATCACAACCTATAACAAACACATGGTGGTTTAGGCTCAAAATAATGTTCTCCATTAGACTTTGACCTTTTTTAAAAAATTTATTTTATTTTTGGTCTTTTCAAGACAGGGTCTCCCTGTAGCCCCAGCTGTCCTGGAACTCACTCTGTAGACCAGGCTGGCCTTGAACTCGAAAACAAAGATTTTGCCTGCCTCTGCTTCCAAGTACTAGGATTAAAGGCGTGTGCCACCACACCTGGCTTAGACTTTCACCTTTGACTACTATGTAATATATTCCCCCTGCTTCCTAGAAGTAAATAGTCCTACATTTATTACAGAAAATGTAGGAGATGGTTATAAACTTTTGTTGCCTAAAATTATAACCAGTAGGTCCTTGGTTAGTTCCAGTGAGTACGAAAGGTTCAGTCCTTCATCTATAACTCTTAAATTGCACAAAGCTCTGAAAACTGGAAGTTTGATGCATTGCTTGGCAGCAAAACCTGATAGGGTGTGAAGAGAACAGAGTCAGCATATTGGTCTTTTATTTGTGAGTTTCTGCAGATACCTAGTATTCTTATTACATTATATATGCCATTATATATGCAGCCCAGTGTTCTCAAAATGTCTGTCTGGATTCTCGAATATGTCTGTTCTAGGGGGCTTGGAGTAAACTAAGACTACATTAGGATCATTCCTTTCCTTGTATTCTAAAGTATAATAGACAAGGTTTCAAAGAATATTCTTACTTTCAAAGTTTAATCCTGCCCCATCTCTTTCCCTCTCCCTCATACCCCCCCTTCTTCCAAGTAGCTTCCTTTTGCTAGGCTTAGATGCTGTGTTTGAAGATTGGTATCTGCTCATGCCAGTATTTATGGGCCTTGATCTAGTTTAACTCCAGTGTTTCTCAGACAGTAGATTTGTCTGCCAAAATTGGAGTTGCTGCCACAGTTGCTTTGATTTTGAAAAATAATTTGGGGTTTGATTCTTGAAAATGTTCTTGTGTTCTCTGGAAGAGAGTCCAGGGTTTGTCTTTTCCCAGAGTAGATCTTACTAAATCCTTATTTAGTTATGGCAGTAGATGGAGATTTGCTCAGCTGTTAAAGGGAATCAGATTGAAGGATCTCATTGGGTTGTTTGAAGTTCTAAAATATCCAGACTCTCAAGGGGATTCTCAGCCTTACTACTTTATACTCTTCTTTATAAACTATTATTTGTATTTAAAGCCATGGAATTTTAGGTCAGAAAGGGTTCTCAGGTCTGGGTAGAACAGTAGTGCAGCAGTTACCTAGTATATATGTATGAAGCCCTTGGGTTTAATATCCAGTGCTGTAGAAGGAAGGAAGGGCCGGGGGGAGGATGAATGAATTGTAACTGTAAAGTAAGAATTCGGTGTCAGAAGCTAAGGAGAGCTCCACTTGAGCCAGAGGAGTTCTGGTTTTATCTTCTTTAAATATTGACTTTTGCACAATAAATAAAGAAGAAAAAGTAAGTAAAGTAAGAAGAAAAGTCCTCCTTCATTTTTATTTTTTACACTGACACTCATGCCCAGGGATAATAGGACTATTGTCAAGTGTGAGGTAGAGCCAGGACTCTTGGTTTGTGTTCATTGTTCTTCCTGTTCTAGTTACTAGTTCTTTCTTACCTCTGAAATAGCTTTGTGTGTGCACTCTGTTACATTGAGAGCCAGAAATAAACACAACATAGTCTAGTTCAGTGCTACCAAATAAAACTTTTCTGTAAGAATGAGAATCTTCTGGAGTAGTACTGTGGACTGAGTGGGAGTCACATGTGACAGTTGAGCAGTTGGAATATGGCTAATGCAGTGGGAATACTCCATTTTAAGTGTAAATTTATCTAATTTTGAATAGACAAGTGTAGCTGATATCCGCTACATCGTGACAGGTCCATCTAGATTCTAACCTTGAGCTGCCAGACTAGGAAGCAGAGTTTTTCCAGGAGATTTATTTAAGCAAGTTATATTTCAGAAGCTAGTTCCATGGTCTGTGAACTAAATAAAAGTAAATAGGAAAAGTTCTCCATTGTTGAAAGAAGTATAAATGATAGGAGAAAAGAGAATTACATTTTTATAGTCATTTATAGTGACCTAAACTAAGGAATATGGGCTCCTGCCATTTAAGGGTTGTGTCTGGTTCAGAATATGGGAAAATGACAGCAATCATTCTTTCCTGACCATGTATTCCAATTTGTATTGTGACTCACCCCACCAATCCAAAGGCCTTCAGTAGATAGCATTTGTTCCATAAAATTTACTGTAAAAAAGCAGAAAAAATACACTGAATGTATATTTTACTTCAACCTGTACTAATTGTTACTCAGAGAATTTGTCTCAATCGACTAGAAGTGAATGTTTTACCTTTTTAGAGTCTGTGTTCTGCAAAAAGAAACCACCAGGAGCTCCAGCCAAATGTGCATGCATTTTTCCTTTGACACCTCAGGATTTCTGCTATAAACAGAAAAGTCAGTTAGCTAATGTGTGTCATCCTTGTAACTATTTGTCCAGAGATCTAGGGATCGACTGTTAAATGCTGTTATTACAGTGAAACACAGTGTAGGGTCTGCTGACTGACTCCTGCTTGATTGAAAGTAATCTCACTTTGTAAATGAGCTGTAACTAGAAAACAGGTTAAAATCTGAGGTGCTCTCTTGTTTAGCTTTTATACACGAAACTGTGAAATTGACTAAATGCCTTGCTTCCTTGTAGTGTGGCTTCTTCAAGAGAAATAAGAAAGATCATTATGATGCCACCTATCACAAGGCTGAGATCCATACTCAGCCGTCTGATAAAGAGAGGCTTACTTCCGATGCATAGTATTGATCTACTGTAATTGGTAATTGATCAGTGTTTTTCATTGCTAGCTGTGGGACCTGCTATGGTTGTGGTAGCTAACTTAAGGGGGCAACAGCTTGCTGTGTGTGTCCCATTAACAGATGTTTCCAAGTGTCCACACTGGCTTGCCTTGCTTGGATTTTTCTTTTTTTTTTTTTTTTTCTTTTTTTAATTTCACTTAAGCGCAGTTGTTTTTTGTTAATGCACAGACTCTTTCATTGCAGGTGAGTTATTTTTGTGTTCTTGTTAAGCATCACCCACAGCAATGAAGACAGTTGCAGTATTTGTCTGATTAAAAGTTCATAGCAGTCCAGTTTGCCGTGTGTTCTTAATGCAGTGTGTAGTGTCCCACTCGGAATTTCAAAGGTGCATGAGAAGTCATCCCAGATTTCTTGTCCATTTTGGAATTTCCCAGGGATAGAAGCTTTGTTGGCTGCCTGATTAACCTGTTGCATGTGGGAGACGTTGTGTCTCTCTTGGTAAAAAGGCTTGTACTGTCATCTTGTTGTTCTTGCTATAAACTGATGGGGCAGGCTTGGAATGCTTTCACTGTTGCTAGGACATGGTCTTATGCTAGCTAAGCATGCAATTTCCTTTCCTTGTATGTCTTCTCTGGGCCAAAGACCATTACAACAAAGAATGCTTGTCAACATAGTGGGCTTCCTGGGTGCCTTAGGAGGTGGTTATCTGCCAAAGCAACCTTCCACAGATGAAAATCTAGTGCCAAAGTGGGCAGTTTCTATTTCAGTGTTGTAATGGAGTTTGACCGTGTTCATGTTCATAGAAACTTTATCCACCTTAGCTCTCTGTTGATTTTAAATTCATGTCTTCTTCTATGATTTATAAACTTTGGAAACAAGAGTTGCTGATGATTATTTTTTTATATTCTGTGACTATGAGAGGCCACAGTTGTTCATAAGCCCTTTTCCTGCCTCAGGCATGATCATCCCTTCATTTCCTTCTATTTTTAAACATGGCAGATAACAGTCATATTTTATAATAGTACATTGGCTTTTTTGCATAGAATAACAAATGAGTCCATCTAGAAAAGGCCTAGAAGAAAACATGCTAGTCCACTTAGTCCATTCTAAGTCTACTGACTTAGAAGTAAATAGGCCTGTGGTTTTGTCCTGTCCCATCATATTTTGTAACATAACATTCTTCAACATGAATATCCTATTCCTGTTGCTGTTACAAAATAAGTGCATTAATCAACCATTCTGTATGTCTTCTTCTTCCTTCTAAATTGCATTTTAACCTCTTTAAAAAAATAATAAAAAGCATGTCTTTCTTATTCACTAAAGTTTTTATATTGTTCCAAAATTTCAAGTATATTTTCAATATATACTTTGTACTTTGGCTCAGACTGAATTTTTTTTTAGTGAATAAGATTTAGCCATTTGAGTGTAAATTTATTGTCATCATCATCATCATCATCATCATCATCAGGGAGTATTACAAAATTCAGCATAGAGATACCTTCCTTGAGTCCTATGAGGTACATGATTGATTTTATTATACAACACATTTACTTTGTGACTTCTTAACACAACAGGTTAATTGGAAGCACAATAGCAAATTTAGGCAGTATACTGGCCCTAGCTAAGAAACATGTGAAGCTAAGAAACATGTGAGAGGAGGTTCTTAAACTGACCCATTAGAAATCATGGCCTGTCAAATAGTAATTTATAAAATGCTTTTGACATAATTTACATTTTATTAGTGAGAGGGCAAGAGAAAGTAATTTTTTATTTATATCTTTAGAAAAACTATTTTTGCCAGGTGTAGTGGCGCAAATCCCAGCACTCAGGAGGCAGAGGCAGGCAGATCGTTGTGAGTTCAAGGCCAGCCTGGTCTACAGAGTGAGTTCCAGGACAGCTGGGGCTACAGAGAGACCCTGTCTCAAAAAGACCAAAAGAAAAAAGAAAAATTATTCTTAAGCTGAGTGTGGTAACATGTGCCTGATATCAGCACTAAAGGATCATAAGTTCAAGGCCAGTCTTTGCTACTTAGCAAGACTGTTTCCTACACACACACACACACACACACACACACACACACACACACACACACACCTTTACAATGATCTAGTGGTATGAAAATTAGACCTTGTACATATGAAATGGTGATTTTTCTTTTTTACATAGAAGCAAAGTTTCTCAGATGCTTGAATTGTTAGTCAAGAGGTAGGTAGCTGAAGCTTTAAAATGTAAAGAAGATAGAAACGAACTTTTCTTCCAGTTCTGTAGCTGTCCTCTCTCTCTACCTCCACTAGCTGTTTCTTTTCAACCTATTGGTGCCTCCTTAAAAGAAAAGTGTCTGTTCCCCTCTAGTCCAAAGGTAGGCCTAGCCAAACTGAATGCTTAGATGTTCTAGTTCAGTGCATCTAGTCTTCTGATTAATTAATTTGTTTTTCTCTCCCCCTTTTCTCCAGTGTGGATTCTTTAAGCGCTCTAGGTACGATGACAGTGTTCCCCGATACCATGCTGTACGGATCCGGAAAGAAGAGCGAGAGATCAAGGATGAAAAATATGAAAATCTTGAAAAAAAACAGTGGATCACAAAGTGGAGTGAAAATGAAAGTTACTCATAGAGGGCCCAGGAGAGCTCCCTACCACCCAAAATGCCTTTTATTTTTTCCAATTCAGCAATTCAGATGGATTCAAAAGCCTGTTCAATATCTGAAGTATGGTTTTAGATGGATGATACACACTAGGGACCTACAGTTTTAACTGTGGATATTGTTACTCAGCCCAAGGCTCCTCTTTTGCACAGCCAGATTTAAAACTGTTGGAGTGGATTTTTGTTTAACTGCCTTAATTTAACTTTCCAGGTTGCCTTTGTTTTTGGTGTGGCTGACTTACACATGCTCGGGAAGGGCCTGCTCGGTTGCATTCCTTTGACATCCTCCTGATAGCACAGGGGGAAGGCTCCCACTACCACCCATTCCAAGAGTGGCCATCTCAACTTGCCACCACAGCATCCTTCTCATAGGATTGGCGAATCCGAGAGTCAACTGCCCCCCTCTGCACAAGACTCAGCCATTGGGGTAGCTGTGTCTCTGTTGAAAGTGCTGTCTTAAATGTGCAATAGAAGGTGATATGTCATCTTGCCTTCTCCATTTCCTGGAAGTGTGAATCCTTGCTCAGGCCAAATGCACATAGGCTCCCTTCTCCCTCCTCACTAAAACACACAGGTGCAACAGACTTGAATGTTAGTTATACTTGTTTATATATATTTATTGTTCTTCAAGCCATCTTGCTGTTGACTAACAGACCAAAGATGTTTCAGGTTGGTTTAAGCAATCAGAATTAGAACCTGGCAGGTCATTTTGTTTGACCTGGGCTATTTACTGCAAAAACAAAGTTCTTTATAAACATGCCAGAGACTGTTACTTAAACTTTATCTGTAAACTTAACATCTCCTTTCTGGCAGGCCCTCCCCCAATCAAAAGGTTTAAGAAAGGGGGTAAAGTATTCAGCTCTTCACAGACATTGGCTGTCTCAATAGTTTAGAGCCCTGTGTGCTATTTCTGAATTTCATCCTGTAATGTTCAGGAACTCTTGAGGGGAAATGAGCCTGCTTGTTGAACTTTAGGGCCTATGTACTCAGTGATGCAAATGCTGTGTATTCAGGACTTGAAAGAAACAGTGAGTACTATGGTGGATCCACACGGATTCAGTGTGAGACTACTGAAGAGCATCTGCCAAAACGGCCTTACCAGACAGACGGCGCGCCGTGGCTCTTAGCTTCTTAAACGCCATTGGAACCATTTAACATCAGGTCCATATTGGGGGGGAGGGTGTTTTTTATTTTAACCTCCCAATCTAAATCTCCTCAAATGACTTTCGTGACTACTTTAACAAAATCTTTGGGCTGGAGCTAGGCATGTAGCTTAGTGGTAAAGTGCTTACCTAGCATGCCCCATGCCATGGGATTGAACCCAACACTGCCAAAAAAATTTAAATGGTGGAAGGGGAAGAGAGTTATTAATCTGAACAGACTGAATATGTATCAGAGCTGATTCTTTTTAATTATTGTGCTTTAAAATATTAAGTTATGCAGGGAGCAACAGCAAGCTGGTGCTAATTTGTTTGGATGGAAGCAGTTCTGTCTTTCTTGAGACAGGGTTTGATGTAATCCTGGCTGCCCAGTCAGCTCATTAGGTAGTTGGGGATGACCTTGAACTTTGGATCTTCCTTCTTCCAACTCCTCCCCAATTCTGGAATTATGGGCGTGAGCCTCCGCACCCACTTTGTGCTGTGGTAGGGATCAAACCCAAGGCTTTGTGTGCGCTGGGCAAGGCCTCTACCAGTGGAGCTACATCCCAGTGTTCCCAGCCAGTTCTCACTTTCCTGGTTTGGTTTTTGTTTTTCTTTGGGGAGGGGGAGTTGTTTTGTTTTTGAGACAAGGTCTCACTGCTGCACGGCTGACCTAGAAGTCTCTGTGTAGACCTGGTTGGCCTTGAACAGAGAGTCCCAACTGCCTCTGCCTAAGGCATGCACCACCACACCCTGCCAGGTCTTAGTCTTTAAAAGAACAGATTAGCACTAAATGTGTCACTGTTGCTTGAGTTGTGTTGTTTTTGTTTTTGTTTTTTTTCCCTCTCACAAAGCATAGACCCTTATGATAGGGAGGACTTTTATTCTGGTTCTACTTTGGCATTTTCATTCATAAGAATAATTTTACAAATGATATTTTGTTTACAAAAAGTTCTCTAAAACAGGTCATAACAGGGTTTAAAGTCTCAGTTTCTTGCTTGGGTAACTTGGAGCCTAACACACAGACTGGCTTTTTGAAACACAAAGAAACTGATATTTTGACAGTGTTTGTTGACCTTTGTTATAAAAATGAATGTCCGGAAAAGGGTTGGGAGGGAGCTCAACAACAAACAAGAATGTTATAGTGTTTAAATTTATAGTTGTTAAAAAATGTCATCTCAAGTCAAGTCACTGGTCTGTTTGCATTTGATAGATTTTTTATACTAACTAGCATTGTAAAATTACTTCATGATTAGAAAATACCTGTGGATATTTGTATAAAAGTGTGAAATAAATTTTTATGAAAGTGTTCATTACTTAGTAAACACAGCATTATATGTGTGAGGCAAACTCTAAAACTATAAATGATAACCTGAATTGTCTTTCTTTGTATTTTGCCAAGCCATTCTAAAGTTTTTACCATTTCTTAGTGTCCCATATAATTTCAGAACAGCCAAAGATATTGGTACCTAAAGTTATGTAATATAAATGTGGTTAAGGGGGTTTGTGTGTTTATTTATTATTTTAGTGTGTACATGTGTGTGGTTACATGTGTGCCGTAGATCACATGTGGAGGTCAGAGGACAACTTCTGGGAGGCAGTTCTCTCTACCACGTTCTACCCAGGTGCCAACTCGGGTCTTCCAGTGTAGCTGCAAGTGCCTTTGCCTGCTGAGCCATGTCACTGGCTCCTTGACTTGTTCCTTTTATTGGTTTGGTTTGGTTTGGTTTGGTTTGGTTTGGTTTGGTTTGGTTTGGTGTGGTTCGGTTTGGTGTGGTTTCATTTGGTTTGATTTGGTTTGGTTTCATTTGGTTTGGTTTGGTTTGTTGGAGGGGGGGGTTGGTCTTTTTTGAGACAGGGTTTCCTATAGCCACAGCTGTATAGATCAGACTGGCCTAAACTCATAGAGATCCACCTGCCTCTGCCTCCCCAGTTATGGGACTAAAGGACTGCACCACCACACCCGGCTTTGTTGTTGTTTTGAATATCTAGTTGAACATCATTTAGTTGAAGTAAGTCTTATTGCTGGTTTATTCACAATACCTCTGAATTAAGGGTCATTTGCATTGATGCTCCGCTTCAAAGGTTTATGCCTGATAAGGTATAAGTTTGCAACAATACCATGGCATAAAATGAAAATTTTTTTTTTTTTTGTATTTTTGAGACAGGGTCTCCCTTTAGTCCCAGCTGGCCTGGGGCTCACTCTGTAGACCAGGCTGGCCTTGAACTCACAGAGATCCGCCTGCCTCTGCTTCCCAAGTGCTAGGATTAAAGGTGTGCGCCACCGCACCCAGCAAAATGAAAATTCTTACAGCTGAGTTGCTTCCTTCTTAGGTTACGTGGTTTATGTGAGAGTGGTCCAGCTTTGATATGACATATTAATCCAGGGCTGGTTTGACAGAATTCTTCAGTCAGAAAATATTTTCTTCACCAGAGTATTTAATTTAGATTTAAGCAGTTTTATAAAATGTCTCCAACTGGATTATCATAACACAAGAAACTAAAGCATGTGTGTAGTGCCCAGACAATGTAGCACACCCTGACCTGAATAAATTTCGATTATCTCTCTGATATATTGGGTAACTGTTTTCCATTATTCTTGCTACATACAAGTCTTGGCCTTTTTGGTCCCTTGAAGACACCTGGTACCACCTAAAGAAGTCTGTAGTTGGCACTTTAATTTAGGCTAATGGCTATAACCCTATTGTAGCCTCAGTTCGCATATCCATTCCTATGGATATTCAATATTAAATCACAATAGGCAATCACCATAACCATTGATTCACTCAGTACCTTGTAGTAGGTTCACTAGGGCTGTGCTGTAGGTAACATGGGTTAGAGGTCCTGACAGTGCTTTGTAAGATATTCTGCCTAGTTCCCTCCCTGTCAAACATCATACAGGAATGCTTATGAGCAGTGGTGGTATCCCAGTGATCTTTGCCACAGGGGGACTCAGAGAGGAAATGTTGTAAAGTCTGAACACTATTCTTGTTGAAAATTACTTTCCCCAAACCTAGCCGTCACATATCTCTGTAATTCATGCTGTCCCCCTATGGCTAAGAATTAATAGTCCAGGATGCAGGGAGAACTTAGGTGGGGGATGCTTTGATTAGTCTCCAGAACAGGGAAGCAAGCCTAAGACCAGGTCTCTAAATGGAACATCCTAACAAGACCCCCACCAAAAGATAATATGGGAAGACTTAAGACTGGCAGGGTCTTAAGTTTTAAATGAGGAAGGGTGAAATGCTATAGGTGCTAGGGTTCTACTTAAAGCACACCTTCAGGGCTAATAAGTCAGATGCTGAGGAGAGTTATTTGGTTAAGTGAGGTAGCATAAAGGTAACAATTACACTTCCTGAAGACCAAACGATAGGGCCAACTACTTACAGTGAAGAAAAGACGGTGTTCATACAGGTAGTACATACTTCAGAATGGTTTCAGGAGTGGCTCTAAAAAGCTGCTCTTCCTTCAGATCCTCATGGTCAAGGGACAAGAAAGAGCCTCCTTTCTTTTTTGCATCTTAGAAAAGTTTCTTCTAGCCCAAGAAGATAGCTTACCTAGCTGTTTGAATGTGGGAGTGGGCTTTTTTTTTTATTGACTCGTGTGTGTGTGTGTGTGTGTGTGTGTGTGTGTGTGTCTTTAAGACAAGGTCTCCCTGTAAGACAAGGTCTCCCTGTAGCCCCAGCTGGCCTGGAACTCACTACAGAGACCAGGCTGGCCTCAATCTGCCCCTACCCCTGCCCCCACCCCCGCCCCTGCCTCTGCCTCTGCCTCTGCCTCTGCCTCCTGAGTGCTGGAATTAAAGGTGTGTGCCATCACACCTGTCCATTTAAAATGAATTTTTTTTAGATTTTTTTTTTTGGTCTTTTTGAAACAGGGTCTCCTGGTACCCCCAGATGCTCTAGAACTTGTTATGTAGACCAGGCCAGCCTTGAACTCACAGAGATCCGCCTGCCTCTGCCTCCCAAGTGCCAAGATCAAAGATGTGTGCCACCACACCCAGATAGATTCATTTTTATTTTTTTTAATGTGTATGTGTGCAAGTCTCTGTTCATGAATGTCATGTGTGTGCAGGTACCTGTGGCTGTTGGAAACTAAATTCTGGTCCTCTGGAAGTGCAGCAAGTATTTTTAATCACTGATCTTATGGCCAGTCATTTAAAAAAAAAGTTGCTTACATTTATTTGTAGGGATTGTGCTTAATTAACATCTAAGGCTACGTCTGCCTTAGATCCTTTCAAGAGCTCTCTGCTAGGAGGAAATTCATTACAGGATGCATGGCCAAGTACTCCAAACATAAGCAAACTAAAACAAGCCAGAGCTAGAAAAAATGTTCCAGACGGGCACATGGAGAGGCCAGTTACACAAAGGGCAAAACTAACTAGGTAATGGGTGACAGTTACTCAAGTGAGGGAGTCAAGTGCAATTTTGAAGCAGTGAGCAAAGCTTAAGTGCCTCAATCTTGCTGCCCTGACCTGATCCATTGCAGGCATGTCGCCTGTGCTGGGATGTGGAAACAGACTCAGGCTAGGAAAGGTCATATACAGTTTCTTCCAGAACATCTGCCAAAAATCTCCAACTGTATGGTCAGAACGTGCTGCTTTTATTATCTCAAAGCCTAGTAGGTAAGTGTTCAATTCACCAGTAACCAAAAGCTAGATTCAGGTAAGCATTCTGTTAAGATCCTGTCACTGTGACACGTGGTTTAATCATTTTTCAATCGACACCCTCTTCTGACCTCCGCGGCGTTGCACAACACGGGTGCACAAACCGACATGCAGACAGTACACTCATACACATACAGAAATAAATAAAATTAAAAAAAAATGTACTGATAATTAAATTAGGTTCTGGGGGTACACAAAGATTCTGGCTCTCGCCTTTCTAAAGGTCCCTTTTTTCTTTGTTTTCCCCCTCCCTCTCTTCTGTCTTCCTGCCTTTCTAAAGGATGGGGTCTTAACCATGTTACCTAGCCTGGCCTCAGACTCCTGCACTTAGGCATTTGCTCTGACACTTTATGAGAAATCTATGATCTAAAACATGGTATTGACAAGTTTCAGAAAATTAACTTGTTCATGTTTTGTTTTTTAACGGTTTTTGGAAAGTATGTATCCAGGAATGACGAACTTCTGATTCTGTCTCCACCTGCCACCACATTAAATTCTATGTGATGCTAGAGGTTGAACCTAGACTTCATACATGCTAGACAAGCATTCTGCCAACTGAGCTACAGCCTTAGCCCTTAGTTTAACTTTTTACAGGAAACACATTTAAAACCTTGAATGAAGATGCTAATGCTTGGTGTGTGTAAGGCCGATACCCAATCCTTTGTGGGTGAATCTTGACCCTGGAACAATCCTCTTCCCATGGAAATTCATTATACAGCCATGGTGGAAACTGGTTTTTTTTTTTTTTCTTTTTTTCTTTTTTTCTTTTTTTCTTTTTATTTTTTGGTCTTTTCCAGACAGGGTCTCCCTGTAGTCCCAGCTGTCCTGGAACTCACTCTGTAGACCAGGCTGGCCTTGAACTCACAAAGATCCGCCTGTCTCTGCCTCCCAAGTGCTAGGATTAAAGGCGTGTGCCACTACGCCCAGCTGTTGGAAACTGTTTTAAAGATCATCGAGTTACCTGCGTATCCAGACAGCCCCACCCAGAGAGTGACTGACCCTGTGTGCCTGGCATAGGAGCTGAATGACGACAGGTGCCATTACCATCAATGCAGGCAGCTAACCACTGAAGAGGAGTGCAAATCTGGCATCAGCTTCACCTCCAGGATGTAACCTGATTTTGTGTGTGTGTGTGTGTGTGTGTGTGTGTGTGTGTGTATACACATATCTCTGTGCTCTCATTCCTTTACCTATAAATCACTGTTGATCACAAGAATTTCTCTAAAAATAAATCTTACCATGTAGAAGTGGTCATTAAATGTTACCTACTTTTTACTTGTTTATTGTGGAGAATCAAAATATTAGGAAAAAGCATGGAAATGTTACAGATAGGGAAACACTTAGTTTTTATTGTTACCAGAACCTTTTGTGTCCTCTTCAGTAGCTATCAACCCATCATTTAATACTGAGGTTGGTAGCTACAACTGGCCTAAGTGACCTCTGTTAGCTAAAAATAAAGACATTGGGTAGGTGTCATATGTACCTATAATCCTAGCTACTCAGAAGTATTCGACAAGAGGATCTCTTGAGTCTGGGAGTTCAAGGCCACCCTGGACAATATAAAGAAGCCCCATGTCAAAAATTAATTCTGAGGGGCTGGAGAGATGGCCTAGCGGTTAAGAGCGCCGACCACTCTTACAGAGGACCCGGGTTCGATCCCCAGCACCCACATGGTGGCCCAGAACTGTCTGAAACTCCAATTCCAGGAGAACTCCAGTTCCAGGGGAATCCGACACCCTCTTCTGACCTCCGCGGCTTTGTACAACACCGGTGCACAAACTTGCATGCAGACCATATACATATAGAAATAAAATTAATTTAAAAAAATTAAAAAATTAATTCTGAGCCCAACTCTTACCAGCATAAGTCAGCTTGAATGATAAGATTGACCTTGTTTCTTTGTTAAACTGTCTTGTACCTTGAGAATACGGCCATAATATGGGTTTGCTCTGAGGTTGGGGCATGCACAGAAAATCAGTGTGCCAGGAGATGACTGATTATTGATTTATTTTTCTTGAGATGGGAATGCATAAAGAACACTGTTTGCGGGGCTTTTGTTTTATTTTGTTTTCAGCCTTAAAGCTCATTATGCCCTATGAGTTCCTTGGTTTTCTGCAACGGAACTGCAGGCAACAGCTGCATTGCTTACTACCTTCACAGAAGAGGACATGTTCACAGAGCCCTTCTCTCACTTGTATCACATTATGTATGTTAGACCAGTGCATAAAAACTCCGATGTTGGCCTCCACATGCCAAAATACATTGAAAATCTGTTAAATGCAGAATAGTGCATTTTTCTCTTAGAAGACTGGAGGTCTGCCTGATACCAAGCTCATCATATCGCTCGTAGACCTAAAGGTCAGGACTTTCCCCTCATTTAGGAAGGTCCTAGTGATTAGGACATTTTGGTTTACAGAATCATTAAGAACTATCTTCAAAATCTTCCATGCTAACAATCACTTGCTCCTGTTCAGCTGCCTTTTGGATTCAGCAATCTGGGGTCCCCCCGGGAGTCTACATCTGACAAGCCCCAGGGCCTGCAGTGCGCTGGGTTACATTCCAGACCTCACAGGTCTCTGGAGTCAGACTTCATTTTAGTCCTGTTCTGCCTTCTAATTGTGTGATGCAGGCAAATCTGAGAATCTGATTCCTTACTATCATCTGTAAATGTTCTATGAGATAATTAGCATCTTAATCCGGGCCCTGAGGGAGTGGTTCATTATCCTATGTATCTCTATATGGTTTCCTAACCCCAAACATCCTCAAATTTAATAAAAAAGCAGATCACAACCTTTGTTACATCTGAGTGTGTACCTCAGACTGTCTTGACAGGAGAAATGGCACTTGCCCTTGGCTTCAGGGTACTCCATAAGAAGCAGTGTACTACGAATAAACAACCATGTGCTGTTTGCAGCCTCTGACCTATAGCAGCAGTGATATGATATGCTGATCTGGTGAAAGCCACCTTTCTAAATCAGCAACAAACAAAAAGACTGAGAGTTTGGGCTGGATTGAAGAGTTAAGCATTTGATGTTAACCCCTCTCTCTGTGAGCATTCTCCCCCCGTGGCCCTATCAAAACAACCCAACCACTCTGTCCTTTCTTTTTATAGCAGTTAGTATTTTCTGAAATAACCCTACATAATATCTGTATTTTCCCCCTTATGCCTTCCATGAGAGGGCTGGGAAGATGGCTCAGTGAATAAAGGTGCTTGGGTAAACCTGGTGACGTGAGTTCTATCCCTGGAACCCACAGAAATGTTAGAAGGAGAGAACTGACTCCACAAAATAATCTTTTGACTTCCACATGTGCTGTGGCATGCACCCACCCACGCCCATGCACACACCAGTAATAATAAATACAATAAATAATTGTTTTAGCTGGGCGTGGTGTCTCAGGCCTTTAGTTCCTGCACTTGGGAGGCAGAGGGAGGTGGATCTCTGCAAGTTCAAGGTCAGCCTGGTCTACATAGTGAGTTCCAGGACAGCTGTGGCTACAGGGACACCCTGTCCCAAAAAGACCAAAGTACTACCAATAGTAATAATTTTTTAATCCCAAAAGACCAAAATACTATTAATAATAATAATAATAATAATAATTGTTTTAATCCCTTAAGAGTAGAAATTTGGAGATCTCATTCACTGTGATATCCAGTACTGACTACAGGGACTGAGCAGTTCATAGGATTACAAATCAGCTGACTGGGGCTCTTTTGCTCTGTCCAGATGGAAATTGTGAATAGGCTAAGGGTGGCTTCTCCAGTGTTGGCAGTTCAGAGCTTTTAAGTACCTACAACCTGTGGACTGGACTAACAGATCCTGAGAAGATTTTTGTCCATTTAATCTAAAAACTGTAACTGGCCTATGTCTCTTGATTGGAGAATTTAGTCCATTAATATTTAGAGTTATTGATGAGAAGATTATATTCGAGTCATTTTGGTTTCTGGTGCATTTTTGTCCTATGTTTATATTTCCATAGTATTCGTATCATTTATTTTCTGGTGCTGGTTGGTTACGGCCATCTATTATAATTGAAGGAGAGAGGAAAATGTTCCATGACATAATAAGTTGAAAGAATTCTTGTTCAGAAAGCCATCCCTTCAGAGAATATTCTAAGCAATACCAAGAGTCCTCTGAAGGGATGGCTTTCTGAACAAGAATTCTTTCAACCTATTTATGTCATGGAACATTTTCCTCTCTCCTTCAATTATAATAGATGTTTTTGCTGGATATAGTATTCTGGGTTGACATTTACGGTCCTTTAGAACTGAGAATACTTTAGACCAAGCTCTTCTGGCTTTCTTTGTTTGCAATGAAAAATCAGCTATAATTCGGATAGGCTTTCCCTTATAAGTAATTTGTTGGTTTGTTTTTTTTTTTTTTTTTTTTTTGAGCCCTCAGTATTTGTGTCTTGACTCTGTTATGGTGCGGGGAATCTCTCTTCTGGTTCTGTCTACTTGGTGTTCTATATGCTTCTTGTATTAGTACAGGTAGCTCTTTCTTTAAGTTGGGAAATTTTTCCTCTAAAATTCTGTTAAAAATCTGGGCAATCCCACTATTCTGCAATTTTTTTTCCTCTTCTATCCCTATGATTAGCAAATTTGGTCTTTTCATAGTGTACCAGAGTTCCTGGCTATTCCATTCTTATGGGGGAGTATTATTATTATTATATTATTTTTTTTTTTTTGGTCTTTTGAGGCAGGGTATCCTCCTTAATAGCTCAGTTGTCCTGGAACTCACTCTGATAGACCAGGCTGGCCTTGAACTCACAGAGATCTGCCTGCACTGCCTCCCAAGTGCTAGGATTAAAGGTGTGCCACCTCACCACCATTCTTGTGTTTTTTTTTTTACTGTTTCATAATCTTACTTGATCTATTCCAGTTCTTCCATGTTTTTTCTTTTTTTTTTTTTTTGATTTTATTTATTTTTTTATGTGTATGAATGTACTGTCTGCATGTAGGTCTGTGCACCCGTGTCGTGCAATGCCTCGGAGGTCAAAAGAGGGTGTCGGATTCCCCTGGAACTGGAGTTCTCCTGGAATTGGAGTTACAGATGGTTCTCAGCCGCCATGTGGGTGCTGGGGATTGAACCCTGGTCCTCTGCAAGAGCAGTCGGCGCTCTTGACCGCTAGGCTAGCTCTCCAGCCCCCCCCATGTTGTTTTCTAATCTTGACATTCTATTTTCTACTTCATCCATTCTGTTATTGTTTCTCCCATCCTTTCCAAGCGGTTTGTGGATTATTGTGTTTCTTTTTTCATTTCAACTTGATTTTCTTCGATGTTTCTATATTTTTTGTAATTTTCTTCCACAGTTTATTGTTATCTTCTTTTAAGTTCCTGACTTTATTATGTGGTCTTTAAATTCCTTCAACTCCTTCATGTCTTTACTCATGTTTATAATTGTTCTTTTAAGATCTTTATCCTGAGTTATAGCTAAGGAGTCTTCACTATAGGGTTCTTTAATATGGTTACTAGTATTTGTCAGGGGTTCATTAGGGTTTTTTATGTTATTATTTTTTCTTTGAGCTTTAGGCATTTAGGTAGCTTTTGTTGGGTGTGATTCTAATGTGAAACTTAGGTGTTTCTTTGTTGAGCTAAGACTGATTATGTTCTTCAGGTGTTTTTGTCGACATCTTAACTGGTGTACAGATGTGGATAGTTGAAGCTCCAAAATCTGACCTCTATCTTAACACTGTACAGAGCAGCACCCCTCATCCAACCAGTAAATAGCTTGCCCAATGGCCAAAGCCTCACAACACCCAAGCTGGCCTGAACCCCCCAGGCCTGTGAAACCCAAACCCCGAGGACCCCAGGCACCCCCAGTCTTGTGGGCTGGAAGGTTGCAATGCCTCCACTGCTATGCAGTCGGAGTCCCCCATGCCAAAGTGGGATGAGCCCCCATCACCCACCCACTGAGATGTTCTCACAGAACCACTTCATGCCACCCATGGTCTATCCACCAGTCCCCCAGTCCCCCAGTTCTCAGTTGAATGAATTCCAGAAATAGGCAGCTGGGAATTTGTTACAGTTTGAATGGTAAACACCTCCATGTTCTTTTTTGAAAATTTTTATTTTATGATTAGTCACCTCCACAAAGGCAATAATATTGTTGTGGAAGACCAAAATATATGTATACTTACAATTCCCTGTGTTATAAATTTATAATCTATATACTATTAACTTAAAAGGAGAGTCTCATACAGGTGAGGAAATGATGCCCTGTGCTTACATGTTCTTAACACTTAGTCCCCAGCTGGTGATACTGTTTTGGGAGACTGTGAAACTTCAGAGATTTAGGACTAGCTTTACTCAGGACTAGTCTTGAATGCTACGTGTACCTCTGCTTCTGTTGCCACCATGTGAGGAAGCCTCTCTGGCACACTCCCACTACCTCACACCCAACCACTATCCTTGGCTTTTTCTGCCATGGTGGACTATGACCTAGAACCATGAACTAAAATAAACTTGTCAGGTATTCCGGTCACAGCAGTGAGAAGAGTAACTGATTCAGAACTTAAGAAATGGAAAGGAGGAAATAAAGGAGAATCTTTGCAAAACTTGACATTGGCCTAGCTCAGCAGCATCAGAATGAGAAACTGAAGCATTTTTTGTTGTTGTTGCTATTGTTGTTGTTTGTTTATTAATTTATTTTTAAACATAGTCTCAATTGTATAGCTCAAGGTGGTCTTGAACTAATGATGTAGAATAGCCTATCCTTGAACTTGCAATCCTTTGACCTCAGGCTCCAAAATGCTGAGATTACAAGTACCACCAGCCAGTTCAACTTGAATTTTGATAGCATATATAAGGGTGAAGTAACAACTTCCAGATGTTCTTGGTTGGTATGGACCTCTATTACAAAAGACAGATTAGGGGCTGTGGAGATGGCTCAGCAGTTAAGAGCCCTTGCAGAGGACCAGGTTCAATTCCCAGCACCCACATGGTGGCTAACAATCATCTGTAACTCCAGTTCTGGGGAATCTGACGCCATCTTCTGACCTCCACAGGCATTGCATGACACAGGTGCACTTACACACATGCAGGCAATACACTCATAGACATAAAATTTAGAAAAATAATATTTTAAAAGATCAACAAGACAAAAGTTTATGAGGATGTATATTTCACATATAGATGAGAGGCAGAGAATGAATAGTTGTAAAAGCTTAGGTACTTTTTGTCTACACATACAATGTACCAAAAAAAAAGGTATTTACAATAAATACAATGAAAGCTGAACACAACATTCTTGGAGACATTTAGCAGTTTGTAGTCAACAAAAAGCAGTAAATTTTTTAGAGAATTGGCAGGACAAAAGATAAGGACTTTTGAGTCTAGGGGCAGCAATTGTGCATAGCAAATAAATGATTGATACAAGCTAGTTAGTAAAGTTTGGTAACACACATGGGTACTGTCTTCAAGCTGATGGCGATGTAAGTTGTGAATCAAAGCTCTCTGAAGAATCTATGTCTGTGTTGAAGGTCCTCCAGACTGATTAACTAGCTAGAACATCAGGACTGTGGAGAGATAGAATGTTGTATATTGAGAGCCAAAATTATCTTGGGTGATCTTCAGTCCTTTCTTCTTCATCTGTGTGGTGTGCATGCATGTTCAAATATATGAGAGCACATGTGTATTTGTGGGTAAATGTGCACATTTGCAAGTGGATGAATGAAATTAATATCAGGTGTCTTCCTTGATGGCTCTCCACTATTGCTTGAGGCAGGATCACTCCCTGATCCTGGATCTCATCATTCCAGCCAGCCAGCCTGACACAGTGCTCTAGTTTGCTTTCAATTGCTGTGACAAAACACTCTGAGCAATATGAACCTGGGGAGGAAAGGGTTTATTTGGCTTACATCTCCTCAGTCACAGTTCATCACTGAGGGAGCCCAAGGCAGGAAATCAGGGCAGGAATCTAGAGGCAGGAACTGAAATACAGGCCATGGAGGAACGTGGCTTACTGGCTTGATCCCATGGCTGTGGTCAGCCTGCTTTCTTATACAATACAGAACAATCTGCCCAGGAGTGCCACTACCCACAGTGGGCTGGGCCCTCCCACGTCACTCAATAATCAAGAACATACCCCACAGACATGGCCACAGGCCAGTCCAATGGAAGCAGTTCTCCCGTTGAGGCTTCCTCGACTCAGGGGTGCCAAGTTGACAACTAAAGCTACACAACACAATTGACCGCTTGTCAATTTTACACACAAACACATCACTAGTAAACCACAAGCTTTACATTTCTTGTCCCCAAGGTATGATGTTAATATCACAACATAAAACAGTACAGTTTTAAAAGTCCCACAGTCCTTTAAAAAAACTCAGACATGGGCTGGAGAGATGGCCTAGTGGCTAAGAGTGCTGACTGCTCTTGCAGAGGACCTGTATTTGATCCCCAGCACCCACATGGCGACTGAGAACTGTCTTTAACTCCATTTCCAGGGGAATCTGACACCTTCTTCTGACCTCCGCCACATTGCATGACACGGGTGCAAAAACCTACATGCAGACAGTACACTCATATACATAAAAAATAAATAAAATTTAAAAACCTCAAACATTTAAAAGTTCAAAATCTCTTCTAAAAGTGTCTCAACTTGTGGGCTCCTGCAAAATTAAAAACAAGTTAAGTACTGTTTTATTTCATTGGGCACACTTAAGCAAAATCTTAGTCCAGTGAAGTAGCTCAAGGCTGGACTTCTGGGATTCACTCACACTCTTCTGGGCTCCAAAGGGTTTCAGCAGTTTGACTTCTTTGATGTCCACAGCACACAGCCTGTCTCGCAGGCCCAGGCCGGCTCCATTCCACACCTGCTGCTGCCCTTGTTGGTCATCCCATGGTCCTAGCATCTCCAAAAATCTGTGGTTGCCATTGAAACTGAACCAACGGGCTTTTCTGGCCTCTCAAGGTACAAAGCCTCAGATTCTCTCCAAGAATCCTTGCAATCGGGGGGTGTCTTCACTGCATCAGGGTACCAAGCCTCAGTTGCTTTCTGATTCTGCTACTTTTTTTTTTTTTTTTTTTTTTTTTTAAGACAGGGTCTCCTTGAGCCCAGCTGTCTGGACTCACTCTGTAGACCAGGCTGGCCTTGAACTGAAAAAGATCCGCCTGCCTCTGCCTCCCAAGTGCTAGGATTAAAGGTGTGTGCCACCTCACCTGGTGCTCTGCCATATTTTCAATACCAGAACCATTCAGGGCATTACCAGGTCCTGCTTTCAGCTCGAGATGAAGGTTAGGCCCCCTCTGGACCACAGCTTCTGTGTGCTGACCCCAAGGAAATTCTCCCCAGAATATTTCACCACAGTGATGCTGGTCTCTTGTTATTCACAGTGTATTTTTTAGCTCCAGCTAACCAGCATCAGTTGTCCCAGTAAAACAAAGGTTTCACTTCAGTTTCTTGACTCTTCTTAATCACAGATGATTCTTCAGCCCCAGCCAACCAGAACCCACAGATTGTCAATTCAAAATATCACACAAACAGCCCAGATATTTCCCACCAACCTTGAAGCTTCACAAGCCAGGCCTCTATCGTGTATAACTCTTTCAGCATAACCGTTCAAAGCTCCCCATCAATTAAACTCTAAGAATTCAATGGCTTTTCTAGCCCAAATTTCCAAATACTTCCATAATCCTCCCCCAAACACCAAGGTTAGGTCTGTCACAGCAATACCCCGCTCCTGGTATCAATTTATGTTCTAGTTTTCCTTTTAATTTCTGTGACACAACACTCTAACCAAAATCAATTTGTGGAGGAAAGGGTTTATTTGGCTTATGTCTCTCCTGGGTCACAGTTCATCACTGAGGGAGACCAAGGTAGGGACATAAGGCAGGAAACTGGAGGTGGGAGCTGAAGCACAGGCCCTGGAGAAATGCTGTCTAATGCCTTGCTCTCCTGGCCCATGTTCAGCCTGCTGTCTTTTTAAAATTTTTTTTATTTGGGGCTGGAGAGATGGCCTAATGGTTAAGAGTGCCGACTGCTCTTGCAGAGGACCCGGGTTCGATTCCCAGCACCCACATTGTGGCTGATAACTGTGTTTAACTCCAGTTCCAGGGGAATCCAACACTGTCTTCTGATCTCTGTGGCATTGCATGACACGGGTGCACCAACCTACATACAGACAGTACACTCATACACATAAAAAAATAATTAAAATTTAAAAAAATTATTTTTATTATTTTATATGTATGAATGTATTGTCTGCATTTAAGTGCACCTGTGCCATGGAATGCCTGCAGAGGTCAGAAGAGGGTGTCAGATCCCCCTTGGAACTGGAGTTATTGATGGTTGTTAGCTGCCATGTGGGTGGTGGAATTCAAACCTGGGTCCTCTGAAAGAGCAGCCGGTTCTCTTAACTACTGAACCATCTCTCCAGCCCCTAGCCTGCTTTCTTATACAATACAGAACAACCTGCCAAGGGTAGCCACCCACAGGGGGTTGGACCCTCCCAGCTCACTCAACAATCACACAGACACGGCCACAGGCCAGTCCAGTGGAGGCAGTTCTCCAATTGAGGCTCCCTCAACCCAGAGATGTCAAGTTGACAACTAAAGCTATCCAGCACACCTGGTGATCCTCTGTCTGTGCCTCCTGAGTGGTGAGATTACAGACGGCAGCCATACCTGCCCAGTTTTTACATGGGTTCTGGCCCAGCCCCTCTTCAGTCCTTTTAAATAACTTTTAATTTACTGCCAACTTTTGTATCTGAACTAACACCCTTATGACTAGTAGGTAAAACTTTTAGACTATATTGTTAAACTTAGCCAGCCTCTAGCTTCTATCCCCCTAGAGCTAAGAATAAAAATCTCTGAAATCTGAGATTTCCAATTCTCCCATATCCCTCTCACCAGATGCCCTCATCACGTATTTGCTAAATGCGTTGATTAAGCCTTTTTCTGTGACTATTACATTTTAATGTAGCCTCTGCCAGAGCAGAGTACATTATTTAGGGCAATGTGAAACCATGTTACAGGCCTTGATAATTCATATTTGGCTCAAAATAAACTGTGTTATTTCCTTTGGATCAAAGTTGCATTTTACATCAAGACCTTTGCTCTCCCTAGCGGAAGAGGAAGGAAACCATATCTTTACAAATAAATTTCTACTTTCAGGCAAACATAGGGAAGCAGACAGCTATGCTGTATCTGTTTCTTCAGCATTGAGTTATAGAGAACAATATTCTAGTCTTACACAGTTGTGTAATTCAGACCTCAGCAGGAGATTTCTTGACCTTGTGAAGAAACACAATCTAATCTTAACATGCTTGGTAATTCAGACCTCGGCGAATTTCTTGACCTTCAGAGACTTAGGCTCAAATTGCTATTAAAATAGTTGATTCTGGGCATGGTGGTGCACCCCTTTAATCCTAGCACTCGGGAGGCAGAGGCAGGCGAATCTTTGTGAGTTCCAGGACAGCTGGGGCTACAGAGAGACCCTGTCTTGAAAAGACAAAACAACAACAACAACAACAACAAAAAACATAAAATAGTTGATTCAGAGACCTGGGCCTATGGCTTAGAGGTAGACTGCTTGCTCTAGCATGCACAAGTGCCTGAGTTCTATCCCCAGCACTGCAGGAGAAAAATATCTGAAATAATTGATTCTGGCATAGTAGTAAAGCCTTGACCTACTACATGTTATGCCCTGGATTTGACTCTCAGCATGGGGTAGGGATGGGAATGGCCCTTACTAACTGATATTCTCTGAAAAAGCCATAGCTGTCTTAAATATTCTGCAGTCCAATTGCCCAACTAGAATAGAGGAGAGATGGAATGCTCAGATCCAGAGCCAAATTATCTTGGGCTATCTTTTTAGTTATGAGCCTGAGCCTTTAATAGGCGGACCAGTTCTCCAGCCCAGTCCTGGGCTATCTTTAATTGTCTTAATAGGCACTTATTACCAACATGTGTCTGATTTAATGTCTTTGTTACTATTAGGTAAAACTTCTGAAATGTACTTACTTCCTAGACAGCTAGTGTAGTGGTTTGAACAAGTGTCACCCCTGGCTATTTGATTACTTGGTCACTTGGCAATGTTCTTTGGGGAGGATCATAGAACCTTTAGGAGGTGTGGCTATGCTAGAGGAAGCTCATTTCTCGGGGTGAGCTTTGAGAGTTCACAGCCTTGCCCCATTTCTGGTTTGTCTCAGCTTCCTGTGCATGCTTGAAGATCTGAGTGCTCAGACTTCTGCTCCACCTGCCTCCGCCATATCTCTCCCCACCACCATGACGGACTGATCCCTCTAAAACTGTAACTCAAATGAATTCTTCTATTAGATGTCTTGCTCATGGTGTTTTATCATAGCAACAGAAAAGTAACTAATAGAACTAGCCTCCACCAAACCTAAACAATAAGAATGTAGGATCTAAATCTTACAGAAGTTCCCCTGCATTCCTATAACATTCTTGCAAGTGTATTGCTAAATGCAATGATTTATGATTGTCTTTTGTTCTGTGACTATAAAAGTGCATGCAACCTCATCCATATTGGAACATGTTATTCAAGGTGTTACCTTGGAAATTGGGGTTCCCTTTTGGGTTCTTAGGCTTGTTAATAAAATAATTTAAAAATGGTCTTTAGGCCAGGTGTGGTGGCGCACGCCTTTAATTCAGCACTTGGGAGGCAGAGGCAGGCAGAGCTACAATAGAGATGAGGAAGAGAAAAAGCTATGCTTTTAGAGTCAGAGACTGAGAAAGCAGCCATGTTTACCAATGAAGGTTGGCAAGCAATTGCATACAGAAAGGAGGGTGAGGTGCTTCGGAGGAAGAATGAGAAAGCCCAGAGTGTCAGGGAAAGCCTGCTTAGGCTTTTGGATTGTTTCAAAAAGAGAAAGAGAAAGAGACAGAGAGAGAGAAGCTTTTTGAGTTAGAATGTTAAAAAGGTTGGCAGACTCAGCTGAACTGCATGGTGGAAACTCTCAAAGCAGCAGCCTCATAAGAGGTGCTTCTGGGAATTATATGAATACTAGCTCATTAAGGGGATGATCATTTTTCTCATCTTAAGATATGTCCTACTTTAGTTCCCTGTTTCTGTGACAAAACAATTATTAAAACAAGCTTGGGAGAAGAGAGGGTTTATTTCACTTTACAGGTTATTGAAAGAGGCTAATACATAAGTCTAGAGACAAGAACTGAAGCATAGACCATGGAGGATTGCTGCTTACTGGATTGCTACCTCCTGGCTTGCTTAACCACCCTTCTTATATAGCCCAGGCCCCTCTGCTTAGACTTGGAACTGCCCACAGTGGGCAAGGGCCTTTCATCAATTAATAATCAAGAAAATGCCCCACAGATGCATAGGCTAATCTGCTGGAGAAACTCCTCAGTTGAGGTACCCTCTTTTTTTTTTTTTTTTTTTTTTTTGCGTATCTTTGGAGACAGGGTCTCCCTGTAGCCCCAGCTGTCCTGGAATTCGCTCTGTAGACCAGCCTGGCCTTGAACTCACAAAGATCCACCTGCCTCTGCCTCCCAAGTGCTAGGATTAAAGGCATGCTCCACCACACCCCGCGAGGTTCCCTCTTTCTAGGAATCGCTAGTTTGTGTCAAGTTGACAAGAACTTACTAGCATAGTTGACATCTTGTCACCTTGGCACAACACCACCTCACTATCAAACCATAACCTTTCTTTTCTTGTTTATCCCCAGACTTCTTGTTATTATCACAATATAAAATATAGTGCAACTTTAAAAGTCTCATAGTCTTTTAAAAATTCAAACACTTTAAAAGCTTAAAGTCTCTTTAAACTATCCAAAGTCTAGCTGGGTGTGGTGGCACATGCCTTTAATCCCAGCACTTGGGAGGCAGAGGCAGGCAGATCTCTGTGAGTTTGAGGCCAGCCTGGTCTACATAGTGAGTTCCAGGACAGCTGAAGCTATAGGGAGACCCTATCTCAAAAAGATAAAAAAAAAAAACCAAAGTCTTTTATTAATTTTAGATCCCCTGGAACTGGATTTACAGATGGTTGTTAGGTGCCATGTGGGTGCTGAGAACTAAACTTGGGTCCTTTGCAAGAATAACCAGTGCTCTTAACCTTTGAGCCATCTCTTGAGCCCCCAAATATCCAAAGTCTCTTAACTGCTAATTTTTCAGCTCTAGCTAAACAGCATCAATTATCCCAGTAAAAATAGCTTTCATTAACACAAATTCATAATGGAAATATCACATGAATAGCCCTGATAGAGTCTTTGCTTTCCTCTGAAACTTCACAAGCTAGGCCCCCATTGTCTACATTACTCTCAACATTATCTTCCAGGTTCCTACAACAACTCATTAAGTTCTGAGCACTCAATGGTTTTTCCAGCCCAAAGATCCAAATGCTTCCATAATCCTCTCCCAAAATCATCATGGTTAGGTCCGTCACAGCAATATCCCACTCTCTGATACAGTTCTTGTTTTATTTCAGTTGCTGTGATGAAACACTGACCAAAACCATCTTAGGAAAGAAAAGCGTTCATTTATTGTTACAGGTTACAATCTATTATCAAGAGAAGCCAAGGAAGAAATGCAATCAGGGACTTGAGGCAGGGATTAAAGCAGAAACTATGGAGGAATGCTACTTACTGACTTGATTTTTTTTTTTTCTTCTTCAGCTGAGACAGCAAAAGAAACAATTTATTGTACATGGTTACATTTGGCCGCAGTAGAACAGAACTAATCCAGAATGCCACAGGTCTAGGGAAAGAGCCAACAGGGACTGTTTGGGTTGTAGGCAGGGCTGTCTCACAGAGGTGGTTTTGGCTCCAGATCCACTGACATGAATAATCGTCAGTAGCACAGTCTGCTGGTTTGTACCAGCATCCCAACCTCTGGCATTCCTTATTTCTGCTCCTGCAGCCTCTGTGGGGGTACAACTTTGTTTACTTGGACCTCTGCCTCCTCTTTCTTCTCATGTGCTTCAGCCTGCACATTCATTTCTTCCTCCACTTCTCTCTCAGGGCAGGAGTTTCAAGGAAGATGGTGCCAAGGCCAAGATCAGCCACCTTTCTTACACAGTCTAGGCCCACCTTCTCAAGGATAGCACAGCCTAAGGTGGGCTAGGCCCTCTTAAATCAATTAATAATGAAGAACATGACCCACAAACATCCCACAGGCCCATCTGATAGGGAAGTTCCTCATCTGAGGTTCCCTCTTTCCAGGTATGTATTGTTTGTGTCAAGTTGTCAAAAACTAATCAACCTTGAATTGAGATCAGTTCCCTTTCCCCTGAGGTGGTTTCCTGGCCAGGTGATTGACAGCTCCAGCTGGATTAACACTCAAGGGAGGAAACAGTAGTATATAATGCTCTATATTAGGAGCAGATCAGAGCCAGAGGTAGAACTCATTCCACTCTCTTGACCAGTAGTAAGTGCCTTTCCCTTAATGGTTTCAACAAACCCCCAAATCCAAATCCTCCATCTTTTCATATAGTTTTTTAAATCCTAAGGAAAGGCAACAGTGAAGCTTCCTTTTCTTTTCCTTTTTTTTTTTTTTTTTTTTTTTTTTTTTTGTTTTCGGTCTTTTTAAGACAGGGTCTCTCTTTACCCCAGCTGGCCTGGAACTTACTATGTAGAACAGGCTGGCTTTTGAATTCACACAGATTCACCTGCCCCTCTGCTTCCTCTGCTGGGATCTAAAAGTGTATCCACCATGCTCGGCAAGCTCCCTTTTTTTTTTTTTTTTTTTTTTTAATTTTTTATTTATTTCTGTATGTGTATGAATTGTACTGTCTGCATGCAAGTCTCTCCAGCCCCAAAGCTCCCTTTTTTTAGTGTTACCAGGGAAACAGGCAGTCAAGTTCATTCTCAGTGGCTTCCAAGACTCCTAATCCTGTATCAAAGGCAACCTGAATCCATGCTTACAGGCAGTTGGTCACTCCCACTTTCATTCAGAATAAACTGTCTCTTATGTTCTTTGGGACCTCATTGTTTTGTTTTTTTGAGATAGGGTCTCATTTTTGTGACCTAAAGTTCCCCCAAAAGAAGCTAACCAAAAGATAAAATGTGGAAAGAATGGTTTAAAGGAGAGGAAAACCTGGGTGTTCAGTCTGGGTTTCCCAGAATTCCAAGGACACACAGATGTCCACTTCCCAGAGGCTGATGACCTCTTTCCCCCATTACCTGAGGTCTCTGACCCGTGGCTATAAAAGGGTGTGCCTCAGTCACCATCTTGCAGGCTACCCCAGCGTACACATGTTCCCGGAGTTTCTAAGCCTCATGTGCCTGTCTTTATCAGGGGTTTGCACCATTATAATCTAACACAATGGCGCTGTTGACTCAGTTGGGGTTTGAGATGTTTTGGGTCGGGTGTGGTATGCTCAGACCTCCCCTCAAAAAGAACTAACATTTTTATGCAACCCCTGGGAATTGCCAGAAGCATATTTCTCTGGAGAGCCAGCTTCCACATTTTAGAATAAGGTTCCCTATCTTCTCCCCCATGTTCTCTCCCACTCTTTTTCACTTCCTGTCTCTCTCCCCCTTTCTGCTCTTTGTCTTTCTTCCTCCTCTCTCTGCCTTCTTCTTCTCAGCCTTAGTCGGCCATTTTGAACCTAATGAGACTTGCAGACTATCTCTTGGGTTCCCGTCTGTCACACTTTTGGGACCCTGAGACTGCAGACTCTGGGGTACCATTCCAAAAATTGACCCCCTGAGGGCCTTTACAAATTAATAGGGCTTGCTAGAAAAGATGGGCCTGAAGGAAGCAAGGTAGTTGCGGTCAAAATGTTTTTTAAAATTTTTCTAATTGGCTCTAGCTGTTCCCTCCATCGTGGACAGCTCGTGGACAGCCATGCTTGCATTAAACTGCTTGGAATGCAGCCATGAATGTCCTTGACCCTTAAGATCATTGGCTGCCCATTTCCACCCTGAACATCTCTTCGTGATGTTTGTCTATATAATTGCTGTGCTGCCTACAATAAACTGAGATCGCTTGACCAGACGCCTGAGGTTGTGGGGCGAACAGCATGCTCACCTTTCCTGATCCTCATTGCCTATCCTCATTGCAAGGAACTCTCAAGGACTGGACCGGTCCGCTGGGACACAGCTGGGACGGAGAGGGTTCCCCACAACACCCCTGTTCCCCCAGGACTCCGAAGCCACAGGAATGTGTGTCCTGTTCTGTAGTTCTGAATTTAATGAAGGGACGCTTTCTTAATTCTCAAAAGTACTTTTAAGGCTGGGTTTTTCCTAAACTTTTCTCCCTGCTCCACAACTCTTTGCTTCCCTCCCCCACTGCCAGTGCCTAGACTGGTTCTGATATCTCTATCTTCTTGTTCTCTCTCTGGAACCTCCTGTGACCTTACCAGATTCCTGCAGTAAGGAAAGCGTGCAACTTAAATCAAGGCTTTTTTTCTTTTTTTTTTTTCCTGTTGCTTTTCCTGCCACTTATTCAAACAGGAAAGGGTGGAGTGAGGCCAAGGCCATGCCTGTGCAGTGCCTGGTTTCCATGGTAACTGCGCTAGACCACACCCATCCTTTCCCAGTAGCCATCTTAGCATAGATATGTTTGCCGATTCCATGGTACCTAAGCCACATCCACTCCTCAGCTGCCATCTTCATCCACCACAAGGCAGGAATACCATATTGGAAACGTTAAATTTACATTGGAGCTTATAACAGCTAATGCCATGGTCTAATCCTCTTATAATTTATTTAATGGCATGTTTGATCCTTTCACAATTTTGTTTTTGTTTTGTTTGTATTTTTGAGACAGGGTTTTTTTTAGATCAGCTGGCCTGAAGCTCACTCTGGAGACCAGGCTGGCTTGAACTCACAGAGACCCACCTGCCTCTGCCTCCCAAGTGCTGGGATTAAGGCATGAGCTACAAGAACCTGGCTGTTTTTTTGGGATTTTATATTGGATTAGTATAAAAAGGCAACGGAGTTAGTGTTACATGTTTACGTCAGAGTAGCTGGTTTGTTTTTAATGGTTTTTCATCTATTTCAAAATTTTCCTTTTTACTTTTGTATGGTAGTTTTGTTTTGTTTTTACAGGCTGTTCTTTAAGATTTTTACATTGTTTACTGGCTTTTTTAACAAACGCTGTTTTTTTTTTTTTTTATTATATTTATTTTTATTAACAAGACTTTCCTATTTTTAAGGCTTATCTCAGATTTTGTCATTTTCCATTTCGTTGATTTTCTTCATAAATCCCATTTTATTCAGAAATCCATTTTTGTTTCTGCTCTGGATACAAGCCTCTATCTGAGATTAAAAAGATGTGTCCCCACACCTGCCCAGCTGGCATCCAGATGATTGCCTCTCAGGCAGAAAATTTTACCCAGCTGCCTCCCCTTAAAGAAAGGATTTTTTATTTTCCACTAACAATAAATTTATTCTCATTAAATTAGCAGCTAAACCCAGGTGGAGATGGGCAAGCTGTGAGTGGTAGATCCAAAATCCTGTGTGACCACGCACCCTCCACCACCCTGCACAGGTGCATACACACACCACAGCCTCGGGCGCAAGCACTGGATGGGCGCAGAGCTGTTCCCACCTGAGTAAATGTCTTAAACTCTAAGACTGTGTAAATATGACAATTAAATAATGGTTCCCTCAGCCCTGCATCATGGCACTTATTAACTGTGTGTAGGCAGATCAGGGAACTGAGAACTTTCCTGCCTTGACATCAAGTTATCTGGGCCACTTCACTATAGAGAGAGAGGAGAGATAGAGGAGAGAGAGAGAGAGAGAGAGTGAGGAGAGAGCGGAGGAGAGAGGCGGGAGAGAGAGGAGAGAGAGAGGGAGGGAAAAAGAGAAGGAGTAGAGATGCAGACCGCATTTCACCATTATCATGCAGTCTTAAGGCTACAATTAAGTCACGTCGCTTGGTTCCAATCCTGTCTCTGTGTTATAATCGTCTTCCAGTGTCTTTGAGATTCATGTAACTGTCCTGTTGTCCATGTCTTCTCTTGGTTTAATCTACCAAAAAAACAAATTGCCACTTCAACAGTTTTCATTCATATTGTGCCACACACACACGCACAAACAAATAAGTTTACTTTCTAGCTTGCCTCTTAAGTTTTTCAAAGGCCTGATTTTAACCTGGGTTCCTAGGTTATCTATGGTTATATAAATGATTTTTTACTCTGTTAGGACTGAATTCAACCTCTAAATTAAAGCTCGTTCTTAAATGTCGATGGTGTTTTTTACAGGTATTCAAACTTCAGTTCTTTCAACTTTTTTGTTCAGACCCTGGTACAAGTATTAGGTTCATAAGGTTACAAGATACCCCCCATGACAAAAAGGACACATGGAGACTTAAGTCACCAGGAAATTCATTTTTACTCTCCATCTGCGAGACTGCCGAGTGGGCTGACTGCTGCGGCATTGTGGTCACATAAGCAGGACAGAGCAAGCAACGGTGGCAACTGAGGCCAAACCATTTGGTACCATGGGGTGGGACCTCAGGTTCAGAGGGGAAGCGGTCAGAAGACTTGACAGCCATCATGGGAAGTGACATCTGTGTGTCCCTTGTGAATTCTTGGGAAGCCCGACCAATACATTCGCCTTTTGTTTATGAAAGGAAATGTGACACTGTTCTCTCTTCGTATTGCTCTTCAGAGCTGGGGTGTAGCAGTCTCAGGGGAGGAAACACATGTCAGGCTGGATGAAATGCGTTACGAATCTGCTTGGTTCTCGGTTGCTCTGCGTGTTGTTTTTGGTCCGATGATGGGGGCCATTACTTAGTGGACATTTTCTCTGCAATGGAAAAGAAAGCTGGTTGTGAGCTTTACTATGAGTATACCGTGCCGGGATTTCAACAGTTCAAACGGGCGGGGCTACAGTGCCATTAACTAATTGGGGCGTCCGCATATTCTAGGGTCTCCAAGGGACGCAGCTTGGACCCCTTATCTGAGGAATTCACAAAAAATCAAGTTTAGACAACGAGCTCTAAAACGAGGGGCCAGCTTCTAATACCCAGTGGCTCCAGAATGGAGCCAAATAACCATTAGAATATAAAAGTGGATTTTCTGGCATGGCACTTTATGAATCTTGTCACCTATCTCTGAGGTAATTCTTCTAACATATCACAGTAGGTTCCTAACTTGGCACAAGTAGGTCCTCTATATTACATACACTAGATCCTACCATTCTTGGTAATAAGTTTCATTTCATTTTCTCCTTTAGATATAGTTTTCCTGTTGGGTGTTTAAAACCCACACAGCTCAGATAAATGAATTAGTTTTGGGCTCTGTTCAGGGTCAGTTGAACGGTTCTGGTCCTTAGGGGTCCACTCAAGGCCTTGCTCCTGCTCTCTTCACCAGTTCCATCTATGTGAGGACAAACGTCAGGCCTTGACTTGATACAGAAGCTTTCCTTTGAAAGCTGTGAGGAGTTTTCCTTAAATGGACTTTCCTCCTTTGAATGGACACTGGCAGAGGATGAAGTCCTTGTTACGTGAATTCTCCAAAGCCTCCCTGAGCCCGAGATGACTGATGGACTACTGCTCATAGGACATGTAAGATGTGCTGATGCAGGACCCTAGAACTTAAGGGGATCTTAGAGGTAAGGGCCAAAAGTTGTCCTTCAAAATCCCTCTTGCCAAATCAGATTAGAGCTAAAGTATGGTTGCTAAGCCTCAAGATGATATTTGAATTAGATTTGGATACTTTAACTTTAACCATATAATCCATAAGTAAAGCTTGAACATTGGATAAGCACATTAATAATTCTTTAGGCTGGGCAAATCATCTAACTACATAATAAAACTATGGTAGGAGCCTGGTGTAGGGACTGCAGCACAGGCTAGGCAAAGGTTTGCTTTCTACTGGCCTTGGTGTGGCTCATGTTAGCCATTCTATACAATATAGAAATATCTGGCCACAGGATGCATGGCACAATGTACGGTCAGCCAGCATGAAGGCCAATTATTGAAGTTTTTTAGCTCAGGTGTATCAAGTTTGACATTAAACTATTATAGTAAGGCCTTTTAATTTGTTCCTTAAGGTCTATACAGGTATTTAGGTACTCAAAAGTTAATGCATGGTTTAAACCATGAAAGGCCAAAGGTTCTAAATAGCCATTGAAACAACACCAAGCATAAAAGATGCTAAAATACTAATACCTTCTAGGACTACCTCCAATGAGGCCTATGTCACTTGCACCCAGATTTCGAATCCATAGTTTTGAAAGAGGAAAAGGAAAGGGGCATTCATCACATATTCAAGAGCAGACAGGAAATACTTAGGGCCACCCAAAATGGTTACCATTAGGACTGTCCATGTGGTCACTGCAAAGTAAAAACTAATTTCTAAAAAATTGTAAAATAAAAATAAACAAAAAAAGTTTTAGTATGTTGGGTAACTCAATATTTATATATGCCCAGTCTTCATTGCAGCTGTACAAGGCGTATGTATGAGTACTCACTAGGTTGGGACAATACTTTCATTATGTCTATGCTCTTAATTACATTATAGAATTCTAAAGTGAACAGTATTCATGCATCACACTCATAAAATCAAGGCTCTAATAAATAATGGATGGCATTTGAAGTTTGTGCATGAGCAGAGGCACATACATTGTATCATTATACAGACAGACTTAAAATCTGTTTAACAATAAATAACATTCATACCAGATTTATACCCACATTCATTTCAAGGTGATTTTATTCCTGGTTTGTTTACTGAACAGCGTCACATCTATTGGAAAAAAAAAATCTTTTAGAACATATTATTCTGGGCTGGAGAGTGGTCCTAATGTGGTCTGAGAGCGGCGTGCTCTGAGAGGAACCCGGGTTCGTCCCCCACCGCACCAGACATGCGGCTGGAAGAACCCTACTGATGAAACCCAATCCAATTCCAGGAGACTCAGTCTACGCAGGTGAACTGAGTCGCCTCTTCTGGACCTCCGTCCGATTGCCATGACATGGGTTACCACAACGCATGAAGGCAGTAACATTCTACACTATACAGGAAATTAATGGAATATATAAAAAAAATTAAAAAAAATCATATATTTAACAGATGCAGCTTATTAAGTCACTGACCAGGGCCTGGATGGCACTATATTCAGTGTTCCTTATCTTTTTTTCATGCTGGGCATTAACATTTGTACCTTTGGTTCTTAAAACTTATGATCTTATTCAAATACTTTTTAACAAGTGGATGGAAAACCGACATTCTATACCAGAAAAAAGAACTTGCATATCCAAAGGTTATTCAGGGCTCTTTCACTGAACGGAAGGAGATTAGAGGGCGAAGCCATTGTGCCACGCTTCCAAGTGCCAGAGTATGAATGAATCCCGGGCTTTTTACCCAAAATGGTCTCTGGTCAGAAGGCCTGTGGCAATTAGATGCCAGGATAGTGTTAATTCGGAGATAAAAGAAGAACGAAAAAAAAATTGTTCGTGTACACCTAAAGGGTCAAACTTAGGTCTTCGACAGGTTGGATACAAGAAAAAAACTGGACAGGACATTTGTTCAATTCATATACCTGCGCAGAGAAGAACCTAATTTTGGACAGATAAGAAACACCCTTCACAGCAGCGTGGTGGCTACTAGCCTTTAATCCTAGCCACTCGGAGGGAGCCAGGCAGGCGGCTCTTGTGAGTCAAGGGCCAGCCTGGTCCTACAGAGGAGTTCCAGGCACCTGGGTGCTACAGGGAGACCTGTCTCCAAAAAGACCAAAAAAAAAAAAAAAAAAAAAAGAAAAAAAAACCTTCAATAATCACGTGTCAGAACTTAGCGCGCCCAGGTACAATCAGGCCTTTTAAAAAACATTTAGAGGCATGCCAACAGTAAACTCTAATTTAATTTTTTGTTTGTGCACATTATAGAATGAAAGAAGTTTGAAGTGGGCACTTTCACAGAAAAACACAAGAGAACATGGACACCATGACAATATCATGAATTCAAAGACACTGGAGAAACATTAAACACAAAGACAGATTGGAAGACCACATGGACTTAATTGTATACCTTAACTCTGAAAATGGGAGCTGGAAATCCCTCCCCCACCTTTTTTTTACTAGAATTGTCAGACGGTAATGTTGTACCCAGAACTAACACTTATATCAAGCGCACAGCAAAATTCTCCAGTTCCCCGATCTGCTGCACAGTACCTCTAAAGATGTCCATGTTGATAAGGGCTGTCGGATACCATATCTAATTGCAATTGTCAATTACACAGACATCATTTAGGTTTAGAGGCTTCTACTCAGGTGGGAACAGCCTGTGTGCCCACTACTTACTTTCATGGCACAGCTGTGTTGCGCTGTGGTGCCGTGGATGGCAGTTAGGTGGGAAGGCGCAGGCAGGCAGATATGGCCTCGATGAGGTGGTTACTGCTAATTTAATTGAGAATAATTTCATTGTTAGTGGGAAAAAATCAAAAGTCACTTGAACTTACTGCCTGAGGCAAGATCTGGATTGCCAGGGTGGATGGCGTGTGTGGACACACACTTAATGTTCAGAGACAGAGGCTTGTATCAGAAGTAAAAACAAAACTGGATTCTGAATCAAATGGGATTTATAAAGAAACCAATGAAATGGGAAAATGCCAAAACCTGAAATAATACCTTAAATTAGGAAAAAGTATTGTTAAACGAAATATTTTAAAAAAACCAGCATTTTTTTCAAAATGCAGATGTCTGTGGGCTGGAGAGATGGCCTAGCGGTTTTAAGAGCGCCGACCGCTCTTACGGAGGGAGGCCCGGGTTCGATCCCCAGCAACACATGGCGGCCGAGAGCCGTCTGCTGACAAACTCCAATTCCAGGAGGAAAACACTCCAGCTCCAGGGGAATCGAGGCCCTCTTCTGACCTCCGCGGCATGGCAAGGGACCCGGGTGCACAGACCTGCATGCAGACAGTAAAGTCCATAAAATACAGAAGAAATAAAAATAAATAAAAGAAATAACAAAAAAATAAAAAAAAAAAAAAAAAAAAAAAAAAAAAAAAAAAAAAAAAAAAAAAAAAAAAAAAAAAAAAAAAAATTAAAAAATGGAAAAAATCTGATTGTATTTTGAAAAGATGAAAAATGGTAACAACCAAAGTTCGGTTTTTTATGGTATACCATGGAAACGGCATGTAAGATGTCCACTGTTGAAGAGGGGTGTGGCTTAGCACAGGTGCCATGGAACCGGGGCGTGCACAGACACAGTCTTGCTGCTCCTGTTCCTATTTGAATGTGTGGCGGGGAAAAGAAAAAAAGAAAAAAAAAANTCAGAAGAGGGTGTCGGATTCCCCTGAAACTGGAGTTCTCCTGGAATTGGAGTTTCAGACGGTTCTCGGCCGCCATGTGGGTGCTGGGGATCGAACCCGGGTCCTCTGCAAGAGCGGTCGGCGCTCTTAACCGCTAGGCCATCTCTCCAGCCCCCAAAGCTCCCTTTTTTTAGTGTTACCAGGGAAACAGGCAGTCAAGTTCATTCTCAGTGGCTTCCAAGACTCCTAATCCTGTATCAAAGGCAACCTGAATCCATGCTTACAGGCAGTTGGTCACTCACATTTCATTCAGAATAAACTGTCTCTTATGTTCTTTGGGACCTTCATTGTTTTGTTTTTTGAGATAGGGTCTCATTTTTGTGACCTAAAGTTCCCCCAAAGAAGCTAACCAAAAGATAAAATGTGGAAAGAATGGTTCAAAGGAGAGGAAAACCTGGGTGTTCAGTCTGGGTTTCCCAGAATTCCAAGAGACACACAGATGTCCACTTCCTCCAGAGGCTGATGACCTCTTTCCCCCATTACCTGAGGTCTTGACCCGTGGCTATAAAAGGGTGTGCCTCAGTCACCATCTTGCAGGCTACCCCAGCGTACACATGTTCCCGGAGTTTCTAAGCCTCATGTGCCTGTCTTTTATCAGGGGTTTGCACCATTATAATCTAACACAATGGCGCTGTTGACTCAGTTGGGGTTTGAGATGTTTTGGGTCGGGTGTGGTATGCTCAGACCTCCCCTCAAAAAAGAACCTAACATTTTTATTGCAACCCCCTGGGAATTGCCAGAAGCATATTTCTCTGGAGAGCCAGCTTCCATATTTTAGAATAAGGTTCCCTATCTTCTCCCCCATGTTCTCTCCCACTCTTTTTCACTTCCTGTCTCTCTCCCCCTCTTCTGCTTCTTGTGCTTTCTTCCTCCTCTCTCTGCCTTTCTTCTTCTCAGCCTTAGTCGGCCATTTTGAACCTAATGAGACTTGCAGACTATCTTACTGGGTTCCCGTCTGTCACACTTCTGGGACACTGAGACTGCAGACTCTGGGGTACCATTCCAAAATTGACCCCCTGAAGGGCCTTTACAAATTAATAGGGCTTGCCTAGAAAAGATGGCGCCTGAAGGAAGCAAGGTAGTTGCGGTCAAAATTGTTTTAAAATTTTTCTAATTGGCTCTAGCTGTTCCCTCACTGGTGGACAGCTCGTGAACAGCCCATGCTTGCCGTTAAACTGCTTGGAATGCAGCCCGTGAATGTCCTTGACCCTTAAGATCATTGGCTGCCCATTTCACACCCTGAACATCTCTTCGTGATGTTGTCTATATAATTGCTGTGCTGCCTACAATAAACTGAGATCTGCTTGACCAGACGCCCTGAGGTTGTGGGGCGAACAGCATGCTCACCTTTCCTGATCCTCATTGCCTATCCTCATTGCAAGGAACTCTCAAGGACTGGACCGGTCCGCTGGGACACAGCTGGGACGGAGAGGGTTCCCCACAACACCCCTGTTCCCCCAGGACTCCGAAGCCACAGGAATGTGTGTCCTGTTCTGTAGTTCTGAATTTAATGAAGGGACGCTTTCTTAATTCTCAAAAGTACTTTTAAGGCTGGGTTTTTCCTAAACTTTTCTCCCTGCTCCACAACTCTTTGCTTCCCTCCCCCACTGCACGTGCCTAGACTGGTTCTGATATCTCTATCTCTCTCTGTCTCTCTCTCTGGACCTCCCTGTGACCTTAACAGATTCCTGCAGTAAAGGACTGCAACCTTAAATCCAGGCTTTTTTTTCTTTTTCTTTTTTTTTTTCCTGTTGCTTTTCCTGCCACTTATTCAAACAGGAAAGGGTGGAGTGAGGCCAAGGCCATGCCTGTGCAGTGCCTGGTTTCCATGGTAACTGCGCTAGACCACACCCACTCCTTCCCAGTAGCCATCTTAGCATAGATATGTTTGCCAGATTCCATGGTACCTAAGCCACATCCACTCCTCAGCTGCCATCTTCATCCACCACAAGGCAGGAATACCATATTGGAAACGTTAAATTTACATTGGAGCTTATAACAGCTAATGCCATGGTCTAATCCTCTTATAATTTATTTAATGGCATGTTCTGATCCTTTCACAATTTTGTTTTTTGTTTTGTTTTGTATTTTTGAGACAGGGTCTCAGTTTTAGTACCAGCTGGCCTGAAGCTCACTCTGTAGACCAGGCTGGCCTTGAACTCACAGAGACCCACCTGCCTCTGCCTCCCAAGTGCTGGGATTAAAGGCATGAGCTACCAGACCTGGCTGTTTTTTTGGGATTTTATATTGGATTAGTATAAAAAGGCAACGGAGTTAGTTACATGTTTACGTCAGAGTAGCTGAGTTTGTTTTTACTGGTTTTTCATCTATTTCAAAATTTTCCATTTTTACTTTTGTATGGGTAGTTTTTGTTTTGTTTTTACAGGCTGTTCTTTAAGATTTTTACATTGTCTACTGGCTTTTTAACAAACGCTGTTTTTTTAATATATATTTATTTTTATTAACAAGACTTTTACCTATTTTTAAGGCATTATCTCAGATTTTGTCATTTTCCATTTCGTTGATTTTCTTCATAAATCCCATTTTATTCAGAAATACATTTTTGTTTCTGCTTCTGGATACAAGCCTCTATCTGAGATTAAGAAGATTTGCCCACCACACCCTGGCCCAGCTGGCATCCAGGATCTGGCCTCACACAGCAAAATTTTACCCAGCTGCCTCCCCTTAAGGAAAGGACTTTTGATTTTCCACTAACAATAAATTTATTCTCATTAAATTAGCAGCTAAACCCAGGTGGAGATGGGCAAGCTGTGAGTGGTAGATCCAAAATCCTGTGTGACCACGCACCCTCCACTACCCTGCACAGGTGCATACACACACACAGTCGGTGCTGCAAGCACTGGATGGGCGCAGAGCTGTTCCCACCTGAGTAAATGTCTTAAACTCTAAATGTAAATATGACAATGAAAATGAATGGTTCCCCAGCCCTGCATAACAATGGGCAACTTTAGATTAATGTGTGTAGCAGATCAGGGAACTGAGAACTTTCTGTGCCTTGACATCAAGTTATTCTGGGCACTTAACTATGAGGAGAGAGAGAGAGAGAGAGAGAGAGAGAGAGAGAGAGAGAGAGAGAGAGAGAGAGAAAGAGAGAGAGAGAGAGCATTTCCCATTATCCAGAGTTAAAGGCTACAATTAAGTCACGTGTCTTGTCCAACCTGTCTCTGTGTTATAATCGTTCTTCCATGTGTCTTTGAGATTCATGTAACTGTCATGTGTCCATGTTCTCTTGTGTGTTAATTTCTACCAAAACAAAGTGGCCACTTCAAAGTTCTTTCATTCTATATTGTGCACACACACGCAAAAAAATAAGTTTACTTTTAGCTTGCCTCTTAAAGTTTTTCAAAGGCCTAGTTTTAACCTGGGTTCCTAAGTTTCTACACTGGTTATCTAAAGATTTTATTTGTTATCTGTTAGACTGAATTCAACCTCTAAATTAAGCTGTTTTAAAGTGATGTTGTTTACAGGTATTCTAACTTCAGTTTCCTTTCAACTTTTTTGTTTCCAGACCTCTGAAGTATTAGGTTATAAAGGTACAAACCCCCAGATGAAAAGGCACATGGGACTTAAGTCACTCCAGGAACATGATTTACTCCCATTTGGAACTGCCGGAGTGGGCTGCCTGTGGGCATGTGGAATAGCAGCAGGAGCAGCAAGGTGGCAACTGAGGCCAACCCATTTATAGCCATCGGGTGGGACCTCAGGTTCAGAGGAAGAGGTCAGAAGATTGACAGCCTCTGGAGGAAGTAGACATCTGTGTGTCCCTTGGAATTCTGGGAAGCCCAGACCTAACATTCCAGCCTTTTGTTTATGATAAGGAAATGTGACACTGTTCTCTCTTCTGTATCTGCTTCAGAGCTGAGGGTGTATGCAGTCTCAGGGGAACACATGTCAGGCTGGAAGGTTAGAATCTGGTTTCCCATCTTGGCTGTTCTCGGTGCTCTGCCAGGTGGTTTTCGTCCAGATTGATGGTGGCCATTACTTAGTGGACATTTTCTCTGCAATGGAAAAGACAAGCTGGTTGAGACTTATATAAGTATACCAGTGCAGGGACTTCACAGTTCCAACAGGGGGTGGCTACTGGATGCATTAATAATTGGAGGGTCCCTATCTAGGGTCTCCAGAGGGAGAGAGGACCCTATTCTGAGGAATTACAAAAAAGTTTTAGCACACAGAGCTCTAAAACGAGGGCCAGCTTTAATACACAGGGCTCCAGAATGAGAGCCAGAATAACCTTGAGAATATAAAAGGTGGTATTTTCTGGCATGGCACTTTAAATCTTTCACCTATCTCTGAGATATTTTCTAACATGATACAATAGGTTCCTAACTTGGCACAGTAGTTCTCTTACCTATCTCTCTGGTAATAAGTTATTTCATTTTCTCCTTAGATTATAGTTTCCTGTTGGGGTGTTTAAAACCACACAGCTCAGATAAATGAAATTAGTTTTGGTGTTAAGGTCAGTTGAGGTTCTGGTCCTTAGGGGGTCACTCAGGCCTTGTGCCTTGCTCTCTTCACCAGTTCCATCTATGTGAGGACAAAGTCAGGCCTTGCTTGACCAGAGCTTCCCTTTGAAGTGTGAGGAGTTTCTCCTCTAAATGGACTTTCCTCCCTTGACTGGACACTGGCAGGATGAAGTCCTTTTGAGTGAATCTCCAAGGCCTCCCTGGCCCGGGATGACTGGTGGCTCACTGCCATAGGACATGTACAGAGGTGCTGATGCAGGACCCTAGGACTTAAGTGGATCTTAGAGGGTAAGGGCCAAAAGATTGTACCTTCAAATCCCTTTTGCCAAATCAGATTAGAGCTTTAAGTATGGTTGCTAAACCTCCAAGAGGATTATTTGAATGGATTTGGTACTTTAATTACCATATAACACCTAAGTAAAGCTTGAACATTGACTTAAGCACTCTTAATAAATTCTTAATGGCTGGGGCAACATATTCTGACTAATAAGAGCTCATGGTAGGAGCCTGGTGGTAGTAACCGCAGCACAGGCTAGGAAAGGATGCTGCTTACTGGCCTGTGTTGCTGGCTCATGTTCAGCCTATTCTATACAATATAGAAATATCTGGCCAAGGATGGCATTGGCCACAATGGGTACAGGCCAGTCCAATGAAGGCAATTATTGAAGTTTTTTAGCTCAGGTGTATCAAGTTGACATTAAACCTATGTAGTAAGGCCTTTAATTTGTTCCTTAAGGTCTATAAAGGTCATTTAGGTACTCAAAGTAGAATGGATTTAAACCATTAAAGGCAAAATGAGTTCTAACATAGGCCATGAAACAAACCCAAGATAATAAAGATGCTAAAATCAATACCTTCTAGGACTACCTCAAATGAGGCCATGTCACTTGCACCCAGATTTCGAATCATAGTTTTGAAAAGGAAAAGGAAAGCGGGCATCATCACATATCAAGAGCAGACAGGAAATACTTAGGGCTCACCCAAATTGGTTACATTAGGACTGTCCATGTGGTCACTGGAAGTAAAAATATCAAAAGTAACATGTACAAAGTATAGCAGATATATAAAAGTTTTAGTATGTATGGGTAACTCAATATTTATATATGCCAGTTTCACTTGAAGCTGTAACAAGGTGTATAGTACTCACTAGGTGGGACACAATTTCTTGTATATGCCATAATTACATTATAGAATTCTTAAAAGTGAACAGTACTTCATGCATACACTCATAAAATAAGGTTCTAATAAATAAAGTTTATTAAGGTAGTACTGAGCAGAGGCACATGCATTGCTATCATACACAGACAGATCTTAATATTCTGTTTAACAATATCATACACATACACACATTTATCCACACATTCATTCAAGTGATTTTTTATCCTGGTGTTTGTACTGAACAGTCACATACATTGGAAAAAAAATCTTTAGAAATATTATTTAGGGGCTGGAGAGATGGCCTAGTGGTTGAGAGCGCCGACTGCTCTTGCAGAGGACCCGGGTTCGATCCCCAGCGCCCACATGGTGGCTGAGAACCATCTGAAACTCCAATTCCAGGAGAACTCCAGTTCCAGGGGAATCTGAGGTCCTCTTCTGACCTCCGCGGCATTGCATGACATGGGTACACAAACTTGCATGCAGGCAGTACATTCATACACATACAGAAATTAATGAAATTAATAAAAAAAATTAAAAAAATATTATTTAAAGCATGCAGCTCTAATTAATTGCACTGCCAGGGCTGAGATGGCTAATACAGTTTCCTTATCATGCTGGCATTAACATTTTGTACCTTTGGTTCTAAAACTATGAACTTATTGAAATATTTTAACAAGTGATGGAAAACAGAATTATATATACAGTAATTAAAGAACTGACAATACCAAAGGTATTTAGGCTTTCATTGAAGGGAAGAGATTGCAGGGGAAGCCATGTGCCACTGCCCAAGTGCCAGAGTATGAATGAATCCAGGGATTTTTAAAATGGTCTCTGGTCAGAAGGACTGTGGCATAGATGTCAGAAGCCTGGTTAAGTAGGAGAAAAGAAGAAGAAAAAAATCTGTTAGTGAACCCCTAAGGGTCAAAAATTAGGTCTTCAGAGGTCTGGATACAAGAAAAAACTGGAAAGGAAATTTTAGTTATTATAATACCTGTGAAGAAAATAATTTGGACAGATAAGAAACAACCTTCAAGCCAGGCGTGGTGGCTCATGCCTTTAATCCTAGCACTCGGGAGGCAGAGGCAGGCGGATCTTTGTGAGTTCAAGGCCAGCCTGGTCTACAGAGTGAGTTCCAGGACACCTGGGGCTACAGGGAGACCCTGTCTCAAAAAGACCAAAAAAAAAATAAAATAAAATAAAATAAAATAAAAACTTAACTTGATCTCAGTAAAGACGCACTAGATCCAAAACTCTCTCTGGTGTCACGTCCAGTTATTTTTTGCCTGAATCTGTGCCCTCCTGTACAGACCTTGATTTCCTGCAGGTTAAAGAAATCCCGACTGGGTGGCTTGTGGCAAGAGATCAATACTTCTTCTACCTCAAGCTCCAAAGCTATAGTCGAAGGCTGGTTCATGTGCTAGTTAAGCTAATTATACTGGCAGCAGGACCTGAAAGGTCCTCTTGTCCCAGGAAGACTGACANCACACGCAAAAAAATAAGTTTACTTTTAGCTTGCCTCTTAAAGTTTTTCAAAGACCTGATTTGAACCCAGTTTCCCAGGTTTTTACACTGCTTATCTGAAGTTTTTATATTGGTTATAGTTAGACCTGAATTCACCTACCTCTAAATTAGCTGTTTAACGTCGATGTTGTTTACCTGTTTATTCCCTATACTTCAGTTTCCTCTTCAATCTACTTTTCCTTTGTCCTTCCTTAGGAACCTCTGCCACCCAGTTTATTTGCCTTTCACGCGTTATAAATGCCAAGGGTGTTTTTGCGATACAAACCCCACCTGATAAAAGATAGGCACATGAGCCTTAAGTCACTCCAGGAACATGATTTAATTCCATTTGGAACTCACCGGAGTTGGGTTCTGGCCTGTGGCATGCGGCCATTATACGAAGCTTTTAGGAGCTAGCAATTGGTGGCCAAATTCGAGGGCCAACCTTCATTTATCGCCATCGGGTGGGATTCCTCAGTTTCAGAGCGAACCGAGCGTTCAAGAAGATTTTGCAAAGCTCTGGTATCGGAACCTGTTTCCTAGTCTCTACATCTGTGTGTCCATCTTTCTTGGCAATTCTGGGAAGCCCATACTCTTTCTTTCCCCCCCCTCTCTCTTCCCTAACATTACCTAGTCCTTTTGTTTATGTCATTTTAAGCCGAATATGTTCCCCACCACTGTTCTCTATTCTGTTTCTGCTTCAGAGCTGAGGGTGTATGCAGTCTCAGGGGAACACATGTCAGGCTGGAGGGTTAGATTCTGGTTTCCCATCTTGGCGTTCTCGGTCTCTGCCAGGTGGTTTCGTCAGCATGTGGGTGGGTCCCCTTACTTATTTTGTGGTACATTTTTCTCTGAATGGAAACCAGACAACGCTGTTGTACGACACCTTCCCTTATACTATCCCCAGCTATTACCCTAGTTGCCCGTTGTGACCCCTTCCATCATTCCCACCCCAACAGGCGCCCCGGCGGCCTACCTGGTATGATTACTTAATACATTGGAGGTGTCCTCCCCCTAGTATTGCGCGGTACCTCAGCGGGGAGAGAGGACCCTATTCTGAGGAATTACAAAAAAGTTTTAGCACACAGAGCTCTAAAACGAGGGCCAGCTTTAATACACAAGGCTCCAGAATAAGAGCCATAACCACGAGAATATAAAAAGTGGTATTCTGGCATGCACGCTCTAAAGCTTCGTCATCCCTCTTATTCTCTTTGATTTTTCCGCATACGTTACCTATATCCATATCCTGTGCACAACCTTAGGTTCCCTAATTCTCTTGGCACATGTTTTAGTTTCCTTTACCTTACTACGTCTTCTTGGTTGTAATAAGTTATTTCATGTTCTCTTCTTCTCCTCTTTAGCATTTTTATTTGAGTTTCCTCGTGTGGGTGTTTAAAAACAACCATCAGCTCAGATAAATTCAGTTAGTTTTGGTGTTAAGGTCAGTTGACCCGCTGCTTGCTTTGGGCTTCTCTCACGGGTGTCACCCCCTTTCCTGGCCTTTCGTGCTTGTTTTTTTTCACTCTTCACCCAGTTCCCACCGCTATCCGGTCGAGGATCAACCATGTTTCAGGCCTGTGCCTTGACACTTAAGCGTCCTTACTCCCCCCTCCCTTCCCTCCCCCCCTTTTTTTTTTTTTTTTTTTTTTCTTTCCCTTCTTTCCTCCCACCCCCCCTCCTTCCCCCTTCCCCCCCCCGCCCCCCTTTCCCCCTTTTTCCTTTTCTTTCCCCCCCTCCCCTCTCCCGTCCCCCCCCCCTTTTCTACCTCCCCCCCACTCCCCCCCCCCCCCCCCCACCCCCCCCACACCCCCCCCCCCCTCCTTTCCCCTTTCCTCTTATTTTGCAACCCGTCCCCCCTGTGTACGGACTGTTTTCGTTCTCTCTCTAAATCTTGACTTTCCGTTCCCCTTGATCCCCTGCGACCATTCTGTTTGGCAGTTGCCTCTTTATTGGTAAGTCTTCTGTTTGTTTTGATGTGCATATCTACCTCACTACGGATCTCTCTGGCCCTGTTGCGATTGTTACTGTTGTCCTGGTTTTTTCTAACCCTGCCACCTCTAGCGGGACACCCTGTTCACACGCATTTGGCTGCTCTCGATGCATGGCGACCCTCAGGACCTTTTAACGTGGCACTCTCGATCCCGAGGCTGTACAGCGGCCCAAAACTCACGTACTTCCCTGGTAAACCTCGCATTTTTTCCCACCCCATGTACCCACCCGTTCGCCGACCCCCCAAACACCACATCCCTTAATCCCTGCCATTTTTCTACACGCTCTTACTTCAGTTCCCATCTGCCGCTGCCTCCCAACCCTACACCCCCCCCCAATTGTATCTTTACCAACCCAGCCTACCGCCCGGGCATTCCCTCAGTTTTTTGGCACCATTGTTCTGCATTCCTTCCCTCCTTTCGGTTTCCTACTTTTTAATTCCACCCTATATTCATTTTACCTACCCCTTCTTTTTCCCTTATTCCCCTTCCTTTTTCCAAAAACACTCCCCAAGTTAATTTTTCCCAGTAAGTTCTCTTTACTGGAAAACTTAGCAACTTTTATTTTTTACCAGAATCTATATCTCCCATACCTCTACCTCCCACCTCTCTTCATGACTACCCTGGCACGATGGGGTCACCACAACCTATTGTCCCATGCATCATATATAAGAAGACTCCCCAGTTTCTTTGGTACCCGGGGGATTTATCCTTCCCCCCCTGTGGCTTAGTAATCTATATCCTCGAAGAACCCTCCACCACCCGTCCGGTCCTTTATCGGCCCCACCTACTTAGTGCGCATGTGACCCTTGCATTGTCCATTACTCCGCGTGAATTCCTGTGTTTGCTCGGGTCTGGGTCCTTCATGCGTGAACCGGTGTGGTTTAACCTTTAATTCCCCTCTTTCCTTTATCATCTCCTTACACCATACTTTTCAATACCCATAACCTCTGCGGCCAAATGTCTATGGGTGCATTTTGTGCGACTTAACTTCCACTATGGCGGTACCCCCCCAGCGCTAAGTTTTACATATTTCTGACTTAGTTTGTACAATTCCACCTTTTCCCTGGCACCTATTGTCCTTTCTTCTCTATGTCTTCCCTTTCAGCGTCTTCCCGCTTTTGTATTTCTACCTTTTTTAATGTGTGGACATTCCTACCCCGTTATTATTCTTTCTCTTTATTTACCATCCATTTTGTCTCAGGTTATCAATCCTATCTACGTGTTTTTCGTCGTATCTCCCTTCTCCCTTTCTTTCTTCTTTCTTATTCTCATCTCTTTGTTCGTTTTTTTTTTTTGTTCTTCCTTATTTTTATCTTGTGGTTGTAGATTTTCTAAATCCTTGGGGGTTCCACCTTTCCTTCTGCGCATGTTCTCTGCTCTTTTGTCTTTTTCTTACTCACCTTCAAGCTTTCAACCGAATTGCTGACTCTCTTCTTTCTTATTTACACCCTCTTTATTTTTTCTCTCTCCTCCTCCTTCTTTACTTCCTTCTTTTTTTTTTTTTTTTTTTTTTTTTTTTTTTTTTGTTTTTTCTCCCTGCCTTTTCACCCCCCCCCCTTTCTTTATTACCCCTCCATACCATCCTTGGCCTGCCAAACACCCCCCCCCCCCAACCCCCCCCCACCCACCCCACCCCCCGACCCCCCCCCCCGACCCCCCACTACCCCCCCCCACCGTATTTCTTTCTGCCTTCCATATAACCCCCGTTTCTTATACCCTTCTTTTCCAGGGGTGACCCCCCCCTTCCCCCCACTCACTCAACTCACTCTTTACCCCCACTGGAGGCCTACACTGTTCAACTTGCACACTTCCCCCTAGATTTTTTCTTTTGCCACATTCATCTTTTTCGCCTTTTTTTGCAATCCCCTATACCCGGTAAAAGTGCACCCACCCATACCCCCCGCGTTTCCCGCTTTGCCCCCACCCCTCCCTTTTATTTGCTCATCACCATATTCCCTCACCTTTCTACCCTTCCCCTCTATTTCTCCCCGAGTCCCCATTTTTGGTTACTTCCCTCAGCCCTGTTTTACCTCTTTTTTCCCTTCCCCCTCCCCCTTCCCCCCTCTTTTCTCCCCCCCTTTCCAATTTTCACCCTCCCTTTTTTAGTTGTTCTTGGCCCTTCCTGTTTACCCTCCCATTCTTACCCCACACTCCTCTTTCTCCCCTCCCACTCACCTTTCCCCTTTTGGTTATCTTTATTTTACGGGACCTGTCCATTTTGGTCAATGGAAGTCAATCTATTCCCCCCTTTTTTAATTTAAATAATTTCTCATGGTTTATTAACGTATAACTTGTACAATCTTTATTATAGGCTCACGATTTATATATATTTTTTTTATTCAGTTTTTTTTAAGTTTATGTACTGGGGTCATACTCAAATTATTTACTCCTATATTGGCCAGTTTTCCACTTGCAACGCTGTCAATTTACAAGGTTTTTATTTAGTAAATCTCCCACTTAGGTGGGACACAATTTTTTCTTTGTTATTATGCCTATTAATTTACACTTGTATTCTATTTGAATCTTTCTCTTAATAAAATTTTGTGGTAAACTTGTATCTTTCATTTTTGGCTTATTATTCTACTCCATTTTTTTTCACTTACCATAAGGTTTCTCCTAAATACACCAGTTTATTAAGGTAGTTTACTTCGAGCAGAGGCAAATGCATTTTGCTATTCATTAAAACAGACATTTGATCTTAATTATTCTGTTTAACCCTCACCCTATTTATTTCACTTCCACACTACCATTCTGCCACCCTTACCACACCCTTTTCACCTTCTATCACCCAATCTTTCTATCTTATCTTCTTCCTTCTCTACACCCCCTTCCCCCAATCCATCCCGGTTGTATTTTTTTTTCTCCATCCGTCCGCCGCGCGCGGGTCTTCGCTACTTTTCTTTCGAACCCATTGTCTTCTTCTCCATCCCCCTCCTTTCCTTTTTTCCCTCCTCCCACTCTCTCTCACTACCCACCTTTTTTCGCGCACCTCCAATAACATAATTTCCTCTCCTCCCTAGCCCGACTCTCTCTTTTTTACCCTTTTCCTTCCATTCACCTTTTCTTTATTCTTCTATTTTCGGGGCCGTATTGGGTATCCACTTTGTCGCCAGACTCCGCCGGGTTCATCGTTACCGTGGTGAACGCACCCCCTCCTGTTCGTTGCTTCGTGGGGGCTTGCTGCTCCATAGGTTTACTCGGTATCGTTTCGCGTAGCAGCCGCACCCACACTGTGTTTTTGGGGGAGATGACCAAATTGTTCCCCGACTTCTCTGCAAACCCAAACACTTGTTGCGTTGGGCGCTTGGATTCGCGGTTTGGATGTAGTTCATTTCCTGTTATTTAGAGGAAAAGACGCACAGGAAAGGGAGACTTGTAGAAGACTGCCGGAATGACGGGAGTTGGCTGATTCCCACCTCCCTGTACCGGTCCAGACGCGGCGCCGCGTACAAGTTGGAGGTGAAGGGAGCAGACCTGGAGGCAAGCATGCAGAGGCAAAGAAGGGAAAATTAGAAAAACCGGGGGGAGGCGAAAAACCTGACAAATGGGGCAATTGAAGAAAGGGGACACAAAATCCATTCTTCAACCCGGTCTTATTTGCCCATAACATAAACCTGGACATAATTGTAGCCGACAAACTACGCGATCAGGAACTCAAGGAAGACATCGGCCACCCACATTCACTTTTGTCTCGCCTGCTACAGGCAAGTTGAAGTGCTCCTCTCACCTCCCCCCTTCAGTTCCCTTGTATCTTCCTCTTCCCCCCCTCTCCCTTTTTTCCCTTCCCCCCCCTCCCACCCATCCTTCCCTTTTCCCCCCCCTCCTCTCTTTTTTTTTTTTTTTTTTTTTTTTTTTTTTTTTTTTCTTCTCCTCCTCCTTTTTTCTTCCTTTTTTTTTCAATTTTTTTTCCCACGCCATGCCAACGCTGCTTATTTACTTTTTCCATTCACCTCCTGCACCTCCTTGGCACATTGTGCGTTTCAGCGCATCCGCTTGTTTCCTCTCGGTGTTTTCTACCGTACATTTCGTTTTGCCGCTACCTTTCCATTCCTCCACCCTGCTTTTTGGCTACCATTATTATTCATTTTTGTACTTTTTGGGTCCCGACAAAACTCTGAACCCTTATTCGTAAATATTTTCCCTTTTTCACCCTATCCAATCCTCTTACTTCCCCACCTATCCCTTTAATTGTAGGCGGTCTTACCTATACATTACCGCTCGTATTTCTCCTCCATTTACTCCCCTTGCATCTATCCTCGTTCATTTATTTATCCCACTCTCTCTTGTGTGGTACTTAATTTTATTACCCACTCTTGCGATCCATTTACTCCCCCCCCCCCCCTACACTTTCTTCACCAACCGGTATTTTAGGTGTTCATTGAAGGGGAAGAGATTTCGCAGGGTGGATCTTTCACAGCCCATGTGCCCACTGCCCAAGTGCCCAGGTATGAATTGGATCAGGATTTTTAAATGGTCTCTGGTCAGAAGGTGTTTGGCCATGATGTCAGAAGCCTGGTAAGTGGAAAAAGAAAGAAGAAAAAAAATTGTTATGAACCATAAGGGTCAAAAATTAGGTCTTCAGGGTCTGGAAACAAGAAAAAAAACTGGAAAGGAAATTTTAGTTAATTATAATACCTGTGAAGAAAATAATTTGGACAGATAAGAAACAACCTTCAAGCCAGGCGTGGTGGCTCATGCCTTTAATCCTAGCACTCGGGAGGCAGAGGCAGGCGGAATCTTGTGAGTTCAAGGCCAGCCTGGTCTACAGAGAGTGAGTTCCAGGACACCTGGGGCTACAGGGAGGACCCTGTCTCAAAAAGACCAAAAAAAAAAAAAAAAAAAAAAGAAAAAAAACCTTCAGATAACAGTGTAGAACTTAGGCAGACCAGGTTCAAATCAGGCCTTTCAAAAAATTTAAGAGGCATGCCAAAAGATAAATTAATTTAATTTTTTGTTTTGTGCACATTATAGAATGAAAGAAGTTTGAACTGGCCACTTTGTTCTGACAGAAAATACACAAGAGAACATGGACACATGACAATTACATGAATCTCAAAGACACATTGGAGAACAGTTATAACACAAAGACAGATTGGACAGACACATGACTTAATTGTATCCATTAACTCTGAACAATGGGAAATCCCCCCCCCTTTTTTTTCCTAGAATGTCATAGGTAAGTCTTGGTACCCAGAATAACCTGATATCAAGGCACAGAAAATTCTCAGTTCCCCGATCTGCTGCACATGTAACTCTAAAGTTGTCCATTGTTATACAGGGCTGTGGAACCATTAAATGCAATTGTCACATTTACACAGAATCATTTAGAGTTTAAGGCTTCTACTCAGGTGGGAACAGCCTGTGTGCCCATACTGTGCTTTGCAGCACAGGCTGTGTGTGTGTGCCTGTGCAGGATGGCAGATAGGTGGGCAGGCAGGCAGGCAGATATGGCTCATGTAGGTGGTTACCTGCTAATTTAATGAGAATAAATTTATTGTTAGTGGAAAAAATCAAAAGTCACTTGAAACTTTACTGCCTGAGGCAAGATCTGGATGCCAGGTGTGATGGAGTGTGTTGGACACACCTTAATGTCAGATACAGAGGCTTGTATCCAGAAGTAAAAACAAAAATGGATTTCTGAATAAAATGGGATTTATAAAGAAAACCAATGAAATGGAAAATGCCAAAACCTGAAATAATCCCTTAAAATTAGGTAAAAGTCTTGTAAACGAAATATTTTAAAAAAACAGCATTTGTTAAAATGCCAGATGTTGTGGGCTGGAGAGATGGCCTAGCGGTTAAGAGCGCCGACCGCTCTTACGGAGGACCCGGGTTCGATCCCCAGCACCCACATGGCGGCCGAGAGCCGTCTGAAACTCCAATTCCAGGAGAACTCCAGCTCCAGGGGAATCCGAGGCCCTCTTCTGACCTCCGCGGCATTGCACGACACGGGTGCACAGACCTGCATGCAGACAGTACATTCATACACATACAGAAATAAATAAAAATAAATAAATAAATAAAAAAATAAAAAAAAAGCCAGATGTTGTAAAAAATCTCAAACAAAAGCCTGTAAAAAAATTAACTGTCCATACAAAATTAAAAATGGAAAATTGATTGTATTTTGAAACAGATGAAAAATGGTAAAAACAAAGTTCGGTTTAGGTACCATGGAAACGGCATGGTCAAGATGTCCACTGTGAAGGAGTGGGTGTGGCTTAGCACAGTTGCCATGGAACCGGGGCGTGCACAGACACAGTCTTGCTGCTCCTGTTCCTATTTGAATGTGTGGCGGGGAAAAGAAAAAAAGAAAAAAAAGCTTGGATTTAGGGTGCAGTCTATTACTGCAGAAATCTGCCAAGGCTGCAGGGAGGTTGGGAGAGAAGGAGAGATGGATAAGAGCATGTGGGGTGGGGAGGGAAGCAAAGCTGCACAGAACAGGGAAACTCAGCCTGAGAAGTGTTGACAATCCCCCAGGCCTGCTGGGGAATTTCGGGGTCCCACAAAAGAAGGAATGGGGGTAAGAGGTGCAGAGTCAAAACACAGACCCTGGGAATCGTGTGAACGCAGACAGAGGGCGAGCTGTTGCAGACTCATTTATTGGGGGCAGGGTTAGGGGTTATGTACTGTTCGCATTCCCGCTCTCCTCTTGTCGTCTTCTGATTGGCCCAGGTCTGCAATGCTGCTTGTATGGTCTCAGCGGCCTAGGGCAGGTTAGATTGATGAGGGACAAGCTCTGCGCATGCTTAATTCTCAACATACTGGCTACTACATCTTCACCCTTTGTATTTAATTTTGCGTGAGGAGCGGTTCAGTGGGAGCTCGGGTGCTATGCCTGAACCTTGTTGACCCCACCTCTGGCATTCTGACATTTGACTGCGTCTGGCTTAGGTTGCCTTGGTTTTGCAGGGTCTTACCCGTCTTTGATTGGCCAGCCACCGAGGGAAGAGGCCAGGAGAGGTACCGCATAAGGGGAGAGACAAGCTCATTCCCGTGAATTGTGGATGGATGAGAGCCAGGTGCCAATCACCTCATCGGGATGGGTGCATGCAGAGTCCCCATTGACCATTGCTAAGAGGACCTGGGCCATTGTTTTGTTGACCTGGCATTGGCTGCAGGCAAAGCAAAACAGACAACTGAAGAGAAAAGGGCAGAGAAAGGCCAGGAGGTAGAGGACGCCCCAGGTGACCAACGTAGCAGGATCAAAAATGGACTTTAGCTTAGAGCACACCTGTGAAACAAAGCTAGTATCAAAGGCTATGACCTTGGGGCGGGTAGAGTTAAGGGATATAATTTGGGAACCAAGGGTCAAGGTGTAATTCATGAACTGTTGGGTCCAAGGGCTGCTAATGTAGTCAGTAAGCTCCTGACAGCATTGATGACTGGAAAAGGGGCCAGGCAAAAAGAGGAGAACCTAGGGTCACAGGGCATCTGAACCTTAGTGTGTAGTGTTTGGATTTCCTCGCCCAAAAATGTCAATCTGCTGTTGTAAATTGAGGATAGCGGTGTGGAAATGGGAGTCGATGAGGTTTTGAGTTTGGAGAGCCGAAGCCAATTGGTCCACAATGGAGCTTAGGGTGGTGGCCATCATAACACTCTAAGAGAGGCGGCGGTGGTGGCACCTGAGGCCAGAGCGATTAGAATGGTGCTGCTGATAAAGGCAGTAAGGCCAGAGTTTCTGTGCAACCGTGTGGGGTGCATGAGTTCCACTCTGTGGAAGTGGGTGGCGTGAGTTACAGGGACCCAAAGGGCAGAGGGGCTTTGGAGCAAAAGCGCTAGGTGCCTCTGGAAGAGGAGCAGCAGTCGGATAAGAGGCAGGGGGAGATGTCCGAGCAGTTAAGTAGCTGGAGTTCGTAGGTGAGGAGAAATTAGTCAAGAGGAAATAGAAAGGGGGCTTAACACAGCTGTAGGGGCGAAGGAGTAGGATTTAGTCTGAGTGACTTTGACAGAGCTCTCGAAGGGGGAGTCAGAGGGTAGGTACCATTGAAATAAGTGGTGCCATTAAGAAAGAGTAATGAGCAGATATCAGAACAGGCAGCAGGGCCACAAAGGGTCCATTCGCCAAAGAGTGGGTTAAGGAGATATTGAGTGGGGCCACGTTTGTTATAGTTCGAAGCACTAAAGGTGGAGTTGCCCCAGGGGGCTTGAAACCATATCCATAAGTTGGAAGTGTTGCCCACAGGGTAAGGTCGGGAGTGGCCTAGGCAGTAAAGCCCTTCCACTGAAAGGGCAACCTTTGAGGAGTAATAGGGAATGGGCTGGCATCGGGCAATAGAAAGCTTGGCTGAGCGTTTGGTGTCACTGGCAGAAGTGGAGCTAATGTGTGGGGTAAGGAATTTAGAAAGGCCTCTAACTAGGCCCTGGGAGCCATTGCCCTTGAAATCCCCTGAGGTATGGGAGTGAAGGGAGATACAGTGGGGGTGGCGCACAGGTGAGTGAGTAAAGCAGAAGGTATTGGAGAGATTGTAAGAGGTACCAGTAACGTTAATAAAGAGGCCACAGGGGGTCGCCAGAGGTAAGCCTGTGGATAGGTTGGAGGAGTAAAGGGTGGGAAGGCAGGAGCGTCCTGGGAGACAGGTAAGGGTTGTTCCAGTTTGTCTTCCATTGCTGTGACAAAACACTCTGACCGACACCAACTTGGGGAGGAAAGGGTTTATTCAGCTTACATCTCCTGGGTCACAGTTCTCAGGGAGCCCAAGGCAAGAACTCAGAGCAGGAACCTGGAGGCAGGAGCTGAAGCACAGGCCATGGAGGAATGCTGTTCACTGGCTTGCTCCCCTGGCTCATGCCCAGCCTGCCTTCTTATACTGTACACAACAACCTGCCCAGGGTGGCATCACTCATAGTGGCTGGGCCCTCCCACACTGCTCGACAATCAGACAATACTCCACAGATGTGGCCACAGGCCAATCCAATGGGACCCAATTGAGGCTCCCTCACCCCAAGTGTGTCAAGTTGATACTAAAGCTATCCAGCACAAGAGTATAGGTGGCAAGGGAACGAAAGCCCAAAGGTCATGAGCTTAAGTAGGAGTAAGGAGAGGAGAGATACAAACCAATACCATCAGGAAGCTCCAGAGTAAGGGCGGATGTTTCTTGAGTGGATCCATAGTGGCTTCTCCGAGGTTTCTGGGTAGATACAAGCAAAGCCTCGGCCTTGGGTTAACAGGGCCTCTGCATTGGGAAGATAAGGGGTCCTTCCACAGTACAAGGGGAAGTGGGGTGGGGCAGGGGATGGAGCCCCATTGCTTATAAGCTGGGGAGTTGCCATGTTCATCAAAGATAAGGAAGTTAAGGGTAAAAAGGGTTTTGTTAAGAAGGAGGTCAGGTCCATGGGGACGGGGAATGGCAGGAGCCTTGAGAGGTGTTCCTTAATGGAGTGGTTGGCACGCTCAATGATGGCTTGGCCTTGAGGGATATAGGGGATGCCGGTTGAGTGCCTGATGTTCCATGAGGCAAGGAAGGAGTTAAAGGCACCGGATGTGTAACCTGGGCCATTGTCGTTTTTAACTCCCAGGAGACCCCCATGAGAAGCATGGCCATTTTCAGAGCTTTGATGGCATGGGTGGTGGTCTCGCCAGAGAGGGCAACTGCATATATAAGCTTAGAGAATGCGTCCACAGTCACATGAACATATTGGAGTTTTCCAAAGGAGGGGCACAGGGAGTTAGGGGTGAGGCCACGGGGATTCAACCCTTGATGTTGGAGGGGTCCCAATGGGACCAGAGGGGCACAGGAGAGCACGAGTGAGACAGATGTTTACATTTAGCGAGGGACAGGTCAGGGTAGAAGTGGAGAGAGCAGGGGGTGGGTGGGTGGGTGGCACAGAGGTGAAAACGCTGGTGGAGAGCCCCAGCCTGCTCCAGCAGGGGCAAATGAGCGGTCATGATGAGGGAATCAACACTCGCATTACCCTCGGCTATAACACCCTTTAGGCCTGTGTGGGAGCGGACATGTTCAATAAACCAAGGGTGTGCACGGTGTTCCAGAAGGTCCTTGATAGTAAGGTGACATCTGAGGGGGAGTTAGAAGCAATCAACAGAGGTGAAAGGCAGAGATCGGAGGGTCTGAACAGTGTATTGGCTATCTGAGAAGACATTCGAAGGGGCATTCTGGACACGGGAGAACACTTGGTGTATAGCCAGGAGCTCACCTAATTGGACAGACCCAGGATTGGGCCAGAAGAAGACAAGGGGGGCATCACCATTGTAAAGGATGAAGCCAAAGTTGGTCTTGTTAGCATGGTTGAAGGAAATGGGTGCGTTAGGAATGGGCTGGGATTTAGAGAATGAATGGCTGTGAAAGTCAACACAGATAGAGGGGAAGGTCTGCAAACGTTTGTCACATGGGTAGTGGTTGTCAATTGTCCCAGGATAGCCCCACATCAATGTCTGAAACAAGGCACAATCCCTCCACAAGGAGTTAAGTTTGACAACAGGGAGGGGCAGAGCAATCTTGTCAGGTTCAGGATTGTAAATGTGATTGCAGTAGGATCTGCCTTTAAATGCAAGGAGGAGGAGGACTTCAATGGAAGGAGTGATTTTGTGACTATCACTGCATGAGGGGTGGAGCCAGAACAAGGGGCCAAACTGCCAGATGGCCCCAAGACCCCATCCAAGGTCCAAGACCAGGACAAGGAGGGGCCTGTCGCGTCGGAAACGGTCTGTGGACAGGGAGAGGAGGCTGCTGCTAACCTCATCAATGACAGCCTTAGCAGGGGGGATCAGCAAAATGATGTCAGTGGGGGGAGTGATTCCTCTTCAGGAGGGAGAAGAGGGGGTCAGCAAAATGATGTCAGAGGGGGTGTGATTCCCCTTTAGGAGGGAGGAAAGGGGGTCAGTAAAATGATGTCAGAGGGGGAGCGATTCCCCTTCAGGAGAGAGAAGAGGGGGTCAAGCTTCCCAAGGGCTATTGGAAGAAAGAGCTCGAGCCAATTGATACTACTGCAGAGCTTTTGGAGGTCATTAAGGGAATATTTATCTTTAACATGTATATGGGGATCAAGGGGTCCGATTGTCTGGAAGATCTGGTAACCCAAGAACTGATATGGCTGAGCAAGTTGAATTTTATCAGGGGAGATATGCAAATCGAGGGATTCCAAAGGTGAGACCAGTTTTCTAAGTAGGAGGGTTAAGGGTATCAGGGGAGGGATGGGCTAGGAGGATATCATCCATGTAGTGGGTGTATTTGCATGATGGAGGGAGGACACTGAAGGCCGAGGCTACAAAATTTTGGCAAACAGTAGGGCTATTTTTCATTCCCTGAGGCAGGACTTTCCATTGGTATCTATTGGCCGGTTTGTGTACATTGGGCTCCCACACTGTAAATTCGAAGTAAGGGCGGTCCTGTACTGCTAAAGGAATGCTGAAAAAACCGTCCTTGAGGTCGATGACTGCAATGCGCCATGACAGAGGGATACACCTGGGGCGGGGAAGTCCGCCCTGAGGAGAGCCCATCTTTTTCATATGGAGGTTGATTTGTCGGAGGTCCTGTAACAGCCTATATTTTCCTGATTTTTTTCTTAATAACAAAAATGGGGGTATTGTGAGGACTAAGGGATGGTTCAATTGTCCTAATGCAAGTTGTTCATCAATTATGGACTTGAGGACAGTGAATTTTGGTTCAAGTATAGGCCACTGCTCAACCCAGATGGGGTCATTAGTGTCCCATTCAAGACAGGAAGTTAGGGGAGCAGTGGCCCTTAGAATTGGGGGTGAAGGGTCTGGTTGGTAAAGGGATTGTCCCTGTCTGAGAACCCACTCCTATCCCTGCCTATGACGTCCTCCAATATGGCACTATCGTCCTTAGTAAGGACAGCCCCCATACTGAATAAGATGTCCCTTCCCCAGAAGGTGTGGGGGATGTCAGCAACGAGGGGCGTGATGGTCCCGGAATTACCATCATAATCTTCCCATGCCACCTCACTGATAGTTTGTTTAGTGGGTTGCTCCCACCAACACCTTTAATGGGGGGCCCAGGAGTAAGCCTCTAAGTGGAGAAGGGGGCAGTGTCATTGGAGGTGATAATGGTGACATCTGCTCCTGTGTCTATGATCCCTTTAATGGGGAAGGCTTCTAATGTAATGGACATCTGGGGTGTGTGTGGCCATAAATGGGTATAGTCCAGAGGACTTGAGGAGGGGTCCCTCTTACTCTTGGGGCTGAGGGGTGCCCCCAGAGAAGTTTAAAGGACCTGAGGATGTGGATCTGCAGTCCTTAGCCCAGTGAAAACCTTTTTTATATTTGGGACAAGGAGTCTTAGGCATAGTTGTGGGACCAGGGCAGGAGTGGCGTAAATGGCCCTGTTTGCCACAACCCCAACACATGAATGGGTCAGAAGAGTCCTGGGGGAGGGATAAGGCCTGAATAGAGGCAGTCAAGGCCTCAAAGGGGGCTGTCGCTGGGTTAAGACGAGTGGCAATGATCCATTTATGGAGATCTTCATTGCGCACTGGGGCAACAGCATTACAGCATTGAAATTTCATACCCTCCCAGGCAAGTTCCTTAACCAGGGCATCACGTGCTGGGCAAGGGGGGGTGTGGCGGTCTACTGCTGCAGTGACCCTGGTGAGGAAGTCTGAGAAATGCTCCCCAGCATGTTGTACTAAGTTGCTAAAGCAGGAGTCAGGTTTTGGGGGAATACAAGATTTAAGACTTTGAAGGGCCATGGTTTTAATTTGATCAAAGTACTGTGGGATTCCAATAAGAGACTGACTCACTGGATCAGTGAAGTGGCCGGTAAGCATATCTAAGGTAATAGGAAGTTGATATTGAATATTGGTACAGGCCTGGCCTTCAGCCATGTCATCATAAGCAGCCCTCCATTGAAGGAAAGCAGGTGGATCAAGGCAGGCTTTAAGTAGAGTATACCAGTCATAATGGGTTTGGAGATTAATGGCCTACTGGGTGAGGACGTGTTCGAAGTAAGGGGAGTCAGGGCCTGACTCTCGCACTGCCTTCTGGATGAAGAAAAGGTCAGGAAAGCGGGGTGGGGATCCAAGGTTGAATAGCGGCATTAGGCCCTACATTGACTGGGAAGGCATACAGGGTGGGGTTGTTATGCAGAAAGGGATTGTTAGAGTTCAGAAGGTTGGGAGCAGGAAGGGTGGAGGGGACATCCCTGCTAATCTCCCTCCAGGGATAGATAGGCAAGAACAATGGGCCTCAGGAGGGGGTTGGGGTCGGGATGAGGGGACCATTGGGGTAGGCAGAAGGTCAGGGGGCTCGGTCTCCTTGCAACCTTCTAAATCAGGGACACAAGGCAAGGACAACTTTTCCTCAGTATTTTTGTGGCAGGCAGGGTTATGTTCATAAAGGAATTCCTCAGCTGAGGAGCCTTTAAGGCTAGCGATAATGGCTGGGAGAATTGGGACAAATGGAGTAGGGGGAAGGACGCAGGATGAAACCTCACGCTTACGGGAAAGATAAAGAACCCTCATCCAGATGGAGGGGTCCCAAATGTTTCCAGGAGTGATCCAAGGGGCAATACATATGGCCTCCTCCCAAAAGGAATCTAAGTCCCAAGATTTCACTTAAAGGCCACATGTCTGGAGGAGAGCCTTAAGCGCAGCCATCTGTGGCTCTCAAACATGGGGAGGGATGTCCCCATGAGGGCAGGAAATGGGAAGGGAGGTTAAGTGTTAGATGGAAGAACCAACAAAGCAGTGGAGCAAGAATGTACATCTCTAGCCAAGGGCAAACACACAGAAAACTAAAGTAGAAAGAAGGAGAGGCAGGTTGGGGGTGGGGAGTGGGGAGTGGGGGCCAGGCACTCACCCTAATGCCTGCTGAAAATCAAAGAACATGAATGGGGCCTACTCACCGATCAAGGAAGGGGGCACCTCGCCAGCACGGGAGGGGGGGTTGTTGAAAAACCACCATTGGGTGCCAGATGTTGACAATCCCCCAGGCCTGCTGGGGAATTTCAGGGTCCTACCAAAGAAGTAATGGGGGTGAGAGGCACAGAGTCAAAACACAGACCCTGAGAATCAGGTGAACGCAGACAGAGAGCAGTCGGACTCATTTATTGGGGGCAGGGTTAGGGGTACTGTTCACATTCCTGCTCTCCTCTTGCCGTCTGATTGGCCCAGGTCTGCAATGCTGCTTGTGTGATCTCAGCTGCCTAGGGCAGGTTAGGTTGATGAGGGACAAGCTCTACGCATGTGTAATTCCCAGCATACTGGCTATACTACATAGAAGTACTTTTGAGTACTAAGGAAGCATACTCAGAAGTACAGACTGGACCTACAGGCCTGTGAGCCCAGCGTCCTGGGGGCATGGAGATCAATTCAGCTGGACCCTAGCTACAGTTTCAGTGTCCTGAGACTGCAGAAAGGGGTTGGAGTGTGGCAGACTCAGGAACCCAGTTGAGATAGTCTGCAAACCTCAGTGGGTTCAAAATGGTGGCTAAGGTTGAGAAGAAAAGCAGAGCAAGGATAGAGAAAGCCTGAGAGGCAGAAGTGGGGAGAGCCAGAGGGAAGGAGGGAGAAGAGAGATGTTACCTTATTGTAAAATGTGGTTCTCCAGAGAAATACACTGCTGGCAAGTCCCAGGGGTTCGCAAAAAAAAGTTGGGTTCTGCCAAGCATGGTGACACGCGCCTTTAACCCTAGCACTCAGGAGGCAGAGGCAGGCAGATCTTTGTGAGTTCAATGTCAACCTGGTCTACAGAGTGAGTTCCAAGACAGCTGGGGCTACAGGGAGACCCTGCCTCAAAAAGACCAAAAAAAAAAAAAAAGTTATGAGCCCCATCCAAGTTCATGGCCCATTATATTAGGTTACAATGGTGTGAACACCCAAATAAAAAGGAAGGCACATGAGACTTAAGTCATTCCAGGAACATGACTTACTCCCATTTGGAACTGCCAGAGGTGGCTGTCTGGGGGCGCGTGGTGGAATAGCAGCAGGAGCAGCAAGATGGTGATTGGGGCCCACCCATTTATAGCCATGGGGTGGGACCTCAGGTACAGGGGAAGAGGTCAGAAGATTGACAGCCTCTGGAGGAAGCGGACATCTGTGCGTCCCTTGGAATTCTGGGAAGCCCAGATCTATCATGAAGACCTGATTTTTGACACTTAGAGGTTCAGTAACAGATTTTTTTTTCTTTTCTCCTACTTAACCAGACTTCTGACAGCTGTGCCACTGTCCCTGTGACCAGAGACCAATTTAAAACTCCCTGGATTCATTAATACACTAGCACTTGGACAGTGGCACATGGCTTCCCCTGGATACCTAAATGCTTTTGGTATTGTCAGTTACTAAACTGTCTTGGTTTTACATTGCCTTGGTAGGACTAAATATCTCCTAACACCTCATTGTTTAGCTTCTCCCTTGGTGATACTGTCTTTAATTATTGTATTGTAACATTAGTCATGGCTATATGTATCATTCTGTTTTCCATTACTTCTTAAAATATTTCAATAAGTTCATAGCTTTACAACTAAAGGTGTAAGACGTCAATGACAGCATGATAAGGAAACTGTATTAACCATCAGCCTTGGCAGTGTAATTAGGGATGCATGCTTTAATAATATTTCTAAAGGTGTTTTTTTTCCAAATAAAAGCATTCATGCCTGATGGCAATGTATGTGACTGTTCAGTACAAACAGCAAGATAGAAATCTCTTGTATCAATGTGTTGATAAATTGTGTGTATGTATGTATATGATACTGTTAACAACTCTGTAATATAGTTACAGCATATTAAAATCTGTCTGTGTATGATAGCAAGGTATGTGCCTCTGTTCAGTACAACCTTTACAAACTGCCATCACCAAATGGCAGTTTAATTATTAGAACCTAATTTATGAGTGTATGTGTGAAGAGCTGTTCACTTATAAGAATTCTATAATGTAGTTACAGCATATACAAGAAATTGTGTTTCACAGCTGGAGATTCTCAGTACTGTGCAACCTGTGGACAGTCCCTGTGCAGGAACTACACACCATGTTACAGCCTCAAGTGATAAATATTGAGTTACTCATACATACTAAAAATATTTTATATGTTTATTATACTTTGCCCATGTTACTTTTATTTTTTTTATTTATTATTATTTTTTTTTTGGTATTTTTGAGACAGGGTCTCCCTTTAGTCCCAGCTGGCCTGGAGCTCAGTCTGTAGACCAGGCTGGCCTTGAACTCACAGAGATCTGCCTGCCTCTGCCTCCCAAATGCTGGTATTAAAGGCATGTGCCACCATGCCTGGCCCTACATGTTACTTTTAATATTTTTAAGGAAAATTATGTTTTACTTCCTGGGACCACATGGGACAGTCCAAATGAAACCAATTTGGGTGAGCCTGATTTAAGTATTTCTTGTCTGCTGTAAGTATGTGATAATCCCCTTCCCCTTTTCCTTCTCAAAGCTATAATTCAAATCTTGGCACAAGTGACACGGCCTTCATTTGAGATAGTCATTTGAGATAGCCCTAGAAGGCATCGGTTTTAGCCTCTTTATTATCTTGGGATTTTTTTCCTGGGCTATGCTAAATTTTTTTCCTTTTATGGTTTAAATCCATTCTACTTTAAATACCTAAATGGCATTTATAGACCTTAAAGAACAAATTGTAGGCTTTACTTGATAGATTTAATGTCAACTTGACACACCTGGGCTAAGAAACCTCAATAATTGCCTTCATTGGACTGGCCTGTGCCCATTGTGGGTAATGCCATCCTTGGCTAGATATTTCTATATTGTTTACAATAGGCTGAACATGAGCCAGCAACACAAGCCAGTAAGCAGCATCCTTTCCTAGCCTGTGCTGCAGCTACTAACCCCCTGGTTCCTACCATGAGCTTTTACTCTTAGAGTGTTTTGCCACAGCAATTAAGAATTTATTAAGAAAGCTTACATCAATGTTCAAGCTTTACTTACATGTTATATGGTAATTAAAATACCAAATTCATTCAACTGACCCTCTTGGAGGTTTAACAACCATACTTAAGTCTCCAATCTGATTTGGCAAGAGGGATTTGAAGGGACAATCTTTTGGACCTTACCGTCTAAGGTCAACTTAAGTCCTAGGGTCCCACATGGGCACCTCTCTAAATGTCCTATGGCAGTGAGTCACCAGTCATCCTGGGCCAGGGAGGTCTTGGAGATTCACTTATAAGGTCTTCATCCAGCCAGTGTCCAGCCAAAGGAGGAAAGTCATTATAGAGGGGAAATTCCTCAAACTTCAAAGGGAAGCCCCAGTCAAGCAAGACCTGACTTTGTACTCACATAGATGGAACTGGTAAAAAGAGCCAGGAGCAAGGCCTGAGTAACCTCTAAGGACCTGAACCTCAACTGACCTTAACACCAAAACTAATTTAACTTATCTGAGCTAACTGTATGGTTTTAAAACCCCAACAGAAAGCTATAATCTAAAGAGAAAATAAAACAACTTATACCTTATTACCAGAGAGATAGGTGAGACACTTACTGTGCCATGCTAGAAAACACTACCTTTTATATTTTCATGGTTATGCTGGCCCTCATTCTGGAGCCTTGTGTACTAAAACTTTTTTCCAATTCCTCAGAATAGGGTACAGGTCCTCTCTCCCTCTAGAATCTAGACAGGGACCTTCCAATTGCTAATGCACCAACTAGGCCCCCTGCTGGTACTGTGAAATCCGTGCACTGGTACACTCATATAAGACTCAACCAGCTTGTCTTTGCAGTTGCAGAGAAACTGTCTACTATAACTATTGGCCACTATCAATCTGGACCCAAAACACCAGGCACCCAGAGCAGCCAAGATGGGAGACCAGATTCTACCCCTCCAGCCTGACACCCGTTCTCTGAGACTGCATACCCCCTCAGCTCTGAAGCAGATACAGAAGAGAGAACAACACCCCATTGCCTTATCATAATCAAAAGGCTGGAATGTTAGGTCTGTGTTTCCCAGAATTCCAAGGGACACACAGATTTCCACTTCCTCCAGAGCTGTCAGTCTGATGACTTCTTCCCCATTACCTGACATCCCACCCTGAGGTTATAAAGGGGTGTGCCTTAGTCACCATCTTTGTGACTACCCCATCATGTACTGACAGGTAGTCAGTCCTGGCAATTTCTGAAGTAAATATGTTCCTGAAGTGACTAAGCCTCATGTGCCTGTCTTTTATTGGGAGTTTGTGCCATTATACTCTAACACTGGGGACTCCATAAGCAAACCAGCCCAGAAGTCACTTGGTGGTCTACCAATTCTGGAGATCCTACCCAAGTGGGTGTCTTTAGCTCTTGCTCTTTACTTTCTGCCTCAATAAAACCTTGCTTTCACCCTTTCTGAGACTGTTTCATTCATCCTTGGGCATTCAGTCCTTTTCCCACATCTGGAAAGAACCCAGGCTCCAGGGCAACTGGCCCTCAGTTCTCTCTTAACAGTTTTGGAATGTATGAACAGAACACCTGGTGTCCACAAACTGTAAGAGAGGCCCACACTGACTCCATTTTGATTATAGCCACCATTTTAAGCAGTTACTGGAACCTGCCCAATTCAGGGAAAAGGTCAATTGCTCAAGGTCAGTTGCTGGAGGCCTCAAGAACAACTAATAAGATTTTAATTTGTCTAAAGATAACTGTTGGTACGTGAGGGTGGGAGGACTGATTCAACATTTCTTCATTCCAGTTGCAGGACTGTGTCTAAAGATAACTGTGGGAGAAGGTGGGCTGACCTAACTATGAGTTGTAATCCTGCTATTATCCAATAAGGCTAGAAGTTACCCAAACCCACTAAAATTCCCCTATAAAAGGCCAACTTATCAGGGTCAGAGCCTTTTCCCTCCCACCCCAGCATGCTGTTTTACTTTTTCCTGAAATGAAGTCTTGGTTTTCCATCCTTCGGTGTGTCTGGTGTGGATTCTCAGACCCTAACATCTTGGAGGTCCCACTGAGATCCCCCAAAGTCCACCAGAGGGACTAGAGACATCTCTTTTCGCTGGCTGTTTCTTTTGGGTAAGAGTGAGCTCAATTCTTTTTTTTCTTTTTACTTTCACCTTGGTTTGATTAAACTTGAGTTTCTTGTTTGGGGTGCTCGGTTAGGAGAAATTACGCAGTGCTGCTCTTTGAGCACGGCGACGGGGGATGCCACAACTCTCCACTGGTAGAGTGTGAACAGATGCCTCAGGATTTAGAGTTCGAATAGTGGGTTTGCCTCAGCGATTTGGAATTCGGGTGAGGGGTCTGGATTTTTGGTTCCAAGGCTGACAGGGGGTCAGCTCCGTGCTCACAGCATTTCTTTCATCTGCATAGTCTTTGTTGTTGGGTCCTTATTCTGTTGTTTGTTCCTTTCACTTTCAGTCTCTGAGATTGCTTTCATTCTCATTCTCTGGGATCTCAGGATGAGAAATTCTAAATCTACCCAGATTTAAAGGAGGTACCTGTCTTGTGTTTATGGTATCCATGTGTCTAAGATTCATGTAGCTTGTCATGCATCTAAGTTTTTGTGTGTGTGTTTATTTTTATTTTTTATTTTTTTGGATAGGACTCCTGTATTTTTTATAATGCTTTTATTGATATTTTGTCTATTTAAGACATCATTTTCAGTTCAATTTAGACATATTCCCCTTTCCCTTCCCCCCACCCCACCCCAGATCATGCATTCTCCCATAACTGTCCTGCATCTTTCTCTCAGTTTTTTTTTATTATTAGGAATTTACATTTTCCTCCTTTAAATTTATATTACTATAAAATATGAATACGGGGCTGGAGAGATAGCCTAGCGGTTAAGAGCACCAACCGCTCTTACAGAGGACCCGGGTTCAATCCCCAGCACCCACATGGCGGCCGAGAACCGTCTGAAACTCCAATTTCAGGAGAACTCCAGTTCCAGGGGAATCCGACACCCTCTTCTGACCTCCGCGGCATTGCACGACACGGGTGCACAGACTTGCATGCAGACAGTACATTCATACACATACAGAAATAAATAAAATTAATAAAAAAATTAAAAAAAATATGAATACATATGTTCCACCCATATACAGTAATTACAGAGTCTGAAAGTAAGTGGTGGGTAGATTCTAGAGCCCATTAAGAGATTTACATCATAACAATATAGGTTTTTTTTTTTTTGGTCTTTTTGAGACAGGGTCTCCCTGTAGTCCCAGATGTCCTGGAACTCACTCTGTAGACCAGGCTGGCCTTGAACTCACAAAGATCCACCTGCCTCTGCCTCCCAAGTGCTAGGATTAAAGGCGTGCACCACCATGCGCGGCTCACAACATAGTTTCTTTAAGATAAACAGAAATACAACAATAATGTTGTTCAGCTTGCCTTTCATCTGGGGATTTGATGTTAGCATCCACAAATCAGGGAGACCATTTGTGTGGTTTTTTTTTTTTTTTTAATTTTTTTATTTATTTCATATGTGTATGAATGTATTGTCTGCATGCAAGTCTGTGCACCCATGACGTGCAATGCCGCGGAGGTCAGAAGAGGGCGTCGGACTCCCCTGGAACTGGAGTTCTCCTGGAATTGGAGTTTCAGACGGCTCTCAGCCGCCATGTGGGTGCTGGGGATCGAACCCGGTTCCTCTGCAAGAGCGGTCGGCGCTCTCAACCGCTAGGCCATCTCTCCAGCCCCATTTGTGTGTTTTTAATTCAGTTATTGTATTTGTCTCATGTTGGTTCTGTCAAACAAGGTGGCCACTTTAAGTTTCCATCCTTCATGTGCACAGAATCATTCGTTTTGGCATGCCAGACTAGATACACACATGCAAACTTTAAATATGGATATTTAAAAATGTATTTAAAGGCCTAAAATTTGGATACTGTAGATATCTCTAAATTTATTGTCTCTGAGTCTATCAAATACTTCACAACAGGTGGTAATAGTTTATAGGAATTAGCCTCTGAGTTGACTTTTTAAGGATTCTATTTTCTAAGATGACATTTTGGTTTGTGTTTGCTTTCAAAAGGTTTGTGTGAGGTAACTTGTTTGCTTTGGAATTATCTACTTTTGTTGAGACCTCTGTGGGACAGATTCTCTGGGTGGATGTATCCCTGATTTAACATACTAACTTGCAGAGGCAGGCAGATCTTTGTAAGTTCAAGGCCAACCTGGTCTACATAGTGAGTTCCAGGACAGCCAGAGCTACAGGGAGACCCTGTCTCAAAAAGACCAAAAATAAATAAATAAATATAAATAAATAAACAAAAACAACAACAACACACACACACATGCAAAAAATAAAAAACAAAAACAAAACAAAACAAAAAAAAAAACAAAAAAACCAAAAAACATACTAACTTGCCTCCAGGACTGGCTTTCATTTTGGGTGGCTGCCTCTTGGACTGGGTGTGGCAGCACACACCTTTAATCCCAGTCCTTGGGAGACAGAGGCAGGCAGCTCTTTGTGAACTCAAGGTCAGCCCATCTGGTCTGCTTTGGTGAGTTTCTACCCAGCTGCTAGGAGGAGATTGTATCTTAAAGAACAAGAGATAAACCTCCTTTTGCTAGCTAGTAAAATTACATCAGCATTTAGTCAGGAATCTTGGTGTGACTTGGGTGGAGGTCTTTGGAACTTGGGGAATTCCCAAGCTCCCTAGAGTGCCCATGTGTCAACTGTGTGGTCTCTGCTAGAGACCCATTTTGGGGGTCTGGCATCTGGATCAATCAGGGTGCCATATGGCTTCTGGGGGTGCCATAAGGAGCTGATCTCCAGGATGGTCTGTGTCTGGGAGGCAAAGGGACTTCCCTGGGTCTGTGCCCTCCTTGCTGATCTAGTAGGCGATCCCTCCTGTATGCTGTATGTTTGTGTTTATGGAAGAGTTGGTCTCAGAGAACTGGAAAAATCAAACTCATGAAAACTGTACTTCACTCCATGCTTTTAATCTCCATTTGGATGATAAAATTATTGTGATCACTTTAAGATGTTAGAGCAACCCTCTCACCCTAGGCTCCTGATGTTTTAGATGTGTGTTTGATTCTTTCTAAAACTATGGAACCTCAGTTCAGCTTATGGTTAGGAACCTATTTGGAGGGTGTAAGTGCCTTAAGCCCCTCATACTTAGTGAGATCTTATTCTGGCATGCCTGGTCATAAATATAAATATTTTAGTGGTATAACCTGGGTACCCTAAAAATATCTTTAAATACAAAAGTACTACTTATTTATGCACTCACACTCAACTGAAGTCCTAGGCAGTAGAATCTAAAAACCAGCATATGACCAGTCTATTTTAATGCAAAGTTATATGTGTCTGGATAACTGTTTTTTACTCTTTACTTATTTTTTAAATTTTAAATTTTATTTTATATTTTATTATTTTTTATGTGTATGAGTGTACTGTCTGCATGTAGATTGGTGCACCCGTGTTGTGCAATGCCTTGGAGGTCAGAAGAGAGCATTGGATTCCCCTGGAACTGGAGTTAAAGACAGTTCTTAGCTGCCATGTGGGTGCTGGGAATCGAACCCAGGTCCTCTGCAAGAGCAGTCGGTGAGCCATCTCTCTAGTTCCCTCTTGTATTAGTCAGGGTTCTCTAAAGAAACAGAAGCAACAGGACGAATATATAGCTATATACAATTTATTGATTTGCTCACATGACAGAGTTCAAGGAGTCCAACAGTAGCTTTTCCTCACTGGAGAGGCTGAGAATCCAGGGAACTGCTCAGTCTTTAAGGCTGGATGTCTCAGTAGTCCCAATCTGATGCTGAAGGCCCGATGGATTCCAGGAGATCTGCCAGTCTCAGTACACGCTGGGATCCATAGGGTTGATCACAGCAGCAAGACAAACTCATCGGTGAGAGAGAGGCAAGCTGCAGGAAAAAAGGGACCAGATCCCTCTGGCATGGCCTTAAATACTGCCTGCCAGCAGAAGGTAATGCCCACATTTGGGGTGGGCCATCTGGGTTGAGGTAGTCCAATCCGAAGATCCTTTTTCTCTTATTTGTTCCTTAATCCAGTCAAGTTGACACCCAGGATTAACCATCACACCTCTTTACTTATTTTTAATCTGAAGCCCTGATATTTCCTTTGTCCAAACTCTCTCCCAGCACTCAGGAAACAGAGGCATGTGTATATCTTGGTCTGGTTTGGGTGGAGAATTGATACCAGAATGGCCTGGGCCAGCCCTGTTTCTTGCCTCCAGGGGTGGGAGAGGGCAGCCTGGGATAGCTAATGGGCTTTATGGTGTTCCTGCAGTGATTTCCTATCTGTTCCTCCCACTTCATTCCTCCTCATTGGAAGCAAATATACCTCCCTGGGCTTGGACTGCTGTCCTGCCCATCTGGCCACCCCTGGAAGTTCCCCAGCCAGGTGTGGTGGGCCACACCTTTAATCCTAGTGTGCCTTCAATTCCAGCACATCCAAGGTTTGGGTTAAGGTCGGAAATACTGAACAAAATGGAGTTTATCTGGCATATCTCATTTCCATCTCTAAGTTGGAAACCCAGTTAGGGATATTTACTACATTTCTGAAAAAGCTCTAAAGTTTTGGTTTTAAAACTAGTTTATCAGCCGGGCGTGGTGGTGCACGCCTTTAATCCTAGCACTTGGGAGGCAGAGGCAAGAGGATCTTTGTGAGTTCAAGGCCAGCCTGGTCTACAGAGTGAGTTCCAGGACAGCTGGGGCTACAGGGAGACCCTGTCTCGAAAAGACAAAAACAAAACAAAACAAAACAAAAAAAACTAGTTTATCATGACGTTGTGTCTAACCACACTATTTTTTGAGAGTGCTTCATAGTATTTCTTCACAACAAAGGGTCAATGTGTTTATGAATGTTATTGTGTCTCATGGTATTAAGAAAGGAAATGAGGTGGAAAAATGTTAGAGAGATATAGAAATAGAGAAGGATTTATGTGAAGATGATGAAAAAGTCTATGCAAGTGATAAAAGTCTGAGGAGGTTTATTATGGCAGGTAAAAGGTGAGACTATATGAATAAGCTTAATTTTCTAATGTTCAGTCAACTAGTTTAAGAATCAAAGTGTTTATATAGTCAAGGTTTGTTTAAGAGTGTTCAGTTTTTGCCCAAGCCTTATCTACACATCACTGGCACTTCAAGGTTTAGTAAAAGGATAAGATACACAGAATTGTTGTTAGTTTTCAGTCCACTCTGGGCTTGCACTGGACTCCCTGTTACAGGTTTGGATTAAATGGACACAGACAAATACTGGGTTACCTATGGCTACTGAAAAATGTACCTTATGTTTCTTGTAAGAGTTGCTTTTGATATTTCCTTTGACCTAACCAGATAACTTGGCTCAAAAAGCTAGATTCTATCTTCCTGAACCAGCTGGATGTAGTCCAGAAGAAAACAGTTTGGATGGGCTTGGTAATCCTTATGGGTTCATTTCTTATCTTCTGGTATGTGTTACAACTCCTGTCTTTCTGGGAAAACTATAATACAGGATAGCAGGTATGAAAAAGAAAGAGATTGTTCCTGTTTGTAGTAATTGTAGAATAGTTTACATTTAAGATAAGCCTGAAATTGTTTAATTCTATCTTGTGGGCTATGCCTGCTTAACCTATGGTGTTAGGTTGCTCCTCCAGTCGGTATTATCCAAGGCTGCTCGAATTATTGTCAAAGCCTTATCTAAAATATTATACAGAAATTAAAGGTGTTAGGCTGGTGTAACTTAGCTTTCCAGATGGATAAACGACCATACTTAAATGCCCATACCAATTTGGCCAAGGGACTTAAGGAACAACTTTGTTTCTTGCCCTCTGAGGTAAATTAGTCCCAGGAGACTATGTCTGGGGGCATCTCCTGAAATGTCCTGTAAATATGAGTCTAGTCCTCCTGGGCAGGGAGGTCTTGGGAGACCCACTAATGGGACTCTAGCCAGCATCCAGTCTATAAAGAGGAAAGTCTCTTCATGCTTCAAAAGGGAAGCCTGATCCTGCACCACATGACTTTGTCCTCCAGTGGGTGGAACTGGTAAAGGCCGAGAGGATCCAGAGGCCTCTACCCCCAAAATCTGAATGGCCCCTGAGGACCAGATCCTCAGCTGACCTTCAGAAAACAAAAGTTGGTTAATCTGGGCTAACCGTATGGACTTAACACCCAAGAGGAAAGTATAACCAAAAGATAAGTAATCATTATATTTCCTTTCAAGTCTGAGAGATTGTGCCTCCAAACACTAGATTTTTAAGTCATTTAAAGTCAAATGAGATCTGTTGTTATCAAATAATAAAGTTTCCTCTTTCTATTTAAGCAGTTACCTAAGGGAAAACTCACACCATGACTATCGAAATTTCCTGGAAAGCAAATCCTGAGTCTAGACACTATGGCTAAATGAACAAAAGGAGAAGCCCAATAATTGATGCTTTGGAACCCCTCATTGAGAAATTCTAATGGACTTTTAAGTTGGACATTTAATTCACCCTGTTCCTCTCCTGGTTCCCTGCCTAGAAAATGTACCTAGCTACTCTCGCCTTCACAGGCACCAGTCAAAGATTTTGTCCTCTCTGTAACTATACTTTTGGGGGTCTTTTAGATAGATCCACTGAGCAGGGATACTCCAGTCATCACATCTTATGCCCCTTTTCAGCATGGAAGAAGTCAGAGCAGTCAGCACCCTGATTCCCTCTTGGCAATTGGGATAACCTCCTCAGAGGGTAATGTGATACGAGTAGGAGCAAAAAATTGGCTAGGCACATCTCATATTTGACAAGGGGGCCAAGAAGACACAATGGAGAAAAGACAGCATCTTCAGCAAGTGGTGTTGGCAAAACTGGATCACCACTTGTAGAAGAATGAAATTAAACCCCTACCTCTCGCCCTGTACAAAAGTCAACTCCAGATGGATTAAAGACCTCAACGTGAAACCCCAAACTCTGAAGGTGATAGAAGAAAAAGTTGGCAGCAGACTACAAGACATAGGCGTAGGAAAAGACTTCCTAAATCAGACAGCAGCTGCACAAGAATTAAGGTCGACAATTGACAAATGGGACCTCATCAAACTCAAAAGCTTCTGTACATCAAAAGAAACAATCAAGGAAGTGAAGAGAAATCCCACAGAGTGGGAGGAAACCTTCACTGCAGATACATCTGACAAAGCATTGATTTCCAGAATATATAAACTACTCAAAAAACAAAGAAAAAAGAAAACAAATGACCCGCTCAATAGATGGAGCAAAGAACTGAACAGAGACTTCACAAGCGAGGAATTAGAGATGTCTGAGAAACACCTCAAGAACTGCTCAACATCACTAATCATTAAGGAAATGCAAATGAAAACCACTTTAAGATATCATCTTACTCCAATAAGACTGTCTAGGATCAAGAAAACAAATGATACCAAGTGCTGGAGAGGTTGTGGGGAAAGGGGAACACTCATCCACTGCTGGTGGGAATGTAAACTCGTACAGCCACTATGGAAAGCAGTGTGGAGAACCCTTGGAAGACTCGGAACGAACTTGCCACCCGACCCAGCCATACCACTCCTAGGCATGTACCCTCAAGACTCACCCCATTGCAGAGATACATGCAGGGCCATGTTTATTTCAGCTCTCTTCACAATAGCCAGGAGCTGGAACCAACCCAAACGCCCCTCAACTGATGAGTGGATAGAGAAAATGTGGTACATCTACACATTGGAGTTCTATGCAGCAGTAAAGAAAGATGACATCATGAGCTTTGCAGGAAAATGGCTGGAACTAGAAGACATCATGTTGAGTGAAGTAACACTGTCCCAGAAAAACAAAGGATGAATGGTATCCCTCATCTGTGGATGCTAGTGCCAATTACCTAGTTGTAAGTATTTCTTGTGCATGGCCCCTTGAGCTTTTGTCCAAGCAGTTGGGAGTGATGCATATTGGAAACAACAATGACAACAACAGCAACAGAAAGGACTGCATCAAAGAACTGACTGAAACAGTGAACTTCTGCTCAAAACAGTCAACTTCCACATGGAGAATACTGAGACAGACTGAGAAAGAAATGAAAAGCATGTTTGGCAGAATGCATGAGCTCTGGTGGGGTGGGGGGTTAGGGTGGGGGACACAGGTCTAGATTTGATAATCTCGTACAAAATTATATATTAAAAAAATTACCTAAAAAAATTGGCTAGGCAGTTTAGGGTCAAGACCCCCCCAGAGAACCAGTTTCTTTCTCAGCTGAGAACTGAAGTCTTCCTGGATCTGCCAGTAAACTTATCCTTCTGGTTGTTCTGACTTGTGGCCCATGCATCCTTAACCCACTTGTCAGATTTATTAACCAGTAGGTAGATTCCATTAAAATCATGGTACTCAGGTCCAGGTATATCCCCATCTATGACTCCCCTGAGGAAGAAGATGGAGTCTAAGATTAGCCTCCCAGTATACAACTCAAGGGGGAAATGTAAGAGGGGCTCACATTGACTCCATTTTGAGTATAGCCACCATTTTAAGCAGTTACTGGAACCTGCCCAATTCAGGGAAAAGGTCAATTGCTCAAGGTCAGTTGCTCCCAAGGCCTCAAGAACAACTAATAAAATTTAAATTTGTCTAGAGATAACTGTTGGTATGTGAGGGCAGGAGGACTGACTCTACATTTCCTCATTCTAGTTGCCGGACTGTGTCTAAAGATAACTGTGGGAGAAGGTGGGCTGACCTAACTATGAGTTGTAATCTTGCTATTATCCAATAAGGCTAGAAGTTACCCTGTTAGATTATAAAAAGGGCCGTGTACCTCCAGCCCCAGCCCCCAGATAAAAAGCACATGAGGCTTAAGTCACGCCAGGAACAAGATTTACTTCCATGTGGAATTACCAGTGAGGGTTGCCTGCAAGGGCTGCCTGCAGACACGAGGTGGAACCGGACAGCATGGCAGGCAGAGAAAGAGAGAGAGAGAGAGAGAGAGAGAGAGAGAGAGAGAGAGACAGAGAGGGAGAGAGGGTGCCTGGGGCCCACCCACTTATAGCCAGGGGGTGGGGCCTCAGGTACAGAGGAAGTGGTCAGAAGATTGACAGCCTCTGGAGGAAGTGGGCGTCTGTGTCCCTTGGGATTCTGGGAAGCCCAGACCTAACATACCCAAACCTGCTAAAACTCCCCTATAAAAGGCCTGCTGGGCATGGTGGCCCATGCCTTTAATCCTAGCACTTGGGAGGCAGAGGCAGGCAGATCTCTGAGGAGTTCAAGGCCAGCCTGGTCTACAGAGTGAGTTCCAGGACAGCCAGAGCTACAGAAAGACCCTGTCTCAAAAAGACAAAAGAAAAAAAACACAAAAAAATAAAAGAGCCAAGTTATCGGGGTCGGAGCCTTTTTCCTCCCACCCCACATGCTGGTTTACTTTTTCCTGAAATAAATTCTTGGTTTTCCATCCTTCAGTGTGTCTGGTGTGGATTCTCGGACCCTAACAGAACCTGTTCTAGTTTGTCTTCCATTGCTGTGACAAAACACTCTGACCAACACCAACTTGGGGAGGAAAGGGTTTATTCAGCTTACATCTCCTGGGTCACAGTTCATCACTCAGGGAGCCCAAGGCAGGAACTCAGGGCAGGAACCTTGAGGCAGGAGCTGAAGCACAGGCCATGGAGGAATGCTGTTCACTGGCTTGTTCCCCTGGCTCATGCCCGGACTGCCTTCTTATATGGTACACAACAACCTGCCCAGGGTGGCACCACTCATTATGGGCTGGGCCCTCCCACACTGCTCGACAATCAGACAATACTCCACAGATGTGGCCACAGGCAAATCCAATGGGGCCAATTCCCCAATTGAGGCTCCCTCAACCCAGGTGTGTCAAGTTGACACTAAAGCTATCCAGCACAGAACCCAAAAGTGTAATTTCTCCTTTTCATTTCTATTTCCCTTTTCTAACCATGCTTTTCCTAATGCTCTGGGCTCCCCCAAAATTTTGGGCTTCTTTCTTTTTTTCTCTAAATCAACCTTCCCCTCCCCACCACACAGCTGCCAGTTAGCCATAGACCTCCAGCTGGTTTAACATAATATGGGTTTATGGCCTTTTCCCCTCTTCCCCTAAGTCTCTTCCCGAGAGTCTAATGGAAATAGGAAAATGTGGATTGGTAAAAGACCTTGCCATGTCATTGCAATCAAGAACTTGGAGCAGAAAAATTTCTAAGACAGAAGATAAGACAGAAGAAGAAAAAGGCAGACTGATGTCTTCCCTTCTTCCCCCTGAGGCTCTCCAGGATAGAAGTCTTTCCACTAATCTTTATCCAGGACAGAAGCTTGTTTCTCCAGGACGTCACAGTCCTGTAGCCTTTGTGATTGCATGTTATCTGTACACCACTTACTAGATTACCACTTGTGTTACATGCTCTTTGCTTGCATTTGTCACATGGGTATAAAATCTGCAGATTCAGATCTGTGAGTCTAACTAGCTGAATTAGTCCCCTAGTGTGAAATAAACTCCCTCTCCTCACCTGACTTTGACTTTGGTCTCATGATTTTTCTGTAACAAGAGCAGCCTGAGATTTGCCATTTATCTGCCCTGAAGGTTTTTTTTTTTAATTCTAATAAAATTGTCCTAAAGCTTCCTTCCATGTGAGTCCACTCTTAAACTCTTTGATGAATGAGACTAAGAACTCTGAAAAGGAACTCTATTTCCCCCTGTATGAAAACTTAGCCACACCTCACTTGCCCCCAAATTTATATTTTAACACCAATCTGTCCAGAGTTCTCACAATGTATGTGAATTCCGTACTTCCCTATCCCCCCACATCACCTCCACTTAGATTCATGTGCAGATGTTATCCCTATTGACAAAGACCTTTTTTTCAACTTCCAGAGAGGCACAAAAGAGGTAGTGTCAGCCTTTGCAATCTTCTGCCTTCTCCCTTTCCCCTTTGTTCTGCAAACTGAATTCCTGTCCTGGCTTCCTGCAATGCTGTTTGTGATCCTTCCCAGGATCTCTTCCTCTGCTCTAAGTACTTTTTTCAAATAAAAAACTATGTTTACCCTAAAACAAATCCAAGTGAATAGATGGTCTCCACATACTGCACAAGCAATTGGCTTAAATTTCTCTTTATGAATGACTGTGCTACTATGAAACGCTAGACATTCTTTAAACCAAAACTTCCCAGGGAATCTTCTAGCTGTTTCACAACTCTGAAAATTGTAAATAACTGATAACAATGCAAATCAACCTTTTAGTAGAGGGACCACATTTGGTGATTCCCAGAAAAGTCAATTTTGCAGCCTTTGCAAATTTTTTTCTATATGTCTGTTTGACTTTCTGTTTGACTTAGACTTATTTTTTTGAACTGGTTATATCATTTTTCTCCCTTGGCTCACTCATTTAATTAATGTGTTAAATAAAAATATTGGCATGTGTTCACTTATTGCTGAAGTCTTGATTTTTAACCTTAAAAAAATTATCTTCTAGTGTGTTAAACAGAAGCCAAAGACAGGAAATGATACCACACTCAAAAGGGAAATGGAAGAGTATTTAGGACTATTTTTAGGAGTGTGAGGTAAGTTAAGCCACCAGGCATCTGCGGCCACACTTCAGGAATACAAACCATGCCAGCAAGGAGGGTCAAGGGAATACATGACCTTTCCCCTCCTTTGTTCTCCCAGTCTCAGGAAGCCAGAGGGCCAGGGAGACAGGGTGATACAATCTTTCTTGTTTTCCATTGCTTCTCTCACTCTTTCCAGCCAAACCAGCTCTTCACGGATCTCCATGACTTTAGAGTCTGGCCTACATCAACTCTGATATACACGCACGCACACACACGCACACACCATAAGCAAATAAAAGTTAACAATAATGAAAGCTAATGGGACAAGAAGAAAGAAGGAAAACTTGACACACCATTTATATATATGATCTATATACTTTATATTTATTTATTTATTTATTTATTTATTTATTTATTTATTTATTTATTTATTTTGTCTTTTCGAGACAGGGTCTTCCTGTAGCCCCACTTGTCCTGGAACTCACTCTGTAGACCAGGCTGGCCTTGAACTCACAAAGATCCGCCTGCCTCTGCCTCACCAGTTGATCTATATACTTTATGTACTCATTCTGTCTAACCAACGGAAGTTCAGGGAACATACTTTGGAGAAGAGAAAAAACATGTTATAAAACAGGTGACTGGGCTGGGGGCTGGAGAGATGGCTCAGGAGTTTTGAGCACCGCACACCTTTAATCCTAGCACTTGGGAGGCAGAGGCAGGTGGATCTTTGTGAGTTCAAGGCCAGCCTGGTCTACAGAATGAGTTCCAGGACAGCTGGGGCTACAGGGAGACCCTGTCTTGAAAAGACCAAAAAAAAAAAAAA